>MUZC01004810.1:32728-97983 GCA_002072015.1 Radix auricularia | reverse complement strand
ACATCTTTCAGGTACTTTGACAACATAGACATCTGTAAAATTTGTTACATCTTTCAGGTACTTTGACAACATAGACATGTGTAAAATATAGTTACATCTTTCAGGTACTTTGACAACATAGACATCTGTAAAATATAGTTACATCTTTCAGGTACTTTGACAACATAGACATGTGTACAATTTGTTACATTTTTCAGGTACTTTGACAACATAGACATCTGTAAAATTTGTTACATCTTTCAGGTACTTTGACAACAAAGACATGTGTACAATTTGTTACATTTTTCAGGTACTTTGACAACATAGACATCTGTAAAATTTGCCCTTATTGGCACGAGACAAGAGTCCAAGGATCATTTGCCTTGAATGGCACTACGCCAACAACTTTGATTAAACTCACTATCTTCCAAACAACAGAAGTTGAACTTGGTTTGTTCCAAGAGGGCACAAGGTCAGTTAGTGCTATTTTTAGAAAAAGTAATACAGTGGAACCGCTTAAGTCGACGGCGTTGGGGTATGAAAAATGGCATCGACATAACCGATGATCGAGTTAAAGCGAAAACCAATATGGCGGCAAAATATTAACATGCGCTTGAAATTTCTTTATGTACGTGTTGTGCGTTAATTAATGATGGGACGATTAATCAGAATCGTATCGGAATATCGGGACCCTATTTCTTCACTCTTTCTTAAGGTTGTTAAGACCGTTCGTTTTTAAAGACTGTTTAAGTTTAAATATAACGCCGTTTTGCGGTGATTCCCAGATTGAGCGATACTGTGCCTTCGAAGCCACTTGCTTGATTTTCCTTACAAGCTACACAAATAAGTAACCTACACATCCCCTCATTGTCCCCGAACCATTCTCTTCCTAATCATCTTCTTTGGGTCCGTCCCCTCAGCTTACAATGGACTCAGAATGGTCTATTGTGACCTATATATGACTCATGACAAAGCGAACTCTTCTCTATATAAACGTACACAAATAAATTAGGTACTCCTTTTGAACTTTTGAACCTTCAACGTTGACATATTTTAATTAATTCTAACCAATTGTTAAATGGCTTTTGCACACGGCCACTTCTTATGAATGAAACAATGAGAACAAAGCAGTAGTACAGTACATGTAATACATGTAGTAAAAATGAGGTTGAAGAATTTCAAAAGCCGGCAATTGCCATAGTACCAGAAGCAACACAGCGCTGAGAGCAAAACGCAAGTGGGCTGTGACGTCACCAGCAGACCCTGGTGAGGCAGAAACTTGGTCCCTTCCCTTGGTTATAAAAAAATCATAGCTAACATTTTCAAAAGCTGGCGATTGGTCATGGGGATCGAGATCACCAATATTAAGTGGCAAATTTGACCCTTTTTTGTGCTCGTGTTATGAGGTTTCGGCGACTTAAAAAAATCGAATTAAACGACGAGAAAATGCTAAGACAAAGATTTAATTTGGCGGTTCCAATAAAAAACATCGACATAATAGGGCGGTCGAGCTAACCGAGCTCGAGGTAAGTGGGTTTGACTGTATCAAAGTTGTCTTATCCTTAATTATGTCTTTTTTTTTTTTTATAATACCCTTCCTTGTGGAATACATCTGTGACTGTTGTAATCTACTCTTGGCTTATATCTTTGGCTTTTAAAGTTCTGGCAATATTGTCATTTCTTCATTATCTGGGTAACAGATATTTTTATGATAACTGCAACTAAAACATGGCCTCACTTTATATAATGCTATCTTAACCTCTCTAGTACCGAGCACGTCTTTTTCCAGCGACTTACGTGATTCCCCGTGGCCCAAGCATGTCTTTTTTCACCAGCCGAATTTGTTACTGCGGCCCGCAGTGCATCTATTTTCCACATAGAAGTTTATTGGATATTAACACAAAAAACACCTCAGTATCTGGAAAAAAAATGTTAACCAATGGGAATATTCAAATTTCATTTTGCCTATTAAATTATGAAAATTTACCAATAACTGATTTTTTTGTGTGGATCTGTTAGATTGTTTCCTACCGATTTTGTAAGTGGTGACTTACGCAAACTCTCTATGAACCCTATTATATTTGTATTGCATTAACCAATTTTATTTTATTATTTTATTTTTGCCCTTGATTTCATCTTCATCTATAAAAGTCTCATGTTTTTTCTTGTGCATCTTTATTTCTATCATCTACTTTTAGAATCATTTCTATCCTTACTAGTTAATGAAAGTAAAAGTGTGAACCAAAAAACAAGAGTTTTGTTAACATCCTTATCCATTTATGCACAGATAAATAAGCTTCATGCTATTATCAATTGTTTAAAACAAAAAAGTTAAAGAATAATTTGCAAACTTATTAAAATTTGACTCATTCAAAAACAGTGGCGTCACTGGGGGGTGTGGGTGGTACGGACCAAGTAACACCATCATAAGGGGTGACACCACAGTTAAAAATTCTGTATTTTCCCATTATTTGGCACTAGCAGACCCAAAGGAGGTCCATGTGGTAGGCTCTGAGGGGGTGACACCATGAACTACCGCCCTGGGTGACACCATTAGCTACTGCCCTGGGTGACACCATGAGCTACCACACTAGGTGACACCATGAGCTAACGCCCTGGGTGACACCAACCCTAGTGACACCATGAGCTACTGCCCTGGGTGACACCATGAGCTACCGCACTGGGTGACACCATGGGCTACCGCCCTGGGTGACACCATGAGCTACTGCCCTGGGTGACACCATGAGCTACCGCACTGGGTGACACCATGAGCTACTGCCCTGGGTGACACCATGAGCTACTGTCCTGAGTGACACCATGACCTACCGCCCTGGGTGACAACATGAGCCACCGCCCTGGGTGACACCATGAGCTACGGCACTGGGTGACACCATGAGCTACCGCCCTGGGTGACACCATGAGCTACTGCCCTGGGTGACACCATGAGCTACTGCCCTGGGTGACACCATGATCTACCGCCCTGGGTGACACCATGAGCTACCGCCCTGGGTGACACTAACCCTAGTGACACCATGAGCTACTGCCCTGGGTGACACCATGAGCTACTGCCCTGGGTGACACCAGCTACTGTCCTGGGTGACACCATGAGTTACCACACTGAGTGACAACATGAGCTACCGCCCTGGGTGACACCATGAGCTACTGCCCTGGTGACACCATGAGCTACCGCCCTGGGTGACACCACCCCTAGTAACACCATGAGCTACCGCCCTGGGTGACACCATGAGCTACTGCCCTGGGTGACACCATCAGCTACTGTCCTGGGTGACACCATGAGTTACCACACTGAGTGACAACATGAGCTACCGCCCTGGGTGACACCATGAGCTACTGCCCTGGTGACACCAACCCTAGTAACACCATGAGCTACCGCCCTGGGTGACACCAACCCTAGTGACACCATGAGCTACTGCCCTGGGTGACAACATGAGCCACCGCCCTGGGTGACACCATGAGCTACGGCACTGGGTGACACCATGAGCTACCGCCCTGGGTGACACCATGAGCTACTGCCCTGGGTGACACCATGAGCTACTGCCCTGGGTGACACCATGAGCTACCGCCCTGGGTGACACCATGAGCTACCGCACTGGGTGACACCATGAGCTATTGCCCTGGGTGACACCATGAGCTACTGTCCTGGGTGACACCATGAGCTATTGCCCTGGGTGACACCATGAGCTATTGCCCTGGGTGACACCATGAGCTACCGCCCTCGGTGACACCATGAGCTATTGCCGTAGGTTACACCAACCCTAGTGACACCTCTGTTCCTAAATAATCTCTGGGTTACGGGGGAATAACAAGCAAAATTTTATATGGTACTGAAAGGATGTATTGCAAAATAGTAATTCAGCGCCAGAAGGGTTAACTTAATTCTCTACATATGAAATCCTCCCTCTTAAAATTCTTAAATTTTGAATCTACCAAAAGAATACAACTTTTGAAAATTTCTTTTACCTTACAGTAAACACTCTGACAACCTTTAATATTGAGGCCATGACTATAATTCTGCAAAGAATCATTTTAATTATCAAATTTTGTCACAATAGACTACGGATACTGAAACAAACTACAAGCTCACAATTTTTAAATCCTTTATATTAACTTGTGTCTGAGCCCTTGCTTGCCAAAAAAACTTTGGATCGATTTTTTTACCCACTTCCTCGTAAGTTAGCCAGCTGAAATTTTGCAGGCAGACTTGTGCCGATGATAAAAATGATGTATCAAAATTTCAGATCAATCGAATGTACTGTTAGTGAATTTGTCAATTATTTTATTTATCTCTATGTATAATGTTAATTTTGAGATAGAGTGTTGTGGTGCGTATTATGTTCAACAACCTTCTCTGTCATGCAGTAAGGTGCGCATTATATTGACAATACTTTTTAAAAATGTATTCATATCGATGCGCATTATATTAAACACTTTTTACGAAACATAACTAGAATTTTGTTTTTTCAGAATGTTTTGCCCTGCGTATTATAATGAACATCCTTTTAGTTATGTCGGGTATATAAAGGATTATAGTAAAAAACTTGTTTTTTTACAGGGTTTTTTATATTTAGTTGTAAAATTGAAACCCTATTTTCATGGGAAGCTAAGGTCATGCTGACATTTAATTCACATTGTCTTCTTGTCCAATAGACACAATGTTGGCTCTCATTCACCACTGGATTTGTGTATTGTGGTACTACAAGAGTCAAAGAACTTGGCGCAGGTGTCCGTGGGGAAGCTTGTTGTACACAGTTTGCGGCAGGTCCGTGGCTTTGTGGGATGTAATCACATGTTTTCTGCTGGCGAATACATCCTGGTACCAATGGCTTTCAACCAGTGGAAGAATGAGGGTATAGTCTTTAACATATAGTCTTTAACATATAGTCTATAACATATAGTCTATAACATATAGTCTTAAACATATAGTCTTAAACATATAGTTCGTAAAATATAGTCTTAAAGATATAGTCTTTAATCTTTAACTTAGACTTTAACATATAGTCTTTAACATATAGTTTTTAACATATAGTCTTAAACATATAGTCTTTAACATATATTTTTGTAATAACATTTTTTAAAATTACAATCAGTGAAAACATTAAGAAGCTCTGGGCTTTTATTAATTAGTAACAATAATTTGACCATTTATGTAGCTCAGTACTTGGGATAGTAGCTGGGCTCACTGTGCTTCACACAAAAAATGATTATTATCAATGCATTCAAAGTAAAATATTCATATTATCAATGCATTCAAAGTAAAATATTCATATTATCAATGCATTCAAAGTAAAATATTCATATCCTAACTGAAACATATAATGACGTGGTGCACATAAGCTATATTAATAATTTTAAGAAATGTTTAATTATTGTTTATTAATTTTGCAAGCAAAGTTTGAAGAGATCGGTGTTTAGTGCAGTCTTGAAGGCCTTAGTAGTTATTAAACCCTGGCTCAAGTGTCTACTAGTTTGGCAAATAATTAAGGATCTACCAATATACATTTTTGCCAATACCGATATTTTTTTGCCGATATTACTGTTGTTGTTTTTTTTGCAGACATGAGTGCCGATATTAACAATATTTTTTATTTCCAATATGAGTAAAAAAAAAATTACCAAATTGCGCTGGACACCGTCAATAAAGTTGACATTATTCTAAAATGTATGCCTCGTAATTATTTATATTTTTATGTTAGGCTACTGGTTTAATTAAGACAAATATAAATTAAAAAACAACTTCATTTGATGTATAAGTGTGTGTCGATTACTGTCTTCCATATTTCGTGTTAATTCTTCTACATCACCTTGCTTCCTGCTTCTTTCTTTTCCTCGTAAACAATGTAGGAATCTGGATCGGAGATTTTGTATTGAGATGAAATAAGTTAATAACTTAATAATCGGGAAAAAAATTACACATCAATAGAAATAATTACAAAAACAGTCTTAAATTAAGCTTTAGATTAATATATGTTAATTTTACAAACTACTGTAATGTAAACAATGTTATAGCACGCTGTATTGTGGTGATACGTATTGATACTTGGACTCTTTTGGTTCTTTCAATACCGGTGTTGGGATCGATGCATTAATTTGTTGAGATTTTTATCATTCCAAGTGATTTTTTGGTCTAAATGTCACTAATTATAAAATATCGGTGACATCAATATTGGAACCTATACATTGCTACCTATACCGATATTGCCTATATCCTGATATTGGAGCCGATATACCGGTAGACCCCTACAAAAAATGTATCTTTTTTTAAAAAATAAGCTCATAGATTTTATTTTTATTCTCATTCATTCAAAATTTTAGCGTGTGCTATTAAAAATAATGATAATGAGAAAGATATATTCCTAAAGAAAATGAATTCATCAGCTTAAATATTCACTCTACAGATGTGTCAAACATGAAGCCACAAAATTTTGTGGTCTCCATTCACAGCTCCAAGAAACTAATGGTCTCTGAAAGTGTATGTGACAGGCCATTCTTACTGGCTGATGCAATGATACAACTTGCTGTGGCTAAAGGGAATAGGGAAGAAGTAGGTCACATTTTTAGAAAGGCAAAATTAAAATCTGTTACTTTTTACATACTTCCCTTTACAATTTAAAAACGTCCCTATCTTTTTAAAAAAATGTGTTATTCTTCTTTTTTTTTAAACTAATAATATTATATTATTTAAATCTCATTATTATTTCTACCTTTATCTCTGGATAAAAACATTAAACAATTTTTTAAAGTGAGAAATAATGTTTTTTTGAAGTGCGTGTGAGGGTGTTCTGTTTAGAGATTATAACAATAAATTTGTCCACAGTTACGTCAAGGGATCACAGCATACACACTTATGAAAGGGTGGGCTGGGTGTATATTTGTTGTGGAAAACCGACTACCTACACATTGTATTCACATGGAGTCTGACTGCAAGGACAGCTCTAACATTGTGTCCACTCGGGGGACACTTCAGACAACAGATGTCATCCCCCCATACCACAGGTCAGCACATTTCATCACACAAACTTTCCTCTGGTTTGGTCTAATGGTAGCTCTTCTTAACAGAGGTCTCCAAAGATGTCTTCTGCTGAAGCTCTTTACAAATTATTTTTTAACAATATTTTCTGTCAGATTTTATTTTATTTTAATTTTTAAGATGTGTTTTTTTAATTTTAAAAAATTTAAGCATTTTTTTGTACAATCCTTTAAGAACTTATCTTAAAGTTTAATGAATGCCTTGCAAATTTGAAATTAATTTTACATACAGAATGAAGGTAAATCCTAAAGATCACAAATCTAAATAAAGAAACATATTTTTTTTAAATCTAAAAACAAATTAATAGCTAAGATGTAGTTAGGCTGATGGAATTCAAAGTAGATATGAAATCATAGAACTTTTCATAAAACTTTTCCTGATTCCTACATATCCTTTTACGTCTCTCTTTCCCTAGGCAAGTCATCATGGTTTTGTCCCACTTGGAGAGGAGCCAGCCCTATCATGTATCACGCCGCCTCATTCACCACCTTGTCAGTAGCTCAGAATCACTGCACCTTCCCTTGATCACACCTCAAGTAGCAGTACTTCATGAACCCAGACCTTATGTATAGATTGATTTAAGAATAATGGTAATAAAAACTTACTTGGTGTATTATATAATTACCATTTTACAAATTTTCTGATAACTTTATATTGGTGATTTCTTTTTTTGGTTGAGATTCCCGTTCAAATGCTTACATATCCGAATTTCCTTAGTTAAAATATAGTAAGGTCAGCCTAAAAGTTGATCTGACCCTTGTAGAGTTGTGAAATTTCAAATCATTAGACTCAAAAAGATTTTAACTTACATTATAAACGAGCTTTCAAAAGAATTTCTTACGTTTATTGCCCAAAATTTATGTGAAGTTGTTAATTTATGGTTTTAGACACTGATCAAGTTGATGAAAGTTTAAAAACAATATTATAAAAAAAAAATTCTGAATTCTGACCCATGGTCATGACACTTTTTTGAAATAAATTATTTTCATATGGGATCATATGCTATTTTGTATATTTTTGTTTTTGAAAAACTATGTTGCATATTTAAAAGATATCTAGGCAAACATTTACATTAAATATTTTTGAGAACTTGTGTCATTCGTGTTATCTAGATCTCAATTTAAATTCATTAAAAAAAAAAATATTTTAATTTATTCTTGTCATTAACACAACCAAATAATTCATTGCACTTTCAAATAGATTTTATCAAAGTTCTTTAAAAATTAAGGTCCACGTGTATGTTTCATTACAATCTACAAAAGATTTGACCTATTTTTGAAATATTGAATTTTTTCCTTCAAATTTAAATCCTGGTGGATTGCATGTAAAGATATTAACTTCAAAATGATATAGAAGTTATGTGAATTGAACTCCCTACCACTTTCTCTTTACCTGAATTGATTTTTATCTCTTTATAAATGAGTTTATGAATTTGATATAAAAGTTAAATGTAATTTTTTATATTAAGTTGTTATTGTGGTAATTTTGTTGTAGAGCTTTGAGACCAAATATTTAAATTATTTTCAATGCAAATGATTAGGTGCAATAACTTTTCGATGATGCATAAATGTCCACTGGCACAAGAGGCAAAGTATTATTTTACTGTCTACAGTTCAGACAAAAATTGTACTTTCATCCCTTTGTTGGAAATATTTTAATTTTAATAACTTTCCTAGAAAGATTATCACTTTTTTATGGCCATCAGGACATTAGAAAAAATTACTCCCCCTCTCTATTAGCCTACCCCATCATTTAATATCATGAAGTTTTTAGCATTATATGAATAGCATTAAAAAGGCTTGAAAATAACTTAATAATTGCGATATAAATAATTTAAGACACCATTTCTGCTTAAACACTTCATGAAAATATTTATTGTTAGATTTTAATTTAGTCTTGGAATACATTTCAAAATATCATTGGAATGATTCCCCAAATATTTTACCAAAAAATTGTTATTGTTAGTATTGGGCATAACAATGTTTTGGTTGCTCGTCTCCTCATTGCCATTGATCTAATTCAGTTGAATGTAATTGGATTTTATTTGGTATTACTACAATTGATGAAGCATAATTAATTTGCAAAAACATACAAAAATACAATTTTTAGCATTAATAAGTTGCTTAATGTATTGAATTAAAGGAATATCTGTTAATTTGGGGGTGTTGCTAATATATTTGTTAAGATACATTGTATCATCATGTGTTTGTTAAAACACGTTGTATCATCATGTGTGTGTTTGTTAAAATACATTGTATCATCATGTGTTTGTTAAAATACGTTGTATCATCATGTGTTTGTTAAAATACATTGTATCATCATTTGGCTATTGATCTTTACTTATCACCTTCAGAACTTAAAATTACAGATCACCAAAACCTTAAAAATTCTTTTTATTAATATTTTAAGCTTAATAATTATAAGTTTGTTTGCTATTAAAAAATTCTAACCACTTTTCACTTACTTTCTCTTTCATGTTATGGCTGTGATTTAAATAATATAATAATACAATGTATACTGAGGCTAAAGGGTTTTCATAGGATTTCTTTTATAGAAAATCTGAATTGGACTCTACTCAGTTTAAAAATTGAAACATTTATAAATAATTTGTCTATCATTAACATGCCTTTGTTTTCAATTGGCAAAATCCACTTTATTTAAATCAGTTATGATTGCATGTAATGTTAATAAATAATTAAAAAATGTCAAAATTTTCTCTGGCTCGTTGCTTGTTTTCTACTTTTTTTTTTACACCTGAATATAAACCCCTTTCTCAGTCCATGGCAGACTCTAGGGCAAGTGAAGTAGCGTTTACAAGTTTATTAAGCCACCACTAACGACCAAGGGATTGTGTGGCTAGCACAATGCCCCGGAGGCCTTGCCGGTACCAAGGCTCAAACTCGTGACAACGGATCCTTGCCACGGTTTGGCAGTCCAGCGCGCTACCACTTAGACCACCACGGCCCAGAATAATTTATTGCTTACCAAAATTTACTACCAAAAAAAAAATAAATAAAATAAAGCAAAAGAAATTACATTATTGACTATTTTTATCTTAACTTTTATGTTTAAAGAAGCTCATAATTCCAACCACCATTATGTTAATTGTGCATCTATTCAACTTTACCTTATTGTTTCTTTTTAATAATATTAGATTTTTGAAGTTATCAAGCAATTAGTGAACTCAAGTCTTCTCTTTAAATGGTGACACTGCATTTCATTGAGTTTAATTGATAAATTCTAAAACTGTACCTAATCCTTCAAGTTAAACAATCATGAATGGTTTTGAAAAGTCTAGTAAAATGTAGTTTCCTCATCTTACACAACATTTTTTTTTTTTTTAAATGCATTTAAAACTATAGTAGATAAGGATGAAGTACATTTTGTAAAATTTTCAAAAATCATAGAGTATAAGTTATGATGCTAGAGGCAAAGTTTTTAAACTCATCACACCAGAGCTGTTTCTGGCTTTTAATTTTGAAGATGGTCAAATCATGTAGGTTTCAAATTATTACACAATTTACTTGACCTTATTTCTGAAATTTTAAAATATTTTTATTTTGATTATTGTTTAAATGTACAAATTAGCATAAAGGTAAGTCATTACATTTATATGTTAAAGAGTAGCCCTCCATTTAAATGCCTTTGTTTACGTCTTTATGTCAGTGGTTGCCCCATGGCTGTTGTCAACTACATCTCTAGCTTTTGAGTATTTCTCAGTGACGTTATTTTTTAGAAAAATCAAATTATATTTGTAATGATTATAGTCATAGGTTTATACACAGATCACAGATGTATTGAGGGGTATTTTTTCTTCTTTGCTCATCATGGAGACAATTCTTAACTTCAAAAGAACAAAAAGTGACAACACTATTTGATAAGAACATTTTAAAAATGGGATATGTTAATATAATTATTGACATGGTTTATTATTTATAATAGAGTAAGAAGGTCATAGTATAAGACAAAAGATTAAAATTACAGTATCAATGTAGGTATTACACAGTTGTAACAATTTATTTTATGGTACAAGCTTTAATGGCATTATCAGAATACTTAGACCAGTTCTCTTTTTTCTAGTTCATCTTATAAGATATTTTAATGAAATTCATGAAACAATCATTCAATGATACATTTAATTTTAATAATTTACAAAATCATTACATTACTGACTAAATTATCAATAAAACCTAAAATCCAAGGTACAAAATGAGATTTTTCTCCAATGAATTTGTTAACTTTTTTTTACTTACTCAATTTCAGTTCAAAGTATTAAAATCAAATGGAATTTAGTCTTGGAAGAACTATTACAATCTGTTTCAAAAAACATGTATACTTGA
Organism: Radix auricularia; assembly: GCA_002072015.1. NCBI lineage: Eukaryota > Metazoa > Mollusca > Gastropoda > Lymnaeidae > Radix > Radix auricularia. Next base: position 86,616 of record MUZC01004810.1, on the reverse strand, counting down.
AAAAGCCTGAAATTTATATACAGAATAGGTCAACAATAGCATATCAACATGATGTATCCCTTTAAAGATGAGCTTTGCTACTCAGTACTTTTTATATAGTCAATTTTCTTTTTTGACTCAAACATTAGCTAAGATTTAAGAATTTTACTTCATTTACCGATCAGCTTTCAAATAAAATATTTAAAAATTCATCTTCTTTTAAATGCAAGCAGGATGTCATTCCATAGAATCTTACAATTCCCATAGGCAGTGTGACAAAAACCCATAGTCAGCTTAAAATTAACATGTTAAGAACATTCACTTGCTCAGTGAAACACCCCCTACAAAAAATCACAAGCAGATATTGACAATAGAGAATAACCAAGCCCTACATGCAACCATGCCAAAAAAGCTGCTTTGTCTGTCACAGTTAAGTACCATCAGTAAATGCAGTCAAGTTTATTATTTGATTTGGGTAGTTAGGCTGTTGAATTAGTCAGTGTGGTTCTTTATACTGGACTTACAATAAAACAACTTTGTTTTCCTTATCAGGATAACACAGTTAAATCATTCAATACCAGTTTGGCTAGTTAGTAGCCAGCCACAACACTCCTTGAAATGATCCAAAATAATTGACAGAACATACCCAATTATATCTTAAGGCTTGAATTTTAAGACTTTGGTAAATTACAATGTGGATAAGTTTACAGACAGCCCATTTAAGCCCTCCCAACATGATCTACTTAAATACCTGACGCCTGAAAGTCTTCTAAATGTATTCAGATGCCATCTAAAGAAATTTTGGAATTAATTCACATCACTGGATACAAGAACATCAACCATAATAGACTGGTTGCCTCCTGACCGAGTAAAGAAATTAATCCCAGTTCCAGCTCTAATAAAATTAAGATGAATCTTTAAAATCCTCCTTAGATACCAAAAAGTAATGAATAATGTATGGCACTTTAGCCTCTTAGGGGAGATGATTAAAGGGAAACAACTAATTCTCAGAATGAAAATGAAAAAAAAATTTGTTGACATAGTGTAAAATAATTCCTCCAACAAAGCCAAATAAGCATTTTGACATTAACATTATCATTTTAAGCTATGTTATCAGGAATACAGCTAACAAATGTCATGCACACAAATTTAAAACACTATTTGTCTCTCTCAAATATATCAAATCTTCCATTTACACAGCCCTAAACTGATTGAATGATATTAAATGAGATTTGTGTACAACACAAGGCTAATTTATCTCATTTACATAATAAAATATTCATGACATCAATAACGTGGACATAATTATCTAGATGATTTTAAAAAATGCATCCATGCTCATATTGCTGCCCTATAAGTAAGTCTACTTTAACTTTAAGACATCATACTTGACTTAGGGTACCTTACAACAAACAAAATTAAAGCCACCATATTTTGTTTGACAATCAAATTGATAATGGTGTTATTTTATGATAGACTGTTATACATACGAGAGTGAATAATTTTCAGTTTTCCAATGACAAACTCATTGCTTTGATTTAATATGTATTAAAATAGTTCATTGGACTATTAGTGTTTAGATATTTGTAAATAAAGCATTCCACACACAAGATGATTAAACATCTGATTAAACCAATCCTCTATTAGTTCTGATAGCTATGGGTCTTTAATGAATGAAGAGCATGATTAATTCTTCTTGTGCCATAAGGTTTTCGGAAAACTTCCGCCTCAGTCCTGTAAGAATTTCCTGAATTGGGATCAACCGGTTATGAAATTTTTAAAATTGTGTAAAATTCATTTATATTAATATTGTCATAATGACTACATCTTTTAGGATAAGAATGGTTATTTTATGTATCCGAAAGACCGTTTTGAGTTTAAAACTATTCTTATCTGTAGTTTAGTACTATTATTTTAGTAATCAAGTATAACGAAATCACTTCTTCGAAAAAACCAGTAAAGACTACCAAAAAGCTTCGCGAATCGAACAATAACACTAACGAGGGAAACAGCTGCCGGAAGTTGAATACATCGTATTTCAATTATTGAAGAGCTTTTACTTTCCGTGATCTCATCTCTAACGAGAGTGCTATCTAGGGGCGCTTTACGACGCTTTGGTAATTGCGGTCAGGGACGCATAATAATGCTTTAACACATTAAGAGCTAAGCCAACCCTCCATTAGTTCTGATAGCTATTGGTCTTCATTGAAGAGCAAAATCAAGATCCTTCAAATGCTCTCTCCTTCATTAACTCTTGCACAATACTGCGATTCTCTCAAGTGAGTTATCTTTTATTAATCTTATACCTATTTCCGAGTAATTTAAACAATATTGTAATTGTAACTTGGATTTCATAAAAGGATATAACGGATAATTTTTGCTGACATAATACAATTGAAATGTATCATATAACATACATTTTGTTGGCAGTGTATTTAGTATTTAGTACTGATGTGGAAACTTTTTTTTTTAATATCTGATAGGATTAAAGAAATGTGGTAATCAATAATAAAAAAATGTTAATAAAATTAGTAAGTTCCTAGTCTGTGACATGTATTTTTATAAATGTTCAGTCTGAAATTTAGAACATTTTGATTGACTTAGCTTTATTGCCTACAGGAGTGCTTCTCAAACTCTTAGGAGACCCAAAAACAATGGCAGCATGCACAAGAATTCCAAAAGGTAAACTTTGAGCCAACACTGATAATTATCATTAGGTGTCCATGCATACCTCCTTGAAAATATTGACGCAGCCCAGAATTAGAAGCACTTCACTATATTTCAACACAATAATGTTTTGTGTTAGTGGTTTACTTATCTGGTCGTTTTACATTTGACTTATCTCCCCTGCATTCAGGACAATACCATTTTCCTTTAGGCTTTGTGCGAAGACCAACACAACCAAAATGGTACCACTCTACGACACATTTCTCATTATCACACCCTATCATTTCTCCATATGAAATATTGTGGCAAGAGCAATAAGTTGGCTCATTAGGGTCAATCTGAAAATCAAGGGGCGAGTCATCACCGTTGGTTTCTTTTTTGGCTACTTTGCGCTTCTTCTTTTTCTTTGGTGCCTTATCTTTTTCCTCCTGTAGAGTATTAAAGAATAGTTCAGTTCTTTCAGACAAAATTAAATTTTGCACCACATAAAATTAAATCTAAACACAAAATTTAAACATTTTAAATAGTAAATATTAATCTCTTAATCAAGTTGTTTCATAAATACAAATTTATAAATATTCTTTTGAATGTATTATATTTAAGTAATTTTTTTTTTAAAGACATTAAAATTCTTTTTTTTTCTATCAATAAAATATATTGAAACTGAATGGAATGGTAAAGGATTTTACTAAATGAATAGCCATAGAAATAAATACATACATTATATGTAAGTTTTTTGCTGTCCAATATCTAATAATAATAAATAAATTCCAAAGTCAAAAATTATTATTGTAGATGATGTTTATAATATTTTATTTTTTTAATTCTTTTTTTTTAATCAGCATATGCAACAGAAAAACAAGTGAAAAAATTACTTTAGCATCTTCCTCATTGACATCATTCTTTGTTCTCCTCTGTCGCTTGGCTGCTGCTGTGTTATTTTTCTCTGTTTTTTCTGGTTCTACTTTTGTTTCTTTTTTAACAACAGGAATGATAATTTCTTCAGGCTCTGGTTCTTTGGTAGACCCTGGGTCTATATGAAAACAAAATTGATAACATGAATAATGAATATGACAACAAATTATTTCTTATTTGATAAAGAACTCAAAAGGTACAAATGAATGGATTCAAATTCAAGTCAAAAGATAGGACTCGTTCAATTTGAATTTTTTAAATTACACTTATTAGCTTCATAAAGATACATACCTAAATGCTCCCTATCTTGATCAAGTTGGCGTGAACGATTTTCAATCAAATCTGTTATTAGCTGCACCAATGCTATTTTTTCATCACCAATTTCCTGGCAATGTATTAAAGCTCGTTGTAAGGCTAGGCATGACTTTTTAGAAGATCCAGTTTCTTTCATAGCAGCATTCCGAAGATTTTTAATCTCTTCCAAAATAGCTGCAAACAAAGCCAAATTTCATTTTTAAAATTTAATAAAATAAACGGCAAATGTTATTGACATACAAAATCAATATGGGTTTTGACATAAATATTTACAGGGCTCAAGACCTTCACCTAATGGGCTTTTTGACAATTAAAAAAAAAAATTAACTACTCATCAATGTTCCCAGGTCTATGTGCAAAGTTTATCAGCAGTAATTTTTTCAGCAAAATTTTAAAATATTTGCTGCACAGTAATTAAAAAAACAAATTACACAAACAATTTGTGTAATTTGTTTTTTTATAAAAAAGCTTTATGCAGTCCTATTCTGTATGATATACTGCACAGTAATTCTATACTACAGGGCGGGTTTCTGACAGGCATATGTGCGGATGCGCAGCTTAAAGGGAACATCACTACTCATTATTCATTCCATAGGAGCAATCTCAAAAATCTCATAATTATAACATCCATTTTTGTTCCAAAAGTTTCTCTCAATGCTCAAGTTTTAAAGATCCAGGCAGGGGATGAGATATGATTTATATGTGTTTGTCAAATAATCTTACACCTCAATTTTCACCCATTTCAAATACAACACTTCCCATTAGAATACATTGCTTCATTCCAATTAGTTCACCAGTGACTCCCATAGATCCTTGAGTGCCCCCTATATTCAAATTTGGCATCTCACTAGTGACCTTTTTTTCTGTTCACCAATAACTGATTGGATACATTTAGTTACCTGACAATGGATTGAGCTAAAATGTACCACTTCTTGAGCAAAATTTTTAATCCAAAATTAAATAATTTTTAAAAATTATTCCCAAAACAGTATAAAAATTATAGAATTAATACCCCAATACTCAGTCACTACAGTCACTACTAATTAAATATGAGGGCCCATGTAATGTCATATGAATGAACGTGAAAAATATGATACTGGATACCTGTGTTTATACATGATTACTGCGTTATAGTGTTTTGTTAACACTTTGGAAATTCAATACTGATTATTTAATTATTATTATGGATGTAAAATAAATCCAGAGAATAAATAGAACATTGTGCATTACAAAGAGTAATGAGTCATGATGATACATCATCAAAATTTTAAAGAGTGCAATAGTATTGTGCAAGGACACTTATTTTATATGACAATGGTAAATAATTTTAAAAAATAATTAAGTCATTTCTGCCTGCTACTTCTTCATCCTCGCTGCTACATTAGAAAATAGTACTTTTTTAAAGGCGGTCAAAGAGATTTTTAAATCTTATTATTTAAAAGTAATTTACATTGAATAAACGTAGGGTATATGCATTGTGTGTTTAGGTAAAAATGTTTAAAGTTCAACCAAAATATGCGTATCATAGTTATGTATTCTACTAATAGTATGTTTGTGAGAGAGCATAATGAAATACATATGACATGAAAATTAAATTGTGTCAAATATTCTTTTGGAACCACAATAGATCATTTGTCATCTTGATAACTCTTTGGTAAATTTTTTGTTTACTACAATTCAGCTAGTCCAAATTGGTGCTAAAGTTTGAAGTGGTATTTAAAAAGTTTAAGCATTAATTATTTACTTGTAGACAAAATGGGTACTGAGTTTTTGATGGTGTAGCCTAGCTTAAGAAGGCTATTTATTATAATATGAATAGTAAGAGAAGCTCATTTATCTGATGGTTTAATCAAAGCTCACAGTCACAAACTAGGGATCCCTCTCACCCTCTGGAATTTATGAGCTCAGAATTAAAGTTAGACTTGGATCAAATTTCACTATGGCGACTATGCTCCTTATATTATTATTAACTTTTAATGTGTTAAAGCGCGATAATACATGCCTTGCCGCTATTACCAAAGCGTGCATAGCTAGAACTAGCTTAAGAAACGAAATTACAGAACATAAAAACTCTGAAGTGCATGAAAGAAGATGTATTTGATTTCAGGCAAAGGCGGCCGTTTCCCTCGATTCGCCAATTTTTTAAAATAGTTTTTACAGGGTTTTTTTGAAAATATGATTTTGCTATACTATTTTACTAAAATAATACTAATAAACTACAGGTAAAAATAGTTTTAAACGGTCTTTTGGATACATAAATAACCATTCTTATCCTAAAAGATGAAGTCAGTATGACAATAATAATATAAATGGATGTTACGCAATTTTTTAAATTGTATAACCAGTTGATCGCTATTCGGAAAATTCTTACGGGACTGAGGCGGAAGTTTTCCAAAAACCTAATGGCAAATTAAGTGTTAATAATTAACTCTTAATTAGGGGTGTGCCGGATCTGTTTTTTCCAACCGGATCCGGTTCCGGATTTTCTTATGCGAAATCCGCTGGATCCGGATTCCATATTATTCCGGATTTTGGCTGTTTCTATTTATATTAATTATAGTCTGTGTCTCATAAAGACAAAGAAAGCTATAAAAGCATATGACCCTGTGACCTATCGGCATTTTCTGATCACCGGTTTATAGTCTGTTTCAGGCATTCAAAAAACTTATCAGCGCATGCCGCTTAGTGAAGTGCATGTACCTATATTACGATCGGTATTTGAAAGACGTAGCAAAGATACCGGGTGATTAATCGCCCCACAAATTTGAGTTCGGTCTTTTAGTGACAGTTTTCCTGCTAGTCAAAGGCATTTGATTATCACATTAATAGTACGGCGAGTGTAGCTCAAACCCTATTTGAACAGAAAAAACAGGGAGGGGAAACGTGTGCGCCGCAAAATTCAATTATTCTGGCGAGTTGGCGATAGAAAAATAATGTTTTTCTTTAAATAAATTCCATTTTATCATCATTGTTTACTCCGTAGCTTTATAATTTTATTATTAATTTTAAAGCGCGATTTGACTGAGCTGACCGGCATCACACACAAGAGAGGTAAACATGACATCACAACGGACGGGGCGAGGCGTTGGTTTTTGAAACTAATGAAAAATGCCTCGCTAACTTTAACGAGCGATTGAACCGGTCCTCATAATTAGACCAGTGAACTACGAGTCCTCAAAATAAAATATTAAAAAAGACAATGTCCCTAAAAGTATTCATAGATAGGCTAGGTCAGCACAGGCCTGCTGGCTTGAAGTAATTTGATGGTCGTCTGCCGTGCTCGGTAAGGTGGCGGGCTGGCGGCCAGGCGCTTGGGCAGTATAGTTGATTATTATTTCTGTTACAACTTCATTGGTGATTGCGGTTAAGATGACGTCACGAATAATAATTACTCATCCCTGCACTATCATGTATGGGATTGGGCCGATTGGCCCCTATTAGCGGTGCTGACTCTAGCCTCTGGTATGTTCGGAATATTAAACATTAAACAAGCTCAACGCTCGCGAAACAATCTATTAATGTATCGTGATCGTGTGGAATTCGGGAAAGAGAATTACTTTTATTTCAGATTATGATCCGGTGAGTCACAAAATCTGGCAAATTCCGAAATCCTGTATATTCCGGATTCTGGTTGTTCCGGATACATGTAAATCCGGCGGAACTGGATTTCACCGGATAGTGCAAAATCCGACAGAACCGGATTCCGGCACACCCCTACTCTTAATGTACCAAAGCGCGGTAATCCGCGGTTTACTGTTTAGTACCAAAGAGCGGTAATGCACGACTCGATAGAACTCTCTTTAGAAACGAAATTACAGAAAATAAAAACTATTCAGTGCGGGATAAACGATTTTTTCGACTTCCGGCAATGGCGGCTGTTTACCTCGCTAGTGTTATCGCTCGATTCCAGTGTTTTTTGGAAGTTTTTATGTGTTTTTTTTCGAAGATGCAATTTTGCTATACTTTATTACTAAAATAATAGTACTAAACTACAGGTAAAAATAGTTTTAAACTCAAAACGGTCTTTCGGATACATAAAATAACCATTCTTATTCTAAAAGATGACGTCAGTATGACCATGATAATAATAATGGATTTTACGCAATTTTTTAAATTTTATAACCGGTTGATCGCAATTCGGGAAATTCTTACGGTACTGAGGCGGAAGTTTTCCGAAAACCTTATGGCACATTAAGATTTAAGGATGTTGCTAGTTGTAACATTATGCATTAAGCTATTGATCTGACTATTGGTAACACAAGATGGGAATATTAATGTTACGACTACTTCCCTTAAATCTGACAGATAAACTCATATAGCGCACTCAAACTAGTCGTTGCAATAAAATACCAGATTAGTGCTACAACTAGTCATTTATTCTACATTTAATAATTTATTACTATTGATTATATAGGTATAGTCTGTAGAAAATTTTAAAAATAAGTCGCTATAAAATCTTAACAAACTCTTCATTATATTTAAACCCATATATAATATACAATATTTATAGATCTGTAATCAACGCCTCCACTTTCAAGAATAAGTAGTACAAAAATTACTATCACCAGGTTTTCCAATTGTGGTTTAAAAGAAAAAAAGAAAAATAAGCGACTGTAGTGGTATTCGATCCTCATATAGCCAGTACAGCTACACTCTGACATTCCATTCTTCTGAAAATGCTTATGACTTAAGATGAAACGTGATTTTTTTTAAATTATAACTTTTTTTGTTTTGTTTTGGGGTTGTTTTTTTTAGGGTGCTACCATAAAAATTCAGTTTTTAAATTAAAATTGATTATTTAAGTTTAGAATTAGCATAGGAATTACACATTTTCGCCTAAATATAGTGATATCGACTTATTATTTTACCAGCGGTGTACTTAGACCCAATAAAGTTAAGAAATAACATGCGTCAATAAGCCAAAACTGTGTGAATAAATACAACTTTGGTCAAAACAGTTAGCACATCGCCTATCATTACGACTACTTGTAACAATAAAATTATTTCGTGCTATTACAACTATACATATGGCACGAGTGTGTGTATTAATTCTAAAATCTAAATATATTTAATCAACGACTCCACTTTTCAGAATAAGCAGTACAAAAATTACAATTACCAGACCCTCTTTGTGGTTTAAAAAAATATTGATATTTTTAAAAAAGCAGTCTGCACTGTCATTCAAACCACATATGATTTTTAACATCAACCTATCTTCCTAACCATTCATCTAGAAATGCTCATCATACACTGAATTTTTTAACATTATAGCTATGTTATAAATGGACAACAATCAATCGACGTGGTGGTCGAGAGGTAGCGCTCTCGACTGGCATACTGATGGTCACGAGTTCGAATCCACACGAAGGTCAGGATTTGTTCTCGGGGCCTGAGGAGTCCCCGAGTCACCCAGCTCCAAATGGGTACCTAACTAGACAATAGTTAGGCGGCTGGGGTAATGCGTGGAACCCCTATAGCCGTGGCCTGTGACCGCTGCATCACTTGCCAACAGATCATCTCTCATGGTCTGTGGACGCAATTATCTTCTGCATAGAAGGAGCGTCTGTATATCTAAGATAAGATAAGATTTTAAGAAGCTATTTTTAAAATTCAGTAATCATGAAATTTGAATATGAGTACTAATGTTTAGTACTAGTATTTAGCATAATTAAATACAACTTTAGTTGTAACAGTGAACACATTGCTTAATTTTATAACTAGTCGTAACATTAGAAAAATTGGTTGATGCTACAACTAGCCATGGCAATAAAATTATTTCATATTTTTATGACTAGTAAAAAAGACTAGTTAACTAGTAGTTTTATCGGAAGAAACTTCAAATAATTAATACTCATTATTTTGCACTGTATGACACATTGCGCTCTTTTTATCTCATTTATTTTTAGTTTAGGATGCAAAATTTATTGTGTAGGCCTAATTTTTAGTACAAGTAGTCAATTTTTAATTAAATTTAATTAGTAGTGTCACTAGTGACTAGTGAAGTGAAGTGTCCATGCCAACATTGACAATGCATGGCCTAGGCCTATGCTTATGCCTATGCTTATCTAAAATCTTCACTTATTTAATAGTTTACTAGCATAAACAAATTAAAGAATACATATAGTATCTATATAATTAAATTACTTTTTGTAACTGTTTATGATTACCTTTACTTCGTATGTGAAGTTCTCTCATTTGAGAAATATTTCTTTGGAGATCATCCGGCAGGGTTTCCATCGTGTCCAGATAATTGGATAAATAAGTCGCAGAGCAGATTGCTTCTACTGCTGCGTTATTAACCATTGCAGCCAGTTTCAATTTTTATCTAATCGAAAATTTTATACAAAATATAATTTGAATGGCACTAGATCAACATTTGTAAACAATGTAGAAATCCTCTTTCTCATTAGTATTGGATTGCGTCTCCTAGAATCGTTCGTTTCCGCATATTCCATCTTTTCAAACAAATCAAGTATAAACAAACTGTCTTTCAAATTTGCTTTTTAGATTTTCTCTACTCCAGTAAAACCTAATAAATATAGTTTAATTTTTTAACATAATTTTCAATAATTATTCTAAAAATAATATTTGTGTTATTGAAATAGCAGTAAAAAAGAAATTATGCCCAGACAATACAATTTTGTTACATTATTCTGTTAAAATGGTTCACATTTTTAGATTTTGACTTATTTATATCTCTCAAAGTAAAAGTCGGTAAATAAAAAAAATGGAAAACTTATTGATATTGATTTACACTAGAGGCAGTATAGAGGTGAAACGGTAACGGCAAAAGAAGCAATAAAATGACTCGATGCTCTTTTTTTTTTTAAAAATGGGTTTCTTCCTGAATTATTCTAATAATTCTATAAATACTATAATTATGAAATTTTACGAAAGCCTATGAGTGAACTTTGACTATGCAGCATGCATACGACGATGTTCAATGATACTGTACTGTCAGTGTCTGAATACTGATACTGAATCACAATCATACTGATACTCTGATACGTCACGTCATACGTCATAGTCATAGTCTATACTCTATAGTATAGTTTAGTATAGTATAAGTATAGGCATACATCAAATACATGCATTATCAGAAATTATGATAATAATTATGATTATGCATGGGACGCAATAATCTTCTGTATAGACTGTAGTCTATAGAATATAGAAGGAGCGTCCTTTAGTTTTAGTACTCAATAACTTTAGTCTTTTGTTGACTTTAACTTAAACAGATAAGATGGTAGGGATGGAGACAGACGTCCGGAGACATCTCGGTTGTAATCTGAAGTTTATTTATTATTTTTTTAGTCTACTTCCTGTTTCAAAGTTGTAGTTCTAATTTTTTTGAAAATGTACCCCACTATTGTTAAATATTATTAAATAAACTATATGAACTGTTTTAACTGATTATAATGACTGGGAGGGCACGAGCAGCCAAGGAAATTGTCCCAACTGTACAGCTGATGACACCCTGTGAGGTAGCCTCCGAAGTTTTGAATTTGTTAAGCTTAATTCCAAATATACACTTAAATATTTAGAAAACACAATAAAAATAAACAAACATAATCGAGGTTAGAGGTCACACACAATTTTATTTTGTCGGAGATTTCAATTTTAGAGTCACTGTAAAGTGTTATAGTTATATCTTAAATATTTATATAGTGTAAGACACAATAAGCACAACTACAGAAATATTTAAGTAAAAATGTAGCCTAGGGGTACATTCTAAAAAAAATTGAGAACTGCAAAATTGAAACAGGAATTAGTACATACCAAACTTCAGATTACAACCGAGATGCCTCCGGACGTCTGTCTCCATCCCTACCGATAAGATAATACTATGACTGATTAGAGTCATACTCATACGTGATGTAAGGGCAGTAAGGCCGGTCTTAGCAATTGTGACTAATTGTCAATTGTAGGGCCCTTTGCAGCTTAGTATGTGAAACAGATTGCGCTGGGCCTAGTTTGGGTAGGGATACGGAATTTTAAGGATAATAAGTGAAAATTAAGATAGGCTGGGGCTATGAAAGCGCAGGGCCCATTGTATTGTGGTCGCATAGGTTGCAGTTGCCTAAGACTGGCCCTGAAGTCATGAGTGTATGAGTTTGTCAGTATGAGTGGAAATGACTTTAACTTGGAAATACAACACAAAGACAATCAAATTACTACAACCCTCAGATAGACATGCGACATTGGAATGAAATCGCTTTTCTTATTCCATATACAAGAACAAACACATGCAAATTCAGATTTTCGTTCTTCTTGCCTGGAATATAAATAGGACGTGGATGGGTAGCCTGAGGAAACAACTCTTATAAAAATGCAAGACTAGACACAAACCATGGATAATCTTCTGTAAAGGCAGTGCATCTGTAATGCTGTAAGATAAGATAAGATGATTGTGAGTGAGTATGAGTATGATTTACTCTACTCAACTCTGCATTCTCTAAACACTTTACTTTACCTAAACAGTAAACAGGCCAATAAATTGGTAGAGTGATTTTCTGAGTCATTCTTAGGACTGTAATCAGTGCCTACCTAAAAAAATATGAAAGTATACAAATTTTTACAAATTTACAGCCTTTTAATTTACCATACATTTTGAAACATATGCCTATATAATTATATCTAAATCTAACAAATTTTGTTGTTGATGTGTAAATTTCTTCATTTTTCAGGTTATGGTATGCAGTGTTAAATCAGGTTCCAGTTACTTGTCTTTGCTCTTCTAAGTAATAAAAGTAATAATAATGCTTCATACTCTTTCAACGACAGTTAACTTACAAACCACTGTGGCAAAGAAAGTTTTTAAACTTTGCCAATTATCATGGTCAAAATACAAACATTCCCAACAGTTTTCAAATCTCAGAGGCTTCAAGCCCTTAACAATAACACAGAACTTACATTCAAACTATTCAACTTGTGAAGATACAAAAAACTGGGAACTTCCTGTGGGTTATGACACTGGAATAAAGGTTTATAATACTGTTGCAAAAGCTAAAGTACCATTGATTCTTCGACAAGAGAAAGTAGCAGAATGGTAATATATTTATTTTATTTAATGAAAAAATTTGTAACAAATTTTATCTAAAAGATTAATGATCAATTTTTATTTTTAAATAGATATAAATCCTATTCATCTATATATAATATATATAATTCACAAGAACAAGATCAGGAATGAGTAGTGTGCAAATAAGCATGACGAATTACCATCGCTGGGGTCAACCAATCAAGTGAAGTGGTTCAAAAGTGGGGCTTGGCATGTCTCGAGACCAGCAATGCTTCTTGCGCTCACTTGCTTTGCTCCATCACATATCAATATGTGGTTTGTAGTGTAGTGGTTATCACATCTGCCTTACATGCAGAAGTTACTCGCTTCTAGCCTTAACAGAAACATTATTTTTTTAATTTTTAAAAATATTCTTTGTGCCCGTTCTTTTCCCCCATTTTTGTGAACATAGCTGACCCACACTAGGGTGGGCCAACGCAGTTTATGGTTGGCAAGCTAGGTTGGTGTAGGATGAGGGGCAAGTAGCTAACCGCAGTGTGCATGTCTCGAGACCATCAATATGTCAGCGATGTACACCCTCCCCCCAATGTTCATTCATGTTGTTCTGATTTTTTCATGCTGATGTTTGTGTCTGTCCTATCCCCCCTTTCTTTGAACTATCTATGAGCAAGTCTGGTGGTCATATCTAGTTTATTATAATTTTTTGGTAATTAAATTATTTGAATCTTCAGTCTTTACTCAAAAACTTTTTTGAGTCAATAAGATTATAATATATTACCTTGTCTCAAAACTAAGGTATGCCTGTGGGCCAACTGTGTATGACAGCTCACATATAGGTCATGCAAGCTGTTTTGTGCGCCAGGATATCATAAGGAGGATTATGCAAAAAGTATTCAACATTGATACAGTCTTTGTAATGGGGGTGACTGATATTGATGACAAAATTATTAACAAAGCCGCAGAAGTAAGATCTTACCTGTAAAAGAATATTATAGGTACATTTTCAAATATTTAGTTATCAGCATAATGCTGCTATTTAGAAACCATTTTTAGTTAATGTTCAAAGTAAATGATTGTCGAATTTACATTTAAAATTAACCAATGCAATGATATTTTAAACTGTTTTTCCTTAGACTAACCAGACCATTAGCAATATCACACAATACTATGAGGCTGAGTTTTTTGCAAATTTGGCTGATTTGAATGTCACACCACCAACTGTTGTGATGCGGGTTACTGATCATGTTCCAGCAATTATAGAATTTGTTAAAGACTTGGAGCAAAAAGGCATTGCATATAAAACCTCAGATGGTAAAGTTTAATTGTCTTCAAATGCTGTTGTCCTTTTGTAGATTAAACAATTATTTGACACTTAATTATGCTGTGATTTATTTATTTGAAAAGTTTTGTAGATTTATTACTTCCCCTGTTAAAATAAATGAAAAGTAAAGATCTTGTTTCAATCAATGAGTTATGACATAAAAAGCTGAGAAACAATTCACAATTTTAAAAAAAATATTTTGAACTGTCTGAAAGAAGCAAGGAGATATTATTCTTTAAGGCCACTGAAAGTCATCTTTCCCCAACCCCACAACACACCCAAGCCAATAAAAACTATTGTATTTTAAAATCTGTAAAAGATTTATTCTAAACTTCATGTTGGTTTGTATTCTGTATATTGCCTATGTTCATTAGGATGGCCTTAATTGTAATGATAAACATATTTAACAGGGAGTGTATACTTTGATGTGAAGCAGTATGGTAAATATGGGGTGTTTTTAAATCAGCCAGACACCTCTGTGGGTAAGATTGTTTGTTCGCTTTTTTAAAAGTCTTTAGCAAATTATTTATTTAAGCACCTTAATTTGATGGATAGCATTCAGTGTAAATTTGTTGATTGCATAATTCATTTTAGTTTTTTAATATCTGATGTAAAAAAAGAGAGAACATTAGGTTATGCACAAGTCCTGACTGCTTGTTATGCATCATTTAGATCAGATCAGAAAATTTGATTTTTTTTTACCCATGAGGATCACTATATTTCCATAAATGATATTTATATATAAATTATTTCTGTTATCTGGCAATAATATGTTTCAGTTATAGTTCCTGAAAAACGTAGTCCTCAAGACTTTGCTCTATGGAAAGCTCACAAACCTGGTGAAGTCTGGTGGCAGTCTCCTTGGGGCCAAGGAAGGCCTGGCTGGCATGTGGAGTGTTCTGCTATGGCCAGGTATTTATTGTAATTTTTTCTCTTGATATCTCAAGTTAAATTTATTCAGTCTTGCCTGAGAAAAAGCACACCTTTTAAAAAATGTGGAAGAACTTATAAGACAATTAATTATTTCACATTTTCACAAAAAATGCAAAGTTTTGAACAATGTGGATCATTTTTAATATTTTATAGTGCTATATTTGGTGCCCGGTTTGATCTACATTCAGGAGGTGAGGATCTGATATATCCCCATCATGAAAATGAGCTGGCACAGTCTTGTGCATTTCATTGCAGCAGTCAATGGGTTAACTACTGGATACATACAGGTAGACAACTCACTTAATGCATTCACATTTGTAGATAGAGAACTTAATGGGTCACTTTCATTGTTCCCTCTAAGGTGTTATTGCAGTGTGTGCAAACTAAAAAAAACCTTGTGCAAAGAAGCACGGCATCCATTTTTTGTGCAATATTTTACAAAATTTCCTGCTGAGTAAAACTGCTGGGAACATTGGTCACTACATGACATGTACCTGATCAAATTCCTAAAGACTTGTACTTTGTGTCTAAATGGCCAACTAAAATTTTTTTAAAATTTCATGATCAATATTAAACTTTTTTTTGTAGATACTTATTTTAACTAACTATTCACTGTGTCACACTTTTGAAATAAAATACAGGTCACTTATTTTTGTCTGGTGATGCTGACAAAATGTCAAAGTCTTTGAAGAATGTAATCAGTGTGCCTGAACTTCTTGAAAACTACAAGCCCAGTCAGTTCCGCATGTTGTGTCTTCTGAGCCATTACAGGCGGAGTAGGTTTGCTTTACAATAATTTAGATCTGTCTTTATTTTTAAAACTTTTTAGTCTACTAACCATTTAAGAATTGGAAAAACATTCTTCTCACTAACTAAGCAAAAAAAAACAAATTACACAGACTATTTGTGTAAGGAAACAATAAATTAAAGCTTTATTATCAACTAATACAAATAATGGTAGACGTTTCGGCTCATGCCTTCATCAGTACAAAAACAATTACATGTACTTACATATATATTAACTAAGCACCACTTTTAACCCTTCTTATCACATGGTTTCTTTAGCCTGGGCTTAAAACAAAAAGGGGGTAAACAATTTATTTGATTAAGTTTTTTATTAATTTAGTGTGTTTGCAACAAATAACTGAAATGTGAGATATTTCATTCATTTAAAGCATTAATTTAAACTTTTTATTTCAGTATTAGCAAAGAAGAAAATTTAGTTAAAAATTGCAATTAATAATAAAAATGTGTATACAATAGTTAGTATAATGAAATAGAAATAAGGGTTGGTCATGCTAGAAGTTGATTTCTTTCAGAATTATTAGTATTTTCCATTTTCTGATAGTTTCTGTCAGATAGAGAAAATTAGAGAGAGATTTAAGTAATCAAGGCAATACAAGTTTATTATTCGATTTTTTAAAAAAAATCATTTTCTATGCCCAGAATTAGATTTTAGTCCAGAGCACATGCAGAAAGCCATATCAACTATGCGATCATTAAACAGTTTTGTCAATCGCTGTGATGATTATGTGCAGGGCAAACTTTCTACAAGTATAGCTGTACCAGAAGGAGAGCTGTATGAAAAGCAAGTTCTAAATTTTATTTATTTCTCAAATAACTCCTTTGTAATAAATGAATAAATGCAAACGTTAATATAAGCAAAAAATATTTTGATTTTTAATTATTAAAAAAAAAATATTTGTGATTTAAAAAAGAAACAAAATTAAATTAAACATTGATATCCCATACAGGCACGTTGAAAAAATACAATCAAGTACATGAATTTGCACCCTTTCTTTCTCATTGAAATTTAAAATGCATTAAATGAAATTCCATCACAGGTTGCATTCTACTCGGAAGTTAGTTCTAGAAGCACTGAGTGATGACTTTAACACACCACAAGCTTTGGCCCATCTC
Organism: Radix auricularia; assembly: GCA_002072015.1. NCBI lineage: Eukaryota > Metazoa > Mollusca > Gastropoda > Lymnaeidae > Radix > Radix auricularia. The sequence goes on along the minus strand of MUZC01004810.1, from coordinate 69,544 downwards.
ATGCGACTTGTCAAATACACAAACAAGTTTTTGGGAGATGATCAAACGCCATCTCAAGTAGTAAGCTATTTCAAGTTCAAACAAATAAACAAAGATCATCTTATTAAATAATTACCTTTTCTAACTTCTGTGCACGTCATTGTTATGGCTTTTTTTTTTCTAACAAAAATTATCTAGCAGTTTAATTTTTTTTTTTAATTTAATTGAATTATTTTTTTTTAAATTTTAAACTAGTAATGAATAAAAAAATCATGTTAAGCCTGGTCCCTATTGGAATTCAGGACGTGTTAGCGCATTTTCGTATTATGTATCAGTACTTATGTTAGATATCAGCATTATGTAGTTATCAGTAATTGTGTTTAGATTTTAGACATATTTTTATGAATTTTCTTGTGTAATGAATATACCTGACATTTTTTTAATTTAAAAGTCATTTCTTTACATTTTAAAAAAAAATTATTTTCTCTTTAATCTAACTACAAGTCACCACAAATGATGACATAAAACTCTCTAAACTTTTACACATATTCTAATGACGTCAACTAAAAAAAAACAACTAATTCTTTTGCACCCTTTGGAACCACTCTTCAATGCTTGAAAGATTGTGTATTCGACTTCCGGCAATGGCGGCCGTTCCCTGCGCTAGTGTTACCTCTCGATTCGAAATATTTTTTGGTAGTTTTAACGGGGTTTTTTAACGGATAGAGTAACTGAGTGTTGATGCACAAATGGCAGGTCAGGACATACAAAAAACATATATACCTCATGGGTCTAGGACTTATGGATGCTGAGATCAAGGGTGATGACGGACGGACGGACAAAACGGGTGCAATAGCGCATTCGACTTCTCGAAAATGCGCTAAAAAGAAATAAAAATTTGAAAATAAAAACTATTAAATTTTCCTAATTAGATTTCACGAAGCACTTCACTCATTGCAATCGTAGGAGCTTATGTTAGAAATCTACTACATACATTAGGTATAGACAGTCCAAGCATTAAGGTATGTATTTTTTGAAAAACTAGTTTGTTCAATTTTGTTCATTAGTTTCAATGAAATGTTTGTAACCACTAGAGGCTTGATGGAATATTGACAATTATTTATAATTTTTAATATGAGTTAACTGTTGGGTTTTTTTTACCAAAAAAAAAATTTTAAACAAAAAGCATCAAGTATTTCAAATTGTTATTAGTTTTAGCAAATTTTAATTTTATTAATTCCTCAAAACATTCTTTTGAAAAAATTATTATTTTATTTTTTAAAAACTTTAAATGCTCTGAAGCAAATTAAAAAGAAAAACCTATTTTTAACAATCTTTCAATGCTACAGACAGAAGACTCTAATTTGAATGTTAAACTGTACAGTGCAGTGGAAGCAGCTGTGTCTGCAAGGTCCAAAATTAGAGAATTTGCAAAAAATGAACCTTTTTTAATGGCATGTGCAGGTAAAGTTTAAAACATCATAATTTTTTTACATTATCTAGAAAACATCTTCCTGTTTTACTTCTTATAAGTGTAATCTTCAATTTTGAAGAAATTAAATAAACAATGAGAAGACATTAAAAAATTGTTACATTTTAAAAATCCCCCAAAATAATGTTAACTGGTAAGGTTTAAAAAAAAACATTAATATAATTTCTGAATGTTAAATGTTTACATATACAGTGGTACCTTGGTATAAGTCTCGTTTGGAATAAGTCCAACTTGGTATAAATCCTGTTTGGACCCAAAGCATTTTGCTTGGTATATGACCTTTGTTTGGAATACAGAGTAAAACTTGTGTATGAGTCAAAATGACACATCACCCATGCATAACATTGTAGGAATCATAGCACACAGGGCGATACTCAAGTGTATTACTACTACAGCAGTTGATACCATACAGCGAAAGATTCACTGATAACTTTAAATCATCAAATGATTTTGTGTGGTTTTTTCTGGTAAATTAAAAAAAAATTCAATGCACTCACCACTAGTTCTAAGAAAGTTGAGAGGATCTAATCTACAAAAAAAGTGTTTAGGATCACCTAGGAGGTGAAAAAAGAGATTGTTGTAAAGGATGATATTAGAATGAGTGCTTGGGACGTGCAGCATACCAAATTTTAAGGAGGACGATTTCTCTGATTGTGGAACAACAAAGACGTTTTTAAATTGGCAGATGTTGCGAAGGGAAAAAAGATCAGGAACATTAAAGCATATTGAAAATTGCTTATGATCTGAATAACAGAGAGCAGAAAATAAATTTTTAAGTTTGTATTTTAGTATTAAGCAGGGTTTAAAGTTACTTTAAACAAACTTGTCAATAAATGAATTATATATCAATAACAATACGATTTGTTTCATGGGAACACATGAATCATTCTCCCTTTATTTCTTATGGGAAAAATACTTTAGATATATATATATACCAAAGTACCACTGTAAAAGATATAGAGCTTATTTGTTAAATAATCTTGTTAATTATATTTGATCTTGAAATATCATAGAAAATATAATTTCAAGAATTGTTTATTTATTAAGAACAAAATGTTACTTAAATTATCATAGTTAACATTTGATTTGAATTTTTTTTTTTAATTAAAAAATTATTGACTGAATTCATAATTTTATGTAATATAATATCTTGTTTTATTTGTTCAGTTAAAGATTCAGCAACTTAATGGTAAGTTTTTTAAATGTATGAATTGATGTGTATTTTATATAAGTGCCTTTCTTTCCACCCTCCTACCCCCACAGGAGATGTAGGCATCCCCGATGACAAAGCTCAGGAGCTGAAGAAGAGACTCTACAAACCCTTGTGGGAAATTTCAGATACTGTCAGAGAAGAAATTTTATTGAAATGTGATGTTCAGATACATGTAGGATATAATTTTAATTGTTAGTTACTTTTGTGAAATAGGAAGATTATTGTTCTCAAACAGCATTTGTTCTAATGTTTAATATTAAGTGACCGAGGATATTCTAAATCCAAGTTATTTTTTCATTCATTTATCTGCAGTTGTTGCTAAAATATTATTGATTTCTATTTTGGTTTACAAAGTTGACTCTTAATTATTTCGCATCTTTAAAATTTGTTTTCTAAATTTCACTGATAACTTTCTTACTTTCCCTCATGGCTGTCCAATGTTATTTAAGTAATAGATTTTATTGAGTATAGTAAAAACATTTCAAAGCAGGTCTTTTTAAAAATAAATTGTATTATTCTGTAAACTATCTTCACCAGGATAATAAAAGCGGTTCAAACTGGAGTATTGCAGAATTAAAACAGAAAGTAAAAAGCAGACAAGATGTGGAGCATAAAGATAAGGTTGATAGCAGAGTAAAAGATAAATCGAAACCATCAGGTAGTTGATGTGGAAATTCTTTAGTTAAATAGTAATTGTAAGATTTCATCCATTTCGCTATCAATTTTCAATTCATTTTTGTAGTAAGGGATCAGTTTCATTTAAAAACTTTTCTAGAAATGTTTCTATGTGGCCAAATCTATAAATAAAATTATATCGACCTAAAGGTTAACAATCTTAAATTCAAAACAAATTCAGTATTGAAAGAATATAAAAACAATGGAAAGTTTATTTACAAACTGAAATTTAATGGAGCTTTTAAAAAGCAATTTATTTCACCATCAGTGCTGAACTCAAAAACTAAATATATAAAATAAAATAAAATGATTAAATGTACATCACCAAAAAAAAAGCAACCCAGTGTTTATAGTGTTTAAAGAAATCTATGTGGAAATAATTGAGAGAAATATTCCTAACATACAAGAATTGTAGTAATAGCTGTAAAACTAAATGAAGTCTTATGAAATCAGCCATGTGATGTTTCAAATAAATAGCAGGGAATACTTGTTATAAATTACCTTTTTGTGTGATTACAATTTATAAATTTTAAATAAAACATGACATTATCAAAAAACTCAAAATATTATTTCTGGAATGCTCTGTAAGGTAACTTAATTTACACGCAGAAGTACATCAAAAATATGTTTATTTTAAGACATTTAAAAAGTACATAATTGATATAAGGCATTAAAGTTTAATATGTTAGACTTATTTACTTAAGTCTCAAAACATTTGTTTGGAACGGATTTTTATTTTGAAGACCCTTTTTTTTATTATTGTACAGAAAAATTCAGCTGCTAAATATATTGCCACATAAGAGTTTCTGTTGTTTTTTTTAAACTTAAAGTTCCAATGGAAGAGCTTAATGTTAAAAGTACTTAAGTCACAAAATAAGCAATCTTAGATAATCAAGTTATTATTCATTATTAGTCTTTTTGATGATAGCATTTTGATTTTTTAGGCATTAAAAAATTTGACCTAGTTACATTGAATTGTTTTTAAAACTTATACAGTAGATTGGTCCAAACGAGACGTTAAAAAGTTTAATGATTCGGTTGAATTTGACCCAAAAAATGTGACTTAAGTGGTTTTACCAGAAAGATCTTCTTCCATTGGTTTATATCTTAGCCATTAACCACTGAGATCATAATATAAAACAAACTACACATCAAGTAGACAGTCAACAGTATTACAGATTGTCAATTTTAATTTATGACAGATTAAGTAAACATTTTACTGAAATAAAAGTTTAGCTTTATTAAACCAATATTTCAAGTCATTATGAGACATCACCACCTATCAGACCATTCTGGTCTCTTGCTCACATATCGGGTGGCACTTGAAGGTCTCCTCACTGCACTGCCAGGTCGACTGCTGTATCTTGAATTCACGGAACGAACAGAGGATACAGCACTGAAAGTTTATATACATTGATGAGACTTTAACAAAAATCTTCAAGAGTTTATTTATGTAATGAAAATTCTTGCTGACAACAAGGTCACCTTGTATTATACCTGTAATAACAACTGAGCCGACCAGTCTCCCCAAACCATTACACTAACTTTAAATTAAAGGTAACGAGGCTGGTTATTGATAGTCAGGACAGCTTAACTTAAATTGCTTACTCCAGTCAGATTCATACTTTTTCCACAAGATTAATTTTTGGTTCCTGTTGGCTTCCTCACTGTTAATTACTTATGTCTTTTTTTTTTTAAATGGAAATTAAAGTTCCTTGTTGCTTTCTATGTTAAATGGTGTGCACAATCATGATAAATTTTATTGTCTTCAATCGTCATAAAACAGGAAAATCAACCCAAAAAAATCAAATCAGCTCATCTATAAATGTAAGATCATAAATATACATTCTTAACATAAATACATCCTATACCTGTGAATGCTGCTCATAGAACTAGCTGAGTCATCAAATCCTGATCTATGTCCACTTCTTGTCATGGGATGCAATGTTGCTATCGGCACACCATGTAACATTGTGCTCTGATATTCTTTCAGTTGATTTTCTCTTGAAATTGCTTTAGTTGGCTTGACTTTCTTCAAACGTTTTAAAAATGCCTGGAAATTAATTTTGTGGACTTGAAATTATTCTATAAATGGAAATGGGGCGTTTGTAACAAAAAACAATAAAAATGATATATCATTGTAAAAATTAGGATTTTCAAATTAAAATAGTAAATAACAGGTGTCTCTGGTGAGGAAATTCAAAACAGTTATATCTATTAAATTTCTTATTGTAAATAAATTTTAATTAGAAAAATTATATGCTTTAGAAATTAACTTTAAACATGGTATTAATTCACACAGTATTTAACTAGGGCTGGTAACGATTCATTTAAATTTTATCATAAAGTTTTGAAAAATTAACTATTAATTTCATGAATTAATTGGCATTGATTTGTTGAGTTATTTCCCCTGTCTGGTAGAAAAAATATTTCAATTAAACTGCTATGGACTGTAGTACTAAGTTCCTCATCAATACAAATCCTGTCATCTGGGCTATTACTATTATATTGTTAATTTTTTTTTTTTTAATATATTGAAAAAAAGACATAAATATTTTCTGAAATCTTTAATGAATTTTTATCGATTAAAATTATTTTCTATTGAAAATAATTATTTAAAATATTGACATTTGTTGTCACAGTTGTTGCAATTCTTAACAATAATATATATTAAAAATGTATTTATAACAAAAGAAATTTTAGCATCATCCTCCATCTATCTTACAGTTACAGTGGTTAGTGGAAGAAAAACACCAAGATGACTGTTTAAAAAAAAGAAAGAAAGAAGAAATCAATTACACAATTTGTGTACTCATATTCAAAACTATATTAATAATGGAATGGAAATGTTTTTGTTAACTCCTATATATTGCAACTTTTTATTTATTTATATAAATTGTTCTCCTTCTGATAAAATTACAAATAAATAAATTATTTTGAAATTGTTAATCTTCTTAAAAGCTCTATAATATTTTCCCACAGTAAAGGTAAAGGAGGTGGAAAATGAAACTGAATATATGTGTAAACCCCTTTTCCAGATTTTTTGAAAAATAAATGGAGAGTTCCATCATTCAAAATTAAGCTGGTGTCAAGTAATATTGTCATTAGGGCAAATATTACTTTTTATTGAACATCATATTAATCAAAAGGATATGGATGTGCCTTTGACCTATGAGTCCCCATGAGAGTGAAACTAAGACCCCAACATGACACTTTTTTTAACCAAAATCAGGCAAATATAAATCTCAAATACACAAAACTGATGCCCAAAAGAAAATTGAGCAGTGACAGACCCCAGTTGTACTTGCTTTTTTGAGATACCTCAAGCAAGAAATTTTAGAAATACCTCAAGCAAGTAATTTTGGAAATAACTCAAGCAAGTAATTTTAGAAATACCTCAAGCAAGTAATTAAACAACAAAAAAATAATTAAAAATTGTTGCTGACTGTTTACAATAAATTACAATGACCATTTAATTAAAATTCGTAATAATGACAGTGGAAAATGTAAAATTCATACATGAAAAAACTTACCAAGTTTTCTGATTCTATTCTTCTGATATCTCGCTCTCTGTTGACAGCTGATGGAGTCAGTTTGTACGCAGCTGACCCTCTTACGTAACTTCGTCTGTGTTCTCCACCGGTGTTGACATGTCTAACAATTTCTTTAAGCAAACGGTTATTCTCGCGCTCAATGTCTCTAGCTTTATTGTCGTCAAAAGTGTAATTTGTCTTCTCAGCACGATGCAAGGATGTAGGTGCAAACATTACTCTGCGAGAGTTGGATTTCAGGCGTTTTTGCTTTTCTAATTCTCCTACAGCTTTCATTAAAATGTCTAGATCAAAACTGTCCATATCTGTGTTAGGATCAAAATCTGTGTCACGGTCAAGGTCTCTAAGATCTAACTCTGTCACTGGCATAGGCCTGAACTGAGAATGACCATCACCTGCTGCAGTTATTCTAGGCTCTTTGCCTCTGTTTCTAACTTGGCTGAGATTTCTGGGAGAGTCCATGGGGGACACATCAGTTATGTCACTGTCAGAAAGTGAGTCTGATTTGTTTGATTGAGTTTTATCAGTTTTGTCCAGCAGTCTATTTTTGGCTGTCTTAGGCCTATCTAAGATTGCATTTTTTTGAACTGAAATTTCACTATTAGGCTTTTCTCCCCAAGCTTGAGATTTGTTTTTATATTGGAGTTTCTTATTATCACCATCATCCTTGCAGAGGGAGGAAGATTTTTCTCTCCTGTCCCCTGACTTTTCTTTGTCATGTCTGTAGCTACTTCTGTTTTGGAGTTTTTTAGATTTGGCCGTGGGATTTCTGGGTCTTTCATCAGTACTAGAGTCCTCATTTGAGAAAGAACTATTTGAATTTGAGCTCGTCTGCCTTATTCTCTCCTGATGCTTTGATGAGTTACGACTGCTTGAACGACTTGAAATAGTGACAGATGATTTTGAAGATATACTGTCTCTTGACCGGTCTCCTTCTTTACTTGGAGACCGGCTGTCATCACTAAATGAGTCATCGGAATAATCAGCACTTGGACCAGAACTTGATTTAATTGATTTGCTTAATTTTAGAGGTTCTTCTGTTTTAAAATTATTTTTAGCAGAGTCTTTGGTGGGCTGGGGATGTGCTGGTGGTTTAGACAAAGGAGTCCTTTCTATGCCATTATTTTTAGATTCTATCTCAGGACTTCGTGGTGTCTCAAAGAAGTCAAAGTCAACACTTTCACCCACTGCTAATGTATCCATGACCTAATCCTGCACAATGAAAAAGAATCTTTTTATCTTTAAAATAATTTAACACTTTTGGTGTTAATTCAAACAAATTCATTTATATTTATAGTAGGGCTGTTAACGCTTAATTTAAAATTAAGCGTTAACTTTTGAAAAATTACCGAATAATTAATCGATAATTTTTATTAAAGCTAAAAATAAGATGCATGATGTCATTAAACTGAAAATTTCAGGGGACGTAACAAAAACAGGCAATTGACTTTTCTTGATTTAAATATAAGTAGTTCAATATAGTGTCAATGACTTTAAATTTTGTTATTGTTAATTAAGTAAAAACAATGTTTAATTTTGTATATCATTTTCATTATAAAACAGCTTATTTTAAAGTTTACACTTTAAAAATCTTTTTTTTTAATGGAGAAGCTTGTAAGAAAAAAAGCAAACTCCTGTTAGTTATTAATAAATTGATGACGTTAACGATTATTTACAACATTATCCTAAATTTTAATCACTATTTTATCGATTAAAATAATTTCAATCAAAAAAATTTACCAATTAATCGAGAAATTAATCGATAATTTCCACAGCCCTAATTTATAGTATTATTGTTGCCCATTAAGTAATTTTTTTAAAATATATATTTCTTATCTAAAATATACAGACGCTCCTTCTATGCAGAAGCTAATTGCGTCCACAGACCATGAGAGATGGTCTGTTGGCAAGTGTTGCAGCGGTCACAGGCCACGGCTATGAGGGTTCCACGCATTACCCAGCCGCCTAACTGTTGTCTAGCTAGGTACCCATTTAGAGCTGGGTGACTCGGGGACTCCTCAGGCCCCGGGAACAAATCCTCGCCTTTGCGTGGATTCAAACTAGTGACCATCGGTACGCCAGTCGAGCGCGCTACCACTCGACAACCGCGTCCCACCGCATTTCTACATGACTGAATCAACTGAAACTGAATATAATTGCCTGTATCTAAACCAAAGGGAGGCAAATATTTAGCTATTTAAATTTAATGTGATTAGAAGGCACACTTGGTCAGAATTAAATAAACAATGTGCCAAGGAGCAGTGGAGGTGTTAATAAAAAGTATGTGAAATAAATGGGAAACATGGGTGTTACCAAAAGAGTTTCATAAAAATAATTAAAAGTTATGGTTATTCTAATAACTGGGGTTGATGAAACATTATTTGAAGTTAATTTTACAGAATAACTCCTCAATAAACATTAACATGAAATAAAATCATGGATTCCATTCCCACTCTTGTAATAGTGCTGCGCATCACAGTTCACACAGATTAGCACAATACACATGAAAGGTAAGTGAAACAGACCAGAATCTGATATTGGTCACAACATTCATCACCCATTCCTGGTGATTCTTTTCTGCTTCACATCTAAAGGAGAGGTAAGCAATGTGAACAAGATGAACATCAGAAGAAAATAAAGATTGATATTAAACTATAATTGGCCTAAAAGCAGTTACATATAATTATAAATACTCCATTTTCAGGTAAAAATGGAGCTGTTAACGATTAATTTTAATTTAATCGTAACTTTTGAAAAATTAACAATTAATTGTTAATTTTGATTAACGCCAAAAGGAAATTTTTGGTGTCATAAGTAACATTTATTAAATGTACTTATTGACAATCGAAATACATGTAACACTATTTATGATTCTTTCTGTACCATTGTGGTAAATAAAATTTTGTTAAGCTATCTGGACCCTTTGTTGCTATTTATGTTGTAGTTGTATATTGCATTAAGAATGTCTCCTGAAAATTTGGTGCAGTTATCTATAAAATAAAAAAGTTGTGAGTGAAAAAGTGCAGAAAATTAGGTTGCAAGTATACAGAGTTAATTATATAGGTAATATAAGGGGCAGAAAAATCAACCAAAAAAATCATAACTCCACTTCTATAAATTATAACAGATAAAAAGGCAAACTCATCATGTTTAAGGGTATTTGCAAGACATTTAAAATGAAGTATAATTCAAGCTTATATGACAATATTTCAATTTTAAGTCAAAGTTCCTATATTAACTTTTAATAGTTAATACACTACCATTCGACCAGCAGTTTTTGATGAAAATTGTCCTTTTTAAAGTTATAAACAAAAGTCTTTAACAGTATCATTTTCTATGCTAATCAAACTAGGTTTTTCAATTACTACAACTATTAGAAGCCAAATAGTATCAAATAGTCTCTTCTTTGTACTAATTTAAAATTATTCACTAACAGTACTAACACTAACTTAGATGAGTAAAGAAAATTTTTAAGTAAAGTAGGTTTTAGTTAACTTAAGTTTTACTACCTTCTAGTTCTAGTTGTAACAACTAGTTAGACTTAAAGTTTGTCCATAAAGTATGTCNGGGGGGAGAGTTAAAAATGGTCGAAAATAGCCTGACATACTTTATGGATGGCCCCTTGCCTTACTTAACTTACAACCACAACTGAACTAGGCAAATCATAAGACAAGGCAATGCTGTTACTACTGTTAGCCAGTACTAGACTAAGTTACTAATTAGTATCTAATACTAAAAGTAATTGTAATTTATAATTAAAATTACTAATAATAATAAATAATTAATTTTAACTAAGTTATAGTTATACTAAGTGGTTGTACTAGTACTACACTAACACCAGTATCAGTGACTAACTAACTAATTACTATATTAATAAGTCTGAGTTAGACTTTGAAGTCATTGATTCAGTCATGTCATAGGTGATAGTGATTCAGTGATAGAGTTAGATAGTCTTTTTTTTTTTATAGTCCCATAGCCTCTTTTTTTCAAGGTCGTAGGGGATTCTAATGTTTCCATTAGAACATTCTCGGGCTTAATAGACACAGGCGGCGCTCATCCCTCTCCAGGCCAGCGGAGGACTTTCTCAGAGTTAGTCATTTCTCAAAATGTTTTTATAGTGGCTATTTTGTGGGCTCGATCCCACGCCCCTCAGCTTGTGAGGCAAGCGCACTATTGACTTCGCTACCCAGAGTCTAAGAGTTAGAAAATCAAATGGAAAAGACATTAACAAGGTAAGGGTTAGCCTGACAGGATGTAACAAAACAGCGAACGTTTCGGCAAAGTGCCTTTTTCTACTTTCTTCGATTTTTTGGATTTCACTGCAGCTAAGTTTCTAATTTTTATTTTTTATATTAGTTTTATTTTTGTATTGTATGTCCGTTGAAAAAGGCTCTTTGCTGAAACATTCGCTGTTTTGTTACGTCCTATCAGGCTAACCCTTAATTTTTACCTTGTTTAAGTCTTTTCCATTTGATTGCAGTCTCAACCCTCATTTTGTTTCTTAGAGTTAGAGTAGTTAAAGATTAAAAATCAAAGTTAGTTAAGTTTAGTTACTGTTTAGTAGTTAAGTTTAGTTTAGTCTAGTAAGTAACAACAGTAACCATGAATAAGTCTAGACTAAGTCTAGGCCTAGACTAGGACTAACGTGAGTTATTAGTTCTTAGAGTCATATAGTATAGTATAATATTAATAGAACTCATAGTCATAGTGTCAAAGTACTCATACTCATATTAGTATAATATTAGTATTTTAGTAGTCATAGTCATAGTCCATTATTTACTGAATTATTATTTAGTATTTAGCCTTACTTTTAAGTTTTAATTTTAAAAATCAACTTTGTCATAGTCATAGTATACTTTAGTATAGTATAGTCATTGTCAGTATTTACTTTTTTCCTTTAATCTTTAATCGAAACCCTTTTAAATAACTGGGTCAGCCAATAACTGAATTATAAGTGTACACGTTCGTGTGAATGCATTAGAGCTCGATCTCATTTCAATGGGTACTAAGTACTAATAGTAATAGTCATAGTACTTTATAATTAAATGATTGCAGCACAGTCGTCCATTTTGAATATTGACAAGCTTGTTTTAGCAACACGGTGACGTAAAAGGTCAAAAGTTCCCGGTGTTGAATTTTCAATAACATTTTAAAGAAATAAATTTAGGTTTAACCTCAAACTTTTGATCAATTTCAATATATTTATGAAAATTTATTGTAATTTTATTAGATTTATAGATCTCTTACAATAATAATGAAGATCTTCAAGAAAAGGCAAAGAAAAGATATATGACTAATATGAGGAACAAAGTTATAATTAATAATATAATAATTATACTTATACTTCCGGTATTTTCAGCGGGAGTTTATAAATATACATGTAGTCTGCTGAAATCCCTTACCTACGCCTGAAGCAAACATCTCCAGACGCAATGCTTTGTTTCTTCTACTTCTAAAAATTCTATTACATTACAGCGAGAAAAATCCATCGACAGATAAATTAAAATGTTTTAGTAGAGTATGGAAAACATAATCAAATGCATCTTATCGTCCTAAAGTTAATGAACACTCAAGAATTGCCTCTTTTATTTTTATTCTCCAGTCTTACTTAAAATTGACTGAATAGTTCACGTAAGTTTTAAATTTTAAGCTACTTGAAGAGATTCGTTTATCGTGAGAAGCATCAAAATAACTCAATCAAAGAATTCAATGCAATACATTCGTTACAAGCCAGAGTAAGAAAAAATGCCAAAATTCCTGAAGTATACAGTTGAGCCTAAATCTAACAAGACTACTAAGAGTATGAGTACTAAGACAAAAACTTCAATGAGTTTTCAAAGGTTCTTAACGGAAAACAAATCCAAAATGACCACAAACTACCCATTTCTTAGTCATTCACAGATTATATCAAGACTGAAATTGCAGTGGAAGAAATGTGAGTTTCAGCCTGAGAAAAAAGGGTCTCATAAAAGTGAACTTGTAAAGTCAAAATTAATCTTTAAAAATTGTGATGAAATTGACATTGAAAAGAAAACGAAGAGACGAAATCTGATGACTGAAAATGATTTAATTAACAGCGCTGAAATACAGAAATTTGACTTACATAATAATGGCAATGGATTGCGGATTTCATCATTTAATAAACCAGGTTCAAGTAAATCTATCTCAGTTTTCCCTGAGTTGACAAATACAAATAATTTCAGATCTAGTAGTAGTTTGAATTTGAATAGAAAAAGCCCAGCAACCATTTTTACTCTAGATAAAGAAGATAATTTATCCAGAAATACTAAAACCTACAATGCCTACAACTACAGTAATCATGCATCTCAAGTTAGGCACAGAGTTCCAGAAGCCTCTATGGAAAAAGCCGGAATCCTCAAGAACCCAAGGCCTAGGTATGAATTATTAAATTTATGATTGATTTAATTAAAATTTTCATTGCATTCAAGCAATAAATATAAGTATAAGAAGTAAATACAACTCATTTTTAAGGATAAGTATTATAACTATAATGACTTTCAATTTATTTGAAGCACTTTGACTTTGTAAATTCTTTGAAGGTTTATTAAATATATTTTTAATAGTTAATAGCATCTATTCTTTTTCAAACTACATTCAGTGAATTATGATGCTTTTCATGTATCAGTGCTATTTATACATTATTCTTCATTGGTATACATTTATACCAAAACCACATAAAACACAAAATACAAAGAGAATAAAAGGCTTGCAGTAGGGAATAAAGTGAGCATGATATAGCCTCTAAGCAGGATTATAGTAATTTACTGTAATCCATTATCTTTTGAACAGAATTTTATTGTGAACATAAAAATAATTATAGTATTATCATTACTTTTTATTGTCCCAATAATAATTGATGATACTGAGTTATAAGATAATTGATAGCACATGCTATGATTATTTATAGTAAGATGTAAATTTTAAAAATGTAATAATCATTCTTCAATTAATGAAATTGTAATCATCTTTAAATAATATAAAATTTTCTTGCAATTTTTTTTTTCAAGCAAACTAAATAAGCCTAATAACAGTAAAGTTGGCTTTTTACCAAATGAAACGCTGTGGAAAACATACTCACATGAGTTGGAAAACTATGACATAAAGACTTCAGATACTGAGGAATCTAATAGCACTGACATAATTACAGGAAGGCAAAATAAAGTTGGTAATGGATTGACCACAGTAAAGGAATTAAAATCTAGCCATGAGCATGAAAATACAGGAGGTACAATTCTTAAGAATACAAAAAAAGTGGACAAACAATTGAATTTTAGAAATATAAATGTCATGGATTATATGAATCAATCTCTATCAAAGTTTCAGAGGAAAAGGCTTAAAAACTTGAAAATATCAGCTTCCATAGGTAAACCATCAAGTGCTAAAATTAGTTTTAAAGAATCAACAGAAAAATCTGATAATGTTACCAATAAAGAGAAAAAAATATTTTCACAAATAAATACCTTGAAGGGTAACAACTTTAATAAAAATACCAGTAGAAAATATTCTGTGAGTGAGAAGAAAAGGCAAAATAAAAAAAATGTAACTCCTTTAACAGAAGAGAAGGAAACTTATAACACAAAGGTATTTGATGACTTTCCACAAAAAGCAAAAAATAAGACACCTCCTCTTGACTGCTCTGCTTCATTTTCAAAATCAATTTATGAAAAAAAAGAAAATGGACAGTCTGCAAAGTATGAACTGATGCAACAACAAATTACAGAGCTAGAAAATGACAGCAATAATGAATACAGTGATCACTATGAATATAGTGAAGATGATGCTGTACTGTTGTTCAGGGAATACAAACCAACATCATCAGAAAATCAAAACAAGTTGGATGAGGATGATAGAAATGTCAGTCAAATATTGGATGAGGACTCTAAAGATATTAAAGATGTTTACCCAAGCGACAATAAAAAATTTGAGAGTCTGAAAAATTCAGTAAGTAGTCCAAATCTACATTCTGACAATTCAAACTCCATCTCATCACCTGACAAATACAGGGATAAGAGCAAAGGCTTTTTGCCATCTATAGGTGAAAATGAAAGAGATAGATCATTATCAAATTTTAAAAATAGATGCAGAGTTAAACAAATTATCAAGACTCCAGAGGTCAACAAAACTGAAGAAATATGTAAGAACTCGACTGTAAAGAATATAGCATTTGAGCCAACAAAAATGAATTCATTTGATGATAGTTTCTCAAATAAACGGAAGGCAGATGAAACCATGGTACATCGAGCTCACATTTTAAAAGTTCCACATAATATGACTGATATCATATATCCAGTATCAGCCGTGGAAAATAAGAAAGCAAATTATAATCCCACAACAAAGCAATCAAATGTCAGGAATATCATGTTTCAAAAAAAGGATACTGAACAAAATTATGCATCTAAAAGTATTTCTGATTTAGAGTCAAATGATGAGAGTAGTGAGGACTTTAGTTCAAAAATGGTCAGTGAGACAACAGAAATATTACTGCAGGCTATCAAGAAAATGCAAACAATTGGTTCTCCTACCCTTAATTTTTCTCCCCAAAGAGAATGGAAAAAAGTAAGTTTTAACTCTTACATATAGAAATGTATATAAATAAAATACATGTATCAGAATTGCATAGGCATTTCAATGCAAACAATAAATTGATTTTACTGTGACATAATAAAAATTTAATTTGCTTTTCAAGAAGTCAGTTATTCATTGAAAGTTTATTCAGGAATTAGGTGTTGGTTTTTTGAAGAGTCTTTTAAATGGAACTTTGAAAAAGGTTTTTTATCCTACTTTTCAGAATGTAAACTTTCATGGGCTATCAATATTAATAAATCATTCAGGCCAAGTAATTAACATTTATGAATAATATTTACTAATTTCTTTGTTATCACTATTTTCACTAGAACGAACAATAAACTGTCATGTGAATTAAAATGTAATAACTTAAAAATTTCAGTTAACTTATCTAGAATCATCTATGTCAAGTATGGGTCAAGATGAGCCTGAATCAGAAGCCAATAATACTGATGAAGTAAGTCATCTGCAGATCATGTTTTTATCTAAAGTGCCCTACTAAATTTATAATAATAATTTAAGTTTGCAAGTTTAAAACTGAACTTATGTACAAATTGCAGAAGATGACATGGTATTAATTAGATCTAATAAATTTAATAAAGTTAGCTTCCCTTTGTACTTTTATTGGCGCTATTTATTTGTTTTAGTTTCTCTTTTAAATTAATTCTTTAAACTTTTTTTAAAAATTTATACAAGTTCAAGTATAGCTTTATTAAATGTTTTCAGCTAACTTGCAGTTTGGAGGGAAAAATAGTGCCAGTAATTGGAGAAATGTTTGATGACATTCAAGTTACAAGAAGCAAAGTTGACACTCAAGCTAAACGTAGGTTAGTAGTCAAAGTTCTCTTTTTCTCTTCTTATCTATTTGTATACCAGTATATAAAATAAAGAAATGGTGTTTCGTGCCTACCATAATAAATAATCCAAGGGCATTGGAAACTTATATTTTTTATAATAATATTTTATGTGTGAAGATGTGGTAAATAGGGTGTTTAATTGAAGTTCTAATATTGTTCAGAATTTGTGTTGGCCTTTTTGAAGTGGGTTAGTAGAACTTTTTAAAATTACACTCAAATGGATATTTTGTCAAGAAACTTTTGTAGACATGACGTATAAATAATACCCTCACAATTGTTTGTTGGGGTTATCCATTTTTTTACCCACCACCAAATTATAGTAGCCTTTTCTTCTATTTTATTTTGGGGAAGAGTATTTTTAACTGAAAGAAGAAAGTTATTGTGAAATGGTGCTGCAAAAAATTCCTATCCCCCTTCACAGAACACTAATGTCTGGTATATATTAACACTAACTGTACAATGAATGCATTTCAATGCAAAGTCAAAGAAAGTGTTTGTGTTTCAATTCTATTTATTGAAGAGTTTTTGATACACCAACATTGTTTTGTTTTTTTCATCTGGTGCATACGCAAATAAATCAGGTATTCTGATGTATTAGTAGGCCAATACAGCTGCCCATGCGTCAAGAATGCATTTTTATGGTGTCTTTTTCTAGGAATGAAAGGCCACTAAAACAAAACACTTCACACAAACAACTAACAAACTTAGCCAAAAAATTTGGTATTTATATGCCACACTTAAATTCCATGCTCTCTGTAATTAAACCAACCTACCCTTTTTTCTGCCTGATGATTCCCTCCAACTTTTTTCTTTTCACCTTTAACTTTAACATTCAAGTCTGGGCTAATTTTATACTTAAGGATACCTGTCTGAAGTGAAGCCATGGCACATACCCATTTCCCAAACATGATGTGTTATCTAAATTATTCAATCAATGGTGTGCACATCTTTTTTATGGAATAATAGTAGTTATTATGAACACATATCACCTAGAAAAAATATTCCAAAGTTACCTAGCTCTGATCAAGATCGTTCACTTTCTTTTTCATGCACCTAAAAGTAAAGTTATTTTCAGACTGCTGCTGAGTGGAGACCTAAAATCTAAAAGTAACTTTCAAGACTTATTTGACGAGAAGGATGTGTTCTTTTAATTCATAAATGTACCTAATGTAAGGTATTGTTCGGCCATACTTCAAATAAAGATGTTACAATGTTACTCAAAAATGTTGTTAGTTTATATATGTTCTTATTTACACTGTACACTAAAAAAAATATTATTTTTTAATATTTTTGTTTATTTGTAGTTTTGTTTTAACACAAACACACAACTTAAATTTTTAGAATTAGATTTAGGCCATTTAAAATTTTACAGTTCATTTTGAACATATATTTATCTTTTTGCTGTTCAATTTTATTACTATTTTTAAATGGAATTTCATCTTTGCTCTTGAAAAAGAAATGATTTATAGTGATTTAACTAAGTTAAATTTAAGACATAAATATTATTGTGAATTTCCCAGTACAAGTCTTTTAACTTTTGTAAATATAATACAAAATAAAAGCTAATTACAAATTAATTTATTTACCTTGGAATTATTTAGACAAGTTATACATATTATATGAACGTGAAAGAAAGTCAATGCAGATCTATTAAAATACATTTTTAACATAGTGACAGCTTCAAACTACATTGTTAAAGAGTTGCAAGTTTAAGCACAGGAATTCAAAAGTTTTCTTCTACCAGCTCATTGAAGGTATAAAAAAAAGGGAGCAAAAATGCTCACAGATGACTGATCATATTTTAAACAACAGAAATAATTTTGTTGAATGCGTTTTGTTAAAAATTCTTTTTTTATTTAAAATTAAGCTGTACATCTTGATGAACAATTTTTAAAAATCAATTATTTTTAGAAGATCCTCCAAATCCAGAGAATCCCATCAATGCTGACATGTCTGGATCACCTTCATCTCCGGAATCATCAGCTTTTCTTTTCCTATCTTTCCTCTTTTCTTTTTTGTAAGCTTTCTGTTTCTCTTCCTGCAATGACGTGTTTTTTTTTCTTCAAAAAATTAGTTATCTTAACTGTTACAGACAGAAGATTATTGCATCCTATGTTTATCTATGGTTTGTGTTTATCCCTGCATTCTTATTAGAGTTCTAAATGATGATACAGTGTTTGCTTTCCTGGTTTCTTCAGGCAACCCTTCAACGCCCGAATTCCAGTTTTAATCATTAGTTTTTAAAAAATAAATTAAGAACTATTTATGAAGAAATTATTTTCTTTGTAAATTTTTTTAATTTGGTAAGTATATGATCTCATGAACATGAATTATAGTTGCTAGCAGCATATTCTAAAAAGAGCACATCCATTTTCATTAAACAGATCAAGCACATAGAGGACATAAGTAAATTGAGAAATTTCAAAAACTTTGTGCTTGCATAACTTGTATAAAGTTTGTTGAATTTTTTTTAAAAAAGTTTTAAGTGCAAACAAACAGAAGGTTGGGTCTTCATATGTCCCCAGGTGCTAAAGTACTGGTGCACAAAAATTAGGCTTACAAGTTAAATTACAAAAGTGAATAGGATGGGGTGCTAATAATATATAGTTTGTCCTCGGTGCAAAATATCCTAGCTACACCTCTAGGAATGCATTTTACCACTGGACTAAAATCATATGTCAAGATGTCTAAAATTTGTTTTTCCAAACCAAAACTTAAAATAAATCCCTCAAAAAATTAACAGAAACCTGTATAGCTTAACAAAAAAGCATAATAAATTTATAAAGTAATGGTTAACTGCACATGAAGGCAGTATATATATATATGTATATACTTTAACCCTAGAACTGTCCAGTGAATTTTTCTATATCGTCCTGCCATTTTAGCCTTTTTCATTGGCTTTTTGAAAGTGACAAAATCCTATACTAAATGAACTCAGAACCCTAACATGTATACATTTTCTGAAAGTACATTGGATAAGGTTTCTTATGGTATAGAAATACAGTCGAAACCGCTTAAGTCGACGGCGTTGGGGTATGAAAAATGGCATCGACATAACCGATGATCGAGTTAAAGCGAAAACCAATATGGCGGCAAAATATTAACATGCTCTTGAAATTTCTTTATGAACGTGTTGTGCGTTAATTAGTGATGGGACGATTAATCAGAATCGTATAGGAATATCGGGACCCTATTTCTTCACTCTTTCTTAAGGTTGTTAAGACCGTTCGTTTTTAAAGACCGTTTAAGTTTAAATATAACGCCGTTTTGCGGTGATTCCCAGATTGAGCTTACAATTACAAGCTACACAAATAAGTAACCTACACATCCCCTCTTCTGGACTCGGAATGGTCTATCGTGACCTATATATGACTCATGACAAAGCGAACTCTTCTCTTATATAAACGTACACATACTCCTTTTGAACTTTCAACTTTGACATATTTTAATTAATTCTAACCATTAGTTAAATGGCTTTTGCACACGGCCACTTCTTATGAATGAAACAATGAGAACAAAGCAGTAGTACAGTACATGTAATAGTCAAAATGAGGTTGAAGGATGAATCTTTGCCAATGACAACAAGTCTGCACACGGTACATTTTATTATTCCATACGATCAATGGACTTCCTTCGGTAACTTGATGCTAATAGGACTAACCAACAACAATGGTGTGGGAGATTGAGAGTGGGGTGGGTAAACTGTCTGTAGTCTGTTATATTAAATATTTTAAAATCTGGGGAGCCTTGTTTACAGTAAGCAGCCTATGATTTTGGTATCGTCCCATCACTAGCGTTTGTTGCTCGTGTTTTTGTGAACCATTGAAACACGGCATCGTCGACATCTTTGCGCTCAGCCACTCTAAGTCTTTTTCTTGCTGGATCAAAGACAGATTTCTCGTACATTTGCTTTATCACGTCGGCCTTCTTTTTCCATCCTGAAATGGTGTTTGCTGGAATGCCATGCTGACGACTAAGGTCTACCGTTTTTTTTCCTTTTTCTAGCTGCAGTATGATATCATACTTTTTCTCTAATGACTGATTTTCCAGTTTTCTCTTACCTCCTCCAGACATTTTTAGAATGAAAAATAAAACAACAGAATAGCTACAGGATGTTATCTTTTAGACAAGATCAACAAGAGTGCGTGAACTGTTATTGAACGATCAATTTTATTGGTTAGCTAGCATAAACGTAACCAATCGTAAAACTTTTTATAAGACGCGCGAAAATACGGAAGTGAGATGGTGAGTGGCAACGATAAGTAACATTTTCAAAAGCTGGCGATTTAAGTTAGCAACACAGGTCTCAACGCAAGTGGGCTGTGACGTCACCAGCAGACCCTGGTGAGACAGAAATCATAGCTAACATTTTCAAAATTGGCGATTGGTCATGGGGATCGAGATAACCGATGTTAAGTGGCAAATTTGACCCTTTTTTGTGCTCGTGTTATGAGGTTTTGGCGACTTTAAAAAATCGAATTAAACGACGAGAAAATGCTAAGACAAAGAGAGAATTTGGCGGTTCCAATAAAAAACGTCGACATAATAGGGTGGTCGAGCTAAGCGAGCTCGAGGTAAGTGGGTTCCACTGTAATTTGTTTTTATATCATGTGTGTTGACACTGACCTTGACCTTCACAGTGTGAGTAAAATTTTACTACTCATCTTCTGCATTGAAACCACTCTTATACTTATACTCTAAAACTTGTTTAAACTATCATCAAACCAAGATTTTCAGATACTAGAAGCAATTCTCTTTCAGAATATGTATAATTATTAGGGCTGTTATCAATTAAATTTAATCGTTAACTTTTGAAAAATTACCGATTAATTAATCGATAATTTTGTTAAAGCTAGAAATAAAGATGTATCACGTCATTAAACTGAAAATTTCAAGGGCAGTAATAAAAATAGGCAATCGATATTTTTATTAAGTTATTTTTAAAACATAGTTAACAATGAAAATAAGTTAAATAACGTATTAAAGTTTAGGCATTTGAATGAAAATTTATAATTAATTTTAAAATATATAAGTAATACAGCCATATAGAAATTGTTTGATGATTAACAAAAAGATAAAAATCATCTTTTTATCCCAAGTGGTTCAAAAGTTATGATTTTTTTCTAAGACCTCGTAATCACTTTTTTCACTGTTGTTTTCCTTCACATTTTGTGCCATTTTATTGCATTTTTTAAAATGCCAGTAACTTAAGTATTTAATATAATTTAATAGATATATCTGTAGTGGATATATTTAAATATAAGTAGTTCAACATAATGTCCATGAATTTAATTTTTTTTTATTGTTAAATAATTAAAAACATAATGTTCTTTTATACATCATCGTCTTTATAAAACGGGTTATTTTAAAGTTTACACTTTCCAACTTTCTTTAACGGAGAAGTTTGTACGTACAAAAAAAATAAAAACTATAATTATTTATTTCTTAAATAATCAAAAAATTGTCAAAACCATTTCTTTAATTTTAATCACCATTTTATCGATTAAAATAATTTTAATCGATAAAATAATTTACCGATTAATCGAGAAATTAATCGGTAATTTCCGCAGCCCTAATAATTATATGTTATTTGTTTGAAAATTGTAATTTTGGTGAATTATTTTTCTTTCGTAACCTTCAAAATTCGGTCACGCCAAAAAAAAAGGAAAGGGAAATTATATTACATTTACCATTTAACTGACTTAGCAAATTCCTTTCTTGAATTAATTCAATCAATACTTTATTACAACAATATTTGGAAAACATAGACCACAAACATGAATGTCTTTGATTATTTTTCTTTTCTGACTAAGACCCTGGTCAGTCTGATGAATAAGGTGAGGCTTGCGCATGGCACTCAACTTTGCGAGCAGGACACCAGTGTCATTTCTGTTTTTGTCTTTGTTTCTGTCACTGCAAACAAAGCTGTTCTTATTGCCTTCCAATAACAACAGCTGATGCACAGATGTATCTGTGTATAATACTGTATAGCAAGACACATTGAATCCCAGAAGGTTGAAACTTTTGCAACCAACATTCAACTTTGAGACTGTTGTTTATAGTCCATCATCAAAAATTTAATTATAGAAATTAATAGGTTCTGAACACATGTCCAAATGTATATTCTGACAGCAAACAGGATTTCTGACAATAGGATCTGTTCTGCTCTATATCAATGCACTACCAAACAAATTTGTCAGTAAAATCTCATCACTATGACCGAGAGGTGCAGTGCTAATTTCGTCAATATATTTGACTCTAGACTAAGTCATCCTCACTGTGAGTCACTGCTACTATCACTATCATTATCATCATTTAGTTGTGGAAAGTCCATGCAATTATTATTCTAATTGGTCTACAATTAAAATAAATTAGATGAAGATATCCAATGTTAATTTTCCGATCCGTATGGACCCTCTCAAGCGCCGGACATTTTGGCAGTCAGAAAAAATTCCGAAAATGTTCACTCGGCTTTATTCACTAAATAACACTCGATAAGTACACGATGTAGGAACCACAACATAAGAAAAAAGGAAGGAAATTCATTTTTTTACAGTGATCTCCCCTTACTAAACGTAAATAAAATAATTCGCATTTTTAATGATTATTTTACTAGCGGCCAATTTAATCGGCCGGGACACCACAGAACGGGGGTTAATGGCCGACCATCGGCCGTAAGGACAGTTCTAGGGTTAAGATACATTACACAAATGTGCACATTTATTAATAATTAATAGTTAAGAAAAATTGAACTGCTTACCTCTTCTTGAAGTTCTTTGACTCTTTCTTCAAAGTCATAATCTTTTTTCTTTTCCTCTTTTTTCTTTTTATTTAGCTCGAATCTTGCTTTTACTTGATCCAATGATGACCTTTCAATTTTCATAGACATGCCCAAATTGCGTTGATCTAATGAAGTTAAAAATGCACATTTTTATTCATCACACATGTATTAATTATTATGATCTAAAAAGTGTAAGATAAGGTGTTTTATTTATTTGTTTAAAATGAAGATTTGCATCCACATCCTACATAATAAGCTATTTCATTTGCTATTTTATTTTTGTATTATCAAGTTTTGTTTTCATTACTATCTTGTGAATGTGTAGTTTTAAGCATGTAATAAATTATCAAAATACACTTCATTGCAGCTAACTTACGTTTTTTCCCATTGATATGATCAAGAAAGTTAATTGAATCCTTGACAACACAATCACACACATTGCAATAATATCTGAAATTGAAACAGTCAAAAGCATAGTGACATTTCACTCCAAATGGCTGAAAAATATTAAAAGTTTCTAAATAAATTTGTATGAAATAACATATCCAACTTAAAAAGTGAGTAGTTCTGAGTAGTGAATTATAATTAGGTTCTTAAAGTGATAGAAGTTATTAAACATAATTTCGATTTTTTGGGGGGCATTTTATTTAGGGATCCTAATTATCAGCAGAAAAATAAAGAGAGAAAAGGTATTTGCTATCAAAATTGCTTTAGAAGAGAGAAAAAACAAAGCATAATTGGGGACATTTATTGTTTAAATAGTTGTTTTACCCTCCTTGTTGGGAGGCTGGTGTTGTCTTAGTGATTACTTGAGACTTTCCAAGTTTTGAGTCAAGATCAACCTGACAGAAAATATTAAATAAGAAAAAATTGTATAAAATATAAAATCTTTTATTATTTATTTTAAAACAGGGATTATGTATGGATGAAATAGAAATCTCACCTTATAATCGCGAGGTTTGAGAAGCTCCCTTTTAACAGGAGCTGCACGCTCCTCCTCGCTATCACTGGTATCATCTTCTAATTCCTTGAGACGCTCCTGTGCCAATTTTTCATACACCTCTTTGTCCCATTTCCTTCTGTGATCTGGTATCGGTGCCTATAAAAAAATGTGAGAATAATTTGAAAACTCTGGTAATCCATTAATTAATTTCTAAGGCAATAATCTTCTGTAAAGAAGAAGAGTCTGTAACAGATAAGGGTAAACACGAAGATAGTCGACCGTGGTGTCATTACCGGCGACCGTCTTATGGCTATGGCATGTGACTTTTAAAAAAAAGGCATAGTATAATTTACTATAATATAGTTTTGCATTTTTATATTTTTAGAATATATGAAGGGAGGGAGGGCCAACCCCTCCCCTGTTATTTTTAAAATTAAATTCACAAGTTTCCCCCGCAAGGGGAGGTAATAAATAAATAAGAAAACAAACATGATTTCAAAGGAAGTTTGTTTCAAGCATTTGTTTGGTCGACATTCTTTGCTTCAGCCCAGATAAGTATAAACTTCATAAGTTTAGTTTAAGCAACTGTGACTGTAACTCGGTGAACAGATTACCAGGTAGATGATAATATAATCTACGGGTAGATGATGCTCGTTAAAACCTTGGCTGGTAGTTCATCTAGGAGAAGGAAACTCCGAGTACAAATCCTCCGCTGCCTTGCGGCTATACCTGCCTTGCGGGAAAGGCTAAGGGAGTAAACCCTGAAAGAAAATCAGGAATTGGAGCACCTACAGGCGGTCTATACATAAGACTTATGTACATACCGGCAGCTCCTGCGACGCCAATGGCAGCCAAGCTGCATCGACGCAAGTCGTTCCCTTGGTTACACCATTGACGTGGAGAGGGGGGATATGCTGTATGGGCAGCAGCTAATTCTCCATAATACCCGCCCAGGCTTGCATCACCTCTGGAGAGGACACTCCAGCGTCGCCGCAAGGTGTCGATAAAACACGGGAAGCAGCAGTTACCGGTTATAAGCCAACGCTCAATTGACGTAGAGCTAGGCGCCAGGGGCTGCTTCCGACGGTGGGAGAGACTACCAATGTCTCACTGGACAGCTACCGCCCGCCTCAAACTGGGCAGCCCCCAGTCAAATAGGTGCTATCCCGTCATGGCCTGCCTTCTCCACTGGGTGCGTGGAGATTAGAGTACCACTCAACAAGTGGGCCACTAAGCCCTGCACCAAGAAATACAAAAAAGAAAAAGAAGACCCCAGCTCTTCGAATCGCTAGCTGGAACGTGAGGACTATGTGTCCCGGCATCACTGATGATCTGCAGTCCATAAATGACACACGGAAGACAGGAATAATCGATAGAGAACTTAAAAGGCTAAAGATTGACATAGCATGCCTTCAGGAGACCAGGCTCCCAGACAACGGTTCACTCAAAGAGGCCAATTACACCTTCTTCTGGCAAGGCAGACCGAAAGACGAACCTAGACAGCATGGTGTGGGTTTCGCTGTTAAAAACACTCTTCTACCATCCATTGAACCACCGTCATCAGGCACGGAGAGGATCCTCACTCTAAGACTCAGAACAACTGCGGGCCCAGCAAACATTCTTAGTGTGTATGCCCCAACACTCTATTCAACTCCGGAAGAGAAGGACCAGTTCTATGGAGCGTTAGACCAGGCAATAGCCGGCATCCACAAAGACGAGGCAATCTATCTCCTAGGAGATTTCAATGCTAGAGTGGGGAGCGACCACGAAGCCTGGCCCACCTGCCTTGGACTATTTGGAAGAGGAAAGTTAAATGAAAATGGACAAAGGCTTCTGGAATTGTGCTGCTCACGAGGCTTGTGTGTGACCAACACTTTCTTCAAGTGCAAGGATATACATCAAGTATCTTGGAGACACCCTCGATCCCACCAATGGCACCAGCTGGACCTCATTATCACCAGGCGTGCACAACTAGCTAGCGTCCTACTCACTCGCAGCTATCACAGTGCCGACTGTGACACGGATCATTCCCTTGTCGCCAGCAAAGTACGAATAATGAGGAAAAACTCGTACCACACAAAGAAAAAGGGAAGTCCACGCATCAATACCTCCTGCATGAAAGACCCTGCGATAGCGCAGCTGTTCAAAGACAAGGTGAAGGAAAGTCTCTCAAAGATGTCCCCATGCGTCACCATTGACTCCAAATGGACGCAACTGAGAGACACAATCTATACATCCGCAATACAAGCCTTTGGCAAAAAATCTCACAAAAACACGGACTGGTTTGATGAACATTGGGACGAGATGAAACCCGTCACTGAAGCAAAAAGGAAAGCTCTTATGGCTTACAAGGAAAAGCCTACACCTGACAATTTGCATGCTTTAAAAACAGCTAAGTCACTTGCCCAAAAGGTTGCACGTAAATGTGTCAATACCTACTGGCTTAAGCTCTGTTCCAGTATACAATCAGCTGCAGACATGGGCAATGCAAAAGTCATGTACGAAAACATCAAAAAGGCAACGGGCCCCTTGACGTCAAAAGCTGCTCCCCTAAAGTCCAAAAATGGAGAAATTATTCAAGACCAGGCAGCACAGCTAAAACGGTGGGTTGAGCATTATCTGGAATTGTATTCAACAGTTACCACAGTCTCCAGCACCGCTCTAGATGACATCCCAGATATGCCACTCATGGAAGAACTTGATGTCGTGCCCACACAGGAAGAGCTGAGCAAAGCAATTGACAGTCTAGCTTGTGGAAAAGCGCCTGGGAATGATGGAATACCACCAGAGGTTCTAAAGAGTGGCAAGACAGCTTTACTCCAACCATTGCACGAGATTCTGTCCCTCTGCTGGGAACAGGGCTACATCCCCCAAGACCTAAAGGATGCAAATATAGTGACACTATATAAAAACAAAGGTGATAGGAGTGATTGCAATAATTATCGCGGCATTTCACTCCTTAGTATTGTAGGAAAGACCTTTGCCCGCGTTATACTAAAACGTTTACAAAGCCTAGCATCCCGCGTCTATCCAGAATCTCAGTGTGGTTTCCGGTCCGGTCGGTCTACCATAGACATGGTGTTCTCCATACGACAGCTCCAGGAAAAATGCAGAGAGCAGCAGATGCCACTATACATTGCATTTGTGGACCTTACAAAAGCCTTCGACTTAGTCAGTCGCAACGGGCTATTCCAAATACTGGCAAAAATTGGATGTCCCCCTCACCTACTTGCCATCATCAGACAGTTCCATGAAAATATGCTTGGCACAGTACAGTTCGATGGAGCTAAGTCAGAGGCCTTCCCTGTCAGCAGCGGAGTTAAACAAGGTTGTGTACTCGCACCAACACTCTTCGCAATATTCTTCTCTGTACTTCTTCGATACGCATTCAAGGATAGCAGTGAGGGAATCTGGTTACATACCAGAGCTGATGGAGGACTTTTCAACACTGCCCGCCTCCGAGCCAAGACCAAAACGACGGATGTCCTAATTCGAGAGCTACTATTTGCGGATGATGCGGCACTAACAGCACATACAGAATCTGGTTTGCAACAACTCGTGTCAAGCTTCTCCAATGCCTGCAAAGAATTTGGTCTGCAAATCAGCTTGAAAAAGACAAACATCATGGCCCAAGACACTCGACCTCCTCCTACCATAAATATCGATAATGAAAACTTGGAGGTTGTGGACAGCTTCACCTACTTGGGATCCAAGGTCTCCAATACACTGTCCATTGAAGAAGAAATAAACAGCAGAATTGGCAAGGCAGCCGCAACAATGGCTAAACTAAATAAGCGGGTCTGGCAAAACACCAAGCTAACGGAGAAAACCAAACTGTGCGTCTATCGAGCCTGTGTCATCAGTACACTACTATATGGGAGCGAGACATGGACCACTTATACATCACAAGAGCGTAAGCTTAACAGCTTCCATTTGAGATGCTTGCGCCGCATCCTTGGTATTAAATGGCAAGAAAAAGTGCCTAATAGTGAGGTACTAACGCGTGCCAATACCCAAAGCATGTTCTCAATTCTTAGTGAAAGACGCCTGAGGTGGCTAGGAGATGTCAAAAGAATGAGCCCCGGCCGCATCCCGAAGGACCTCCTATATGGTGAACTTGCTTCAGGAAAGAGGAAAACAGGTCGCCCACGCTTGCGATTTAAAGATGTCTGTCAAAGGGACATGAAAGCAGCCAAAATACATACAAGTGACTGGGAGTGTAAGGCAGAAGACCGATCTACGTGGCGCACAGTTGTCAAAGAGGGCGTCATAGTAGCCGAGGAGCGAAGAATGGAGGAGGCTGCAGACAGAAGAGCTAGGAGAAAGGCCAAAACATTTGGAAGCACAGAACTCGTGTGTAAAAACTGTGGCAAAGACTGTCACTCAAGGATAGGACTGCACAGTCACTCGAGGAAATGCAACCCAACCCAACGGTGATGCACCATCGTCTCGCGAGACGGAAGGATGCCGGATAATATAATGATAATTAACTCACAACTACTTAAATTTGTTAAATTTATTTGTCCTTGTCTAGGCCTAGACATAGTCATGGTTACTTAATTTACAGACTTAATTATTTACTAAACTAATCTAGACTGACTTTAATTAGTTTAAAAATTAATCTGAATCTAAACTGAAAACTGATAAACTGTTGTTTTCAACTGAGTGAGTTCAACTGACAGTGACGGCAACTGTCTTAAATTTAATTACTACAACTTAATACTACTACTACTAAATTAAAATTAATAAGTAAATAAATTTATTCACATAAATTAAACTGTCTAAAAAATGAAAACTATTTCATCGTTTCTTAATCTTACATCGTAAACTCCCGACATTTTTTATAAAACGCTCTTTAACTTTGAGATTTTGAAAAAGGAGTTTCTCCTTATTTAAAATATGTTTTCGCTTAAAAACTAATAAATAGGTTTTTGATTATACATATTAAATAAATGTGTGTGCATATATATATCTAGGAAAATTGTTATGTACACTCCCAGGATAGCAATTGGCTAATTTATTATTTTAAAATTTATGCTCCAGGGGCCCATAATGTTGTTATTTTTGTAATAATATGATTAGGGGCCGTCCATAAATGACGTCACGCACCTAAGGGGGAAGGGGTCACACTTTTGTGATGAGGGGAAAGAGGGGGGTTGAAGAAATGTGACGTCACATCAAAAGGGTAACTTTAAATAAAAACTTCCACTGAAAATTTGGTGGCTTACAGTTTATTTTATAACTTTTTTTTCTTTTTAAAATTATCAATGCTTCTCAAAGTGTGGTCGGTAGGCCATCACACTCTGATTGGCGTAATAAATCAAGAAATCAGAATTAAATATAATTATAATACATGTACTTAAATTTGAGAACCCACAAGAGAACGTATAAAATTGATACCCAACGTCGTTTGATGTTGACATGAAAGCATGTGTGATGTAGCCGCCACTCCGTTTGGTTCTCTTGCGACATGAGTCGGCGAACTTTTTTCCCCGTTATCCAACAAAATTCAAGTTTATTTGTGCGTTCCCCTCCCCCCCAGGCTCACGGTCCTTCCCACATTCGCACATTAGTCGGGGATCTGGGGGAATGGCGTAAGCATAAATAAAAGCATATTAATTGTTAATAATTTTTTGTGTAAATTTGGAAAGTGTTTTGTCTCATTTAGGGGGAGGGACCTGCGACCTCAATAGCTTTCTTGTGGCCTTTAAAAAAGACATATATATTTTTTTTTTAAATGTGTACTTATAGGTATATCATCTTATACGGCCTGTTTTATTAATGCTTACATAAATATGGCATGGAATGGTTAACATGTTCCCCACCTTAACTTCGTTTCAATTACAATTATTTATTAATGTTTATTAATTTATAAAAACCATCAAACAATTGACTGAAGGGGCCGTCCTTAAACGATGCCACGTGATTTTGGTTGATTTTTTACCTTCTGAGCCCTGGTAACACTTTGTCACAAAAACTTGACCCCTTCTTCATTGTGACTTCACAAAGCTCCCCCACCCTCCTCATAAAAGCCGTATTTTCTTTTTGAAAATGAGCATGTTTCCAATCGATTTTTTGTCATTTAAATATTTTTTAGTGTAAGGCTGCACTCTAATATCGTAATACGCGTGAAACTATGTAAAACTTCATTAAATAAAGTTTCGGTAATCATATGTTATTTAAGTGGAGCTTTTATTTAAATTTAAAGTTGCGCGTTTTGATTTGACTTCAAATGTGTGACACCCCTCTCCCCCTATGTGTGACGTCATATATGGACTCCTAAAAGGGCGGCAAATTGGAGACCGCCCGGGCGGCAAAAGCTCTAGCTACGCCACTGCCCCCACACACACTCAAACCAAATTCAAAAAATGTACTTTTTTTTCTTATCCCTCAAATAAATGACATACAACTTAATAATCAGTGGCGTAGCGAAGGGGGGCAAATGCCCCGGGCGGCATTTTGGATAGGGGTGGCAAATTCCTAGTCATTGATTAGTTTCTAGCAAGAAAAAATTGACAAGAGTGGAATTTTCTTGGGAAGTAAGTAAAAACCAAATAAACAAAAAAATAAAGAAACTATCCAAAAGTATGTGGACGTAATTATTTTAAAATTTAAAACTCCTTATTGGCTATAAATTATTTTGTTACTAATGCTGTAGTACTGGAGAACAAGAGGCTTAATTAGTATGAGAACATGACAATGATGTGGTGGTAACTTAGTTGATTTTTCAAATTTGAAATCCACTAGTGTTGTAAAAGCAAACATTACTGCTTCTTGATTCCTATCAATGTTAAACATGAACCAATCGATTGGTCTGCGTGGTCCCGTTTTCTAGGGTGCCGGGGGCGGCAAAGTCCTCGTTGTTAATAAGCTTCGAAACTCAAAAAAAACAACTTAAATTTTAATAATATAAAAGAAAAGAGCTGAAAACCATCGGGGCGAAAGTAGTTTATAAACATGATACTAATATGGTAGTACTTACATTTGATGTAGCCTAAGTATGATTTTAACGTAAGTTAACTATTGGGGAAAAATGTTTGCGTACTTAAATTCTTTATTTTTCCGAAGCATCATTATCTTAATTTTAATGTCTTTTGTTTTGCGGCATAAACAAAACAATGAAATAAATTACCTGCCTAATGGAACTAAAACCTGGCACACATAAAATCTAAAGTAAAGTAGCCACTCATCAATAAGTGCTCAACATTACCAAAGACGTTTGCAAGTTTAAGGAATCGTAATTCGGATTTAAGAAAAAGACTACTACTACTAATAAAGAACAATACGTTGCTATAAAAGAAAACATATCAACTAGTCAAAAAGTTATTGTTAGAATTATTATTTGATCCTGGCAAATTTGAATGTTGCTTTCTGAAGTCACAGAGAGGACATTACTGTTGCAAATAAATTAAATATTCTTTAACTGGCGCATTTGCTTTTATAAGTAAAATGGAGCGCTCCGAGAAAATCGTGTGAAAATGGTTTTAAAAAAACGTGGCATCTCAAATTCAAATTGAGCTCATAGCCATTTTAGGAGACAGAGTCCAGGAAAAAAGTATTTCATGAACAAGGTACCAAATTTTGTTCAAGGTATCCGATAGCGTTTCCCATAGTTCACATAAGGATCAAGCCAGTCCATTTGAGTGATACAATAAAGATTGAAATTAAAAATGTAGATGTTGTAAAATATTTCAAAGATTTCACAAAAGTGAAAGTGAATCTGCATACGAAATATCTGAAATGATTTTAAATAACTGATGTTCTTAAAATTATGGACTGCAGATGTCTGAATTGTGTTAATACATATAGCTGAATGTATGCAGGATTTCAAGAAGGACTCAAAATCTGAATGTCAAATCTCGCTCAAACAGTTCATTAAACTTATTTTTTTACAAAGCACTTCAACTGAAACGAACTCTTTAGTCACTTGAAAGTTATTACACATTATTTTCTATGTCCATACACCTTTGGGAATATCTAAATGCTTATACAAGCAAGACATTAAACAGACTTCAGGATACAAAATAGTGTACGAAATCCATAGGAAAACTGACAGAGGCAGACAGGAATCTCAACACATGATATAAAATCTTTTTACTTTCGAATTTATTTTTGACATTTGGAAAAATTTGCTTACTGATGTCAATGATGCCCGAAATTATTTACAATCGCAATGTGGAAAAAAATTAAGTAAATAAAACCAAAACATTTTGTAGAGGCTCCTCGCAAAGACACTAATAGAGTACTTAAAGGATGCTTTGCCATTTGCTAAAATTTTATGAGGAGACCTCATCCTTTTAATTTATTCTTTCAATCAAAGAACGAGAGAGCAAATTTTTGGTGATCGAAGCGAATATATATCCATGTTATGTAGAAAAACATTTGAGAGGAAAATTTTGACCGGTGCCGTTTTGATCGGGGCCGTTTTGTCCGTGGCCGTTTTGACGGGTCACCCTATTTCTGCTAATGAGCATGGCATGGCTGACAAAATTGATACATGAAAGTTTGTGCCATGAGGAAAAACAGAAAACTGCAATTTTATTGAAGAAATTCAAACTTTCTTTTTATTTATAACATGATAAAAGAAACAACTCCTTATTATGACTTACTTTCTAACACAAACTGTTTTTTTCCGAATAGCTTTATGTATATATATATATATATATANGGGGGGGGCGGCAAATTTGGGTTCCGTCCCGGGCGGCGCATACCCACGCTACGCCGCTGTTAATAATTATCCAATTACAGTAAATTTTGATGAGCTTTCTCGTCCATGAGGGGCATCCACCGATCATCGTCGGCGTCTGCGATTCCTCCAAGGGCATAGGCCACCTACGAGAGACCTCCAGGCATCTCTGTCCTGGGCCAGCTTCTCCAGGATCTTCCATTCATGGCAAATTCTCTTGATGTCTTGATTCTCGGCGCTAAGTGTACTTGGACGGCTTCTTTCCCACTTACCCGAGGGGTTTCATTTTAGGGCTTGCCTTGTTGTATTAGAAGCAGGTTTTCTTTGTGTATGACCTAACAACCTCCCCCACTCTGAAGAATCCCTTCCTCAATTGGCTTCTGTTCGTCCGCTGCCACAGTTCTCGCCAGTGGCGTAGCTAGGGTCATTTACGTCCGGGGACACAAAGTCTGCGCCCCTTCTCGGACTAACAGATTCTGGGGGCTCACTGAGTCCCCGAAGAAAACTTTGAAATTTTACGGTTTATGTGTTTCATTTTCAAAGCATCTGTTATTGTAATGAAATAGATTACAGGCTAATAATTATCTAGATCTATAGCATTTTAAACTATTTATTTGAAAAATAAGTAATAAAAACTCGATTGAGTATTTAAACGCTATTTCAAACAAAGTATTTCCTTTTTTTTAAATTTAAGTGAAATCGTTCTAGAGTCACACCAAGAATGTGTCAATATAATGCGCACCACGCAACAATCTAACATTAGCATTCACATAGCTGGAAAACTCCATTAACTATCATTCTAGATTACATTAAAAGTAATTTCTAATCGATACTTCTGAAACTAAAAAAGTATTTGTTATCTCCAACTTGTTGCTGAAATTACGGCAGTCAAATAAAAAGAGATTTTTCAAAAATTCCTTCTCCAACATTATGCTAAATATTATAAGCTATTGTTTGTCTTTGTTTAAACCAGATAGATGTTATGTTATGGTTGGCGAGATATCGACAAAATACTGATTTTTTAATATTATATATATATTTTGCAGGAAATTCAGTAACCCTTTTAGGTAATTTTTTTAGCCCGTACACATCCTAGGGACCTCTTTAACGCCTGGCGTACCAATGGTCACGGGTTCGAATCCACGTAAAGGCAAGGATTTATTCCCGGAGCCTTGGCGTTCCTGAGTCCATCCAGCTCCGAATGGGTACCTAACATTTGTTAGGGAAATAAAAGTGGCTGGGTAATGTGTGGAACCCACATAGTCCTGGCCTGTGAACGCTGCATCACTGCCAACAGACCGGAATAGTCCGTGGACACAAAATAGAAGGAGCGTCCGTATAGACAATATAAGAAGACAAGACCCGAATCTTCTATCTGAAGGAGATGCTGTTCTTGAACTTGAACTTGAACTATCCCTTAACCCGACGCTGGGTCGTTGGGGCACCATTTTGAGCTGCGCACTAACTCATGCCAAGTATACTTGCTGTTCAAAACTTGAAAAGACAGGCCGCACTTTTTCAAATATATAAACGCAATTTGTCGTAAGTGAAATTGCCTTAAAAATATATACACTGTACTCAAAAAATTATACATGACTGGTGTAGACATAGTCTTTAACTTTAACAAATTGATCCTCCTTAATTTGCCTATTGCAAACTCATCAATCACGTTGTCAAAATTAATATTCTCAAGTGTCCCTCTTTCGATCTAAGGAGCCCAAGATCACTCAGAAGATCTTGATCCATTGAAGCACGTAATTAAGACAAAATAAGTCTTCTGTTTGCTGAAGGACCACTCATGACTTACAATTGAAAAAGCATCTGTTAGAAGTACTTGCAGTGAAATGTACAGATTCGGAAATATGTTATCTCGGTAGGAAACAACAAAACCAAAAGATTTTCCGGTAGAACTTCAGTCCGGGTACTGAGCCGTATTTTGCAGTCTCCGATTTCTGTGTACAATTCCTGACCATTGACGTCAGTGTGTCAGAAATTTCCAAAATCTAAACAATTTAGAGGAATAGTATAAATATTTGTCTCAGCGAGAGGTGTTTTGACGTCTAGTAAAAATCTAAATTTGGCGTTTAGGTTTTTTTAGATTTCTCACGTTGGAGTCTATCAATTACGCTGTTCATAAAACGTAAAATTTCTCCTTTACAGAAAGTCCTGTATCGCTTGCTAATTGTTCAGGCAACCTGCAGTGTCGTCTAATTCTTATGTCAACTCGATTCCCCATGTTGTTCATCTTGTTTTTTCATTGTCTACCAAATGTTGACAAATTGTTGCTCTAGCGTTTCAAGATCAGATGCTGCTTCCTTGAAATTCATAGTAGGATCCTGCAACCGTTTCTGGACACGATCAATTTTCCCTAGTATTTATGTTCCAATAATTTAACAAAACTAGGAAGTTAAAGTTTAATATACTTGCCAGCAAAGTTTCTGTATAACTTCTGGTGTTAGGCGTCATAGTTACATCTTCTGATAATTTTTCCAGTAGCCCTACTAGTTCATGTAGTCCTTTATAATTTATAAATAGCTTTAATAGCTTCTGATCGGCACTCTGGCGTGTTTCAGACTCCCTCCTCACTGTGATTTGGCACAACTCTTTTTAATTCTTCCCAACGAATTGTTGAACAAGAGAAAACAAATGTATACTTAGGCTACAACTGATTTTTAAAAAAACAACACAAGACATGATAACAACTGGCTCCTGTTTAGAGGAGTGAACTCCTGCTAACATTAAGCTGAGGTTGTTACCGTTGACTATCAATGCTCTGTGATTTCTGGCACATACTCGCTGTTGAAGGCCGGATATATGCCCAGTCACTACACTACACTACAGCAACATTGTCATAACATTGTGACAATCGGCTAGATGTCTATTATCAGATTCCAGTTTTTCTACGATAATTTTTTCAAGGCTTGCTGCGTCTTTGAAATGTAAGTGAACAAAACTTAAAAATAATTCTTTTATTGTTACTTTTTTAGTTTGAAAATAGTAGTAAGGGATGCAGGGATCAGGTCGTAAATGAGGGGCAGCCCCTCCGACGTCACTTCCGGTCTATGACGTCACATATGGTGGGCGTGGTTACTTCCGGGTTATGGTTGGGGTCACTTCCGGTTATGACGTCACTTCCGGTTATGGGTGGGGTCATTTCCGGTTGTGGGTGGGGGTCATTTCCGGTTATGGGTGGGGGTCATTTCCGGTGGGTGTGGTACCAAGATGGCGCCGAACATGTCTAAACACGTGTCCAAGATGGCGACCAAGATGGCGGCGAACATGTCTGAACTTGTTGTTCAAGATGGCGGCCAAGTTGGCGGCTTGGCGCCAAACACGTAAGTTGTTTTTTAAAAATTAGTTTATTTGTTTTCTTTTATTTTGTTTTTGTTATTGATTTTATTTTTTTAAAAAATATTTTATTAAATATGACAGTGATTCTCAGATTATATAATACCTAAATTTTTAAAGTCTTTTTATTATTTTAAATAGTTCAATGGTTCTCAAAGTTTTATATAATATGTATTTATTTAAGTTTTTAAATAATTTATTCTTTTTAAAATACACTGGTTCTAAATGATTTATACAATAGCGTAATTTTTATTGTAAATATTTCAAGGGTTCTCAATGTTTTATATAAAAGGTATTTATTTTATTTTAAAAATTGTTTATTTTTTCTTATTAAATTTTACAATGGTTCTTAAGCTTTTATATAATATCTAAATTTTTATCTTAATTATTTTCAATATGAAAATGGTTCTCAAACTATTTCATAGGTATTATTGTTATTATTTTTATGGGCTTCATGTTGCTGGGTGATGTATTTTATTGAGTGTACCCCTGCTGGACAGGTTTTGTTGGTGGGGGTTTTAATTATAGTAAAGCAGTGGGGGTGATCATAGTATAGGTTACAATCAGGAATGGGTGGCAACAGCGGGATATTTGCATTGCTGGGGTTATCACATAGGGGTTGTATAAGTGTAGTGGTATAAGGTATGAACAGGAATTCTGTAGGGGTAATAACTGTGTTTATTATTTGAGTAAAAAAAGTTTTTT
>MUZC01004810.1:0-22374 GCA_002072015.1 Radix auricularia | reverse complement strand
CACAGCACTAATGTATTTTAAAAACTTATAATAATTAAGCAGTAAGATCCCACCATCCTATTTGAACTATTGCTTTAAGCTAAACCAACACAATATAACACCACTTCATGACTGCCTGTACATACCTTATACCACTACACCTATACAACGCCTAAGTGATAACCCCAACCATGCAAATAACCCGCCGGCGCCAACATTTCTGATTGTAACCTATACCATCACCCCCAACTACTTTACTATAATTAAATCCGCCACCCCTTCATGAAGTCCTGTACATACCTTATACCACTACACCTATACAACGCCTATGTGATAAACCCAAAAATACAAATATCCTGCTGGCGCCCCCCATTCCTGGTTGTAACCTATACCAGCATCAGCCCCACTACTTTACTATAATTAAAACCGCCACCAACAAAACCTGTCCAGCAGGGGTACCCTCAATAAAATACATCACCCAGCAACATGAAACCCATAAAAATAATAACAATAATACATATGAAATAGTTTGAGAACCATTTTCACATTGAAAATAATAAAAATAAAAATTTAGCTATTATATAAAAACTTAAGAACCACTGTAAATGTTTAAAAAATAATAATCAATTTAAAAAATAAAATAAATACCTTTTATATAAAACATTGAGAACCCTTGAAATATTTAAAATAAAAATTACACTATTGTATAACTCATTTAGAACCAGTGTATTTTAAAAAGAATAAATAATTTAAAAACTTAAATAAATACATATTATATAAAATATTGAGAACCATTGAAATATTTAAAATAATAAAAATTTAAAAATTTAACTATTGTATAATATATTAAGAACCACTATTGTATTTAATAAAATATTTAAAAAATGAAAGCAATAACAAAAACAAAATAAAAGAAAACAAAGGGAAATAACTTAATTTACTCAAATAATAAACGCAGTTACTGCCCCTACAATGGCCGCCATCTTGGCCGCCATCTTGGACACGTGTTTAGACATGTTCGGCGCCATCTTGGTACCACACCCGAAATGACCCCCCACCCACAACCGGAAATGACCCCCCACCCATAACCGGAAATGACCCCTCACCCATAACCGGAAATGACCCCACCCATAACCGGAAATGACCCCAACCATAACCCGGAAGTAACCACGCCCACCATATGTGACGTCATAGACCGGAAGTGACGTCGGAGGGGCTGCCCCTCATTTGCGACCTGATCCCTGCATTCCATACTACTACTATTATATTTTTTATTGCACATTCAAAGATCTCTTTCAGTTGTGATTCATTATTTCATGAAATCGGTTAAGTCGTGGTTAATTCCATGGCTCACAAATCTTGTGACGTAATACAGCTAATTCGCTAAAAACATAAGAAATATATTCTTAAATTTTAATCGAATTTTGAACGATTAATCGATTTATTGATCGTAAATTTCCGCAGACCTTGTTTTTATGTTAAAGAAGAAAAGGAAAAGGCTGAATAGGCAATATCGACTGTAAGCGTTGGGATTTTTCCAGTCACACTAACACTTAACCCATTAACCTGGTATACCATGAGCAACGTTACTTTTAAGCTGAACGGCCTTGCAAATATCAGACCATCGCCGCACGGCAAATTTGGTAAAATATTGAAGGAAAAAGCGATGTTGTGCTACATTTAACACAATTATTGTTTTTATTTTGCACACGGACTGACACACCTTGGTGGGAACATCCAACACGAGGCGTAATGTCGAGTAAAAATTCCGTTTAACCAAGAATAAGTATGACATGAATGTTGTTACTAACAGCTCTAGTGTTACATAATTCGTAACAAGAACATGGATGGAGATTTCAACTTAATTTAGAAAGTGCATGCGCGCCGCGTGTGTGTATAATTTCAGGTTGTCTTGGATCTTACACTCCAATATGTGGTTGGCAGGTTGCACGTTCGGTGACGGGTGGTTGGCAGATGGCAGAGATGTTAACATATTTGTACCAGATTTGTCGCACATGTGGGCACGGTGGCTGAATTCTTGCGTTTGTCCAGGTTTGTGTATACCTGTGACTGGCAGCTAGCACGCATACATCCAAGCCATGGCTGGCAGCTAGCACAGATACGTCCAAGCCATGGCTGGAAGCTAGCACTCACACGTCCTAGCAATGGCTGGAAGCTAGCACTCACACGTCCTAGCTATGGCTGGCAGCTAGCACTCACACGTCCTAGCCATGGCTGGCAGCTAGAACTCACGCCTCCTAGCTATAGCTGGCAGCTAGCACTCACACGTCCTAGTCATGGCTGGCAGCTAGCACTCACACGTCCTAGCTATGGCTGGCAGCTAGCACACACACGTCCTAGCCATGGCTGGCAGCTAACACTCACTTGTCCTATTCATGGCTGGCAGCTAGCTCTCAAACCTCCTAGCTATGGCTGGAAGCTAGCACTCACTTTCTAGCCATGGCTGGCAGCTAACACCCACACCTCCTAGCTATAACTGGCAGCTAGCGCTCACTTTCTAGCCATGGCTGGCAGCAAACACAATCACACGTTCTAGGCATGACTAGCAGCTAGCACACACATGTCCTAGCTATGGCTGGCAGCTAGCACTCACACGTCCTAGTCATGGCTGGCAGCTAGCACTCACACGTCCTAGTCATGGCTGGCAGCTAGCACACACACGTCCTAGCCATGGCTGGCAGCTAACACTCACACGTCCTATTCATGGCTGGCAGCTAGCACTCAAACCTCCTAGCTATGGCTGGCAGCTAACACTCACATGTCCTAGACATGGCTAGCAGCTAGCACTCACACCTCCTAGCTATGGCTGGCAGCTAGCGCTCACTTTCTAGCCATGGCTGGCAACAAACACAATCACACGTCCTAGACATGGCTAGCAGCTAGCACACACATGTCCTAGCCATGGCTAGCAGCTAGCACACACATGTCCTAGCTATGGCTGGCAGCTAGCACACACATGTCCTAGACATGGCTAGCAGCTAGCACACACATGTCCTAGACATGGCTAGCAGCTAGCACACACACGTCCTAGCCATGGCTAGCAGCTAGCACACACACGTCCTAGCCATACAACCATTGATACATTCTGATGCCAACATAAATCAGGCGGATGCTAACGAGATCATTTGGGCGCAGAGCTGCTCTCATTTCTCAGAACGAGGCCAACGGAACCGCTCTACGATACGTTACAGAATTTTGACACTAGCTGCCGTCATCTGACGTTCCAAACGTGATCAGGAACCGCGCGTCTGTTGCCGTAGATGGGACAAGCTCACACGGATGGGAAACAGATTTGTTGTTCGGAAGGCAGTGACACTGCGAAAGATAAATATTTTATTGGATCAATATGTCATGTCACAGCCACCTACGGAATGCCAATTGAGGCACGCCGCTGACAAGCCACGCCGCTGACAAGCCACGAGCGCCGAGCATGAACGCAGGGGAAAGTGGTGCGCAAATGCTAACACGACACCAGAGGTCGCAGCAAATATTCATAGAAACAACAGCCACAGAGAGCTGCTGGAGTCTTGAAGGTGAATTCCTCAAGTTCTGGAAATAACAGACCCCGGGGGCACATCCACATCCCCCATCCAATCTTCGGCCCCTACCTGGGTCATATTAACTACCCCCACCCCCATCCACACTCTCGCCCACCTCACCGTCTTCACGGAAGTGAGGGAGTAGCCTATTATGAATTATTAGTGCCATGCCTGTGACATGGGGCAGCTTGACACCACCTGCCAATAGTTCAACCTTGGACATAGACGAGGAAGGTAGCCATGTATGAGGTAGCCACATGTAGCCTCAGTGAGGCAGCTACGTGTCAGGTAGAAATTGGTAACCGGGACTGATGTGGCGTGTGTGTGGAAGGGGGGGGGAGTGGGGGGGGGGTTAGAAATTACTTTCTGTTTAATTCTAATTTTTTGTTTCTCTAAATTGAAATGACATTTTAAAAACGATGGTCGTGATTGGTTGGATCTTCTCATTACGAGGCAGCTTTGAGCCTACACATATCATTGGTTACATGAGCTTGTACTAAAATCTAGTGGTTCTCATATACCAAGATTTGAACTTGCACAAACTAATGATTTAGGCGTTCGTGTGGAACCATTGGTTCAATTAATTCATGTTTGTTGTTTAAAAAAAAATAAAAAAAAAAAAAAATTCAGAAACTATTTGTGTAGATTTTAAGAAGAGTGTAAATTTAAGCTTTATTTATGAACTAATAACAGTAATAGTAGATGTTTCTGATTGTTTTAAATACACCGTCTTTCACAAAACAAAAACACTTGCACGCACGCACAAACACGCACACACGCACACAAAATAGATGACAGTTTGATTATGTCAATCGAGGCGTTACCCAATGATAATGCAGAAAGGGTTACCATAAGCGTCCTCTTATTCTTGACGCGGAGGAGGGGTTAAAATAAGAGTCGTCTGCCATTAAAGTCAATTTAAAAAAAAAAAATATGTATGTAAACAGCCTTAAACTGGAGCCTCCAATCGGACAGAATAATTCTTCGATGGTTGCGCACATACTCATCGGCCTGATTCACAGCTTAACACACTCCACCCAACCCAATATGTCCTTCATTATCTCCCCCTGAAATCCGTCATTATCTCCCCCTGACATCCTTCATTATCTCCCCCTGAAATCCTTCATTATCTGCCCTTGACCTCCTTCATTATCTGCCCCTGACCTCCTTCATTATCTGTCTCTGACATCCTTCATTATCTCCCCCTAACATCCTTTATTATCTCCCCCTGAAATCCTTCATTATCTGCCCCTGACCTCCTTCATTATCTGCCCCTGACATCCTTCATTATCTCCCCCTAACATCCTTCATTATCTCCCCCTGAAATCCTTCATTATCTCCCCTGACATCCTTCATTATCTCCCCCTAACATCCTTCATTATCTCCCCCTGAAATCCTTCATTACCTGCCCCTGACCTCCTTCATTATCTGCCCCTGAAATCCTTCATTATCTGCCCCTGACATCCTTCATTATCTTCCCCTGACATCCTTCATTATCTGCCCCTGACATCCTTCAATATCTGACCCTGACATCCTTCATTATCTGCCCCTGACATCCGTCACTATCTACACCTGACATCCTTCATTATCTGCCCCCGACACAACGCTTCTGCATCCCAAGTTTTTTAGTACAACGTGACGTCACAAGCACCGTTCCAGACCAACCTGACCTCTTGCAGTTTTTCTCTCCCTTCCTGTTGACTCTCTTATTCTCCACGTTGCTATTTTTAAATTCATACAGCTTGGGGGAAACGGGGGGGGGGGGGGGAGAGAGGTATTGAGGGGAGTATGGTTATGAGAAATAAAATACGAGAGCTGGGTCGGGTGTAGGGGGGGGGAAGTAGAACAAACTATCAGAAATGAGAGACGGATAAAGCTCAACATAATAAAAAGTGATTACGTCAGGAAGGTAGAAGGTGAGCACACAATGGATGAGCTGATGGGAAGCGAGGGAAGGGAGTGTGACAGGGGATCTCAAGTTGGGACGACGGGGTATTTAAATGTAATGGGATACGTTTTTACGATCATCTGTCAGTCTGTCTTGCCACGATCATATGTCTTTCTATCTGGCCACGATCATCTGTCACTCTATCTGGTCACGATCATCTGTCACTCTATCTGGTCACGATCATCTGTCACTATATCTGGCCACGATCATCTGTCACTATATCTGGCCACGATCATCTGTCTTTCTATCTGGCCACGATCATCTGTCACTCTATCTGGCCACGATCATCTGTCACTGTATCTGGTCACGATCATCTGTCACTGTATCTGGTCACATCTGTCACTCTATCTGGCCACGATCATCTGTCACTGTATCTGGTCACGATCATCTGTCACTGTATCTGGTCACGATCATCTGTCAATATATCTGGCCATGATCATCTGTCACTCTATCTGGTCACGATCATCTGCCACTCTATCTGGCCAAGATCATCTGTCACTCTATCTGGCCACGATCATATGTCACTCTGTCTGGCCACGATAATATGTCACTCTATCTGGCAACGATCATCTGTCACTCTATCTGGTCACGATCATCTGTCACTCTATCTGGCCATGATCATCTGTCACTCTATCTGGTCACGATCATCTGTCATTCTATCTGGCCATGATCATCTGTCACTCTATCTGGTCGCGATCATCTGGCCACGATCATATGTCACTCTGTTTGGCCATTATAATCTGTCACTCTATCTGGCAACGATCATCTGTCACTCTATCTGGTCACGATCATCTGTCACTCTATCTGGTCACGATCATCTGTCACTCTATCTGGTCACGATCATCTGTCACTCTATCTGGTCGCGATCATCTGGTCACGATCATCAGTCACTCTATCTGGTCACGATCATCTGTCACTCTATCTGTTCACGATCATCTGTCACTCTATCTGGTCACGATTATCTGTCACTCTATCTGGCCACGATCATCTGTCACTCTATTTGGTCACGATCATCTGTCACTCTATCTGGTCACGATCATCTGTCACTCTATCTGGTCACGATCATCTGTCACTCTATCTGGCCACGATCATCTGTCACTCTATTTGGTCACGATCATCTGTCACTCTATCTGGTCACGATCATCTTTCAATCTATCTGGCCACTATCATCTGTCACTCTGTCTGGTCACGATCATCTGTCACTCTATCTGGTCACGATCAACTGTCACTCTATCTGGTCATGATCATCTGTCACTCTATCTGGCCATGATCATCTGTCACTCTGTCTAATTAATGATTAGATTAATGATCTAATTAACGATCATATGTCACTCTGTCTGGCCACGATAATCTGTCACTCTATCTGGCAACGATCATCTGTCACTCTATCTGGTCACGATCATCTGTCACTCTATCTGGCCATGATCATCTGTCACTCTATCTGGTCACGATCATCTGTCACTCTATCTGGTCACGATCATCTGTCAATCTATCTGGTCGCGATCATATGGTCAAGATCACCTGTCATTCTATCTGGTCACGATCATCTGTCACTCTATCTGGTCACGATCATCTGTAACTCTATCTGGCCATGATCATCTGTCACTCTATCTGGTCACGATCATCTGTCATTCTATCTGGCCATGATTGGTA
The DNA here is from genome assembly GCA_002072015.1 of Radix auricularia. Lineage (NCBI taxonomy): Eukaryota > Metazoa > Mollusca > Gastropoda > Lymnaeidae > Radix > Radix auricularia. Next base: position 15,234 of record MUZC01004810.1, on the reverse strand, counting down.
AGGATTTTACATCTGTTAGCAGATCTTGTCGTTTACTACATCACGTCTGTGTGAGATCACGTCCGTTAAAGATCACGTCTGTAGAATATCACGTCTGTAGAAGATCATGTCTGTAGAAGATCATGTCTGTAGAAGATCATGTCTGTAGAAGATCATGTCTGTAGAAGATCACGTCTGTAGAAGATCACGTCTGTAGAAGATCACGTCTGTATGAGATCACATCTGTATGAGATCACGTCTGTAGAAGATCATGTCTGTATGAGATCACATCTGTATGAGATCACGTCTGTAGAAGATCATGTCTGTAGAAGATCACGTCTGTATGAGATCACATCTGTATGAGATCACGTCTGTAGAAGATCAAGTCTGTAGAAGATCACGTCTGTATGAGATCACATCTGTATGAGATCACGTCTGTAGAAGATCACGTCTGTAGAAGATCATGTCTGTAGAAGATCACGTCTGTAGAAGATCACGTCTGTATGGGATCACATCTGTATGAGATCACGTCTGTAGAAGATCACGTCTGTAGAAGATCACGTCTGTGGAAGATCATGTCTGTAGAAGATCATGTCTGTAGAAGATCACATCTGTAGAAGATCATGTCTGTAGAAGATCGCGTCTGTAGAAGATCATGTCTGTAGAAGATCACGCTGTACAAGATCAAGACTGTAGAAAATCTCGTTTTTAGAAGATCACATATTTAGATGATAACGTCTGTAGAAGGTCACATTTGTAAAAGATCTGTAGCAGATCATGTCTGTATGAGATCACGTCTGTATGATATCAAGTCCATATGATATCACGTCTGTATGAGATCTCGTCTGTAGAAGATCACGTCTGTAGAAGATAAATCCCGTAGAAGATCAAGCCTGTATGAGATCACATCTGTAGAAGATCACGTCTGTAGAAGATCACGTCTGTATGAGATCACATCTGTATGAGATCACGGCTGTAGAAGATCATGTCTGTAGAAGATCACGTCTGTATAAAACCACGTCTGTATGAGATCACATCTGTATGAGATCACGTCTGTAGAAGATCATGTGTCTGTAGAAGATCATGTCTGTAGAAGATCACGTCTGTAGAAGATCACGTCTGTAGAAGATCACGTCTGTAGAAGATCACGTCTGTAGAACATCATGTCTGTAGAAGATCACGTCTATAGAAGATCATGTCTGTAGAAGATCACGCTATACAAGATCACGACTGTAGAAAATCTCGTTTTTAGAAGATCACATATTTAGATGATAACGTCTGTAGAAGGTCACATTTGTAAAAGATCTGTAGCAGATCACGTCTGTATGAGATCACGTCTGTATGAGATCACATCCATATGATATCACGTCTGTATGAGATCTCGTCTGTATGAGATCTCGTCTGTAGAAGATCACGTCTGTAGAAGATAAATCCTGTAGAAGATCACGCCTGTATGAGATCACATCTGTAGAAGATCACGTCTGTATAAGATCACGTCTGTATGAGATCACATCTGTATGAGATCACGGCTGTAGAAGATCAAGCCTGTAGAAGGTCACGTCTGTATGAGATCACATATGTATGACATCACGTCTGTAAAATATCACGTCTGTTGAAGATCACTATGTAGACCGTCACGTCTGTAGAAGATCAAGCCTGTATGATATCACGCCTGTAGAAGATCACGTCTGTAGATCGTCATGTCTGTAGAAGATCACGTTTTTAGAAGATCACGTTTGCAGAACGTCACGTCTGTAGAGGGTCATGTCTGTATAATATCACGTTTGCAGAACGTCACGTCTGTAGAGGGTCACGTCTGTATAAGATCACGTTTGCAGAACGTCACGTCTGTAGAGGGTCATGTCTGATAAATATCACGTTTGCAGAACGTCACGTCTGTAGAGGGTCACGTCTGTATAAGATCACGTTTGCAGAACGTCACGTCTGTAGAGGGTCGCGTCTGTATAAGATCACGTTTGCAGAACGTCACGTCTGTAGAGGGTCACGTCTGTAGAGGGTCACGTCTGTATAAGATCACGTTTGCAGAACGTCACGTCTGTAGAGGGTCACGTCTGTATAAGATCACGTTTGCAGAACGTCACGTCTGTAGAGGGTCACAAATCTTTGGAGAGTTAGTCTGCTGCTAGGCGATCTCGTATTCAAATAATTTACGTCTCTTAGAAGTTGATTTCTGCTGCTGATCGCGACCTTTGTAAGATCACGTCTTCTTCAAGTTCCAATGTATTAGAAGATCACGTGCGCTCATATCTTGTTAACTTATTACCGCTATGGACGGAATGTCGTCTGCTAATACACCAGCCAGACGTATGACGTCAGCAATTACGTTGAAAAGGAAAGTATGTTCTAAAAAACCCAATCATTTCTCAATAACGCGTGCCTTGTTTTTGGCGCTAGTCAAGATTGGTTTGAGGTACTCTGAGCACCAAGACCTGCACTAAGGAGGGGCAACAAATGTTTGGTCTGAGGTTCTCTGAGCACCAAGACCTGCACTAAGGAGGGGCAACAATGGTTTGGTCTGAGGTACTCTGAGCACCAAGACCTGCACTAAGGACGGTCAACAAATGTTTTCTTGTTAAAAAATGAACGTCTATAATGCCCGTAAATATTGCGTTTATTTGCTGTTATAGACTTAAATTAATTGTAAATAATCCTTACAGATAATCAATCTCTAAGTGTCTATGTGAGTGTAATCTTTACACATACTCATTCTCTCGGTGTCAATAACTGTTCAATCTGTAAGACTCTAATTTTCTCGGCGTTAATGTACGTACTAGAAACAAAGCCCGCCCAATGATGATTTGTTCAATATGTAAATGAGATTTAATTTTTCTGATTGGCTGTGGGAGTCTGTAAGAGTTTGAGGGACCAATCGCTGGCGATTACCGGACAGAAAATTGCCTTTTATTATATAGGTTAAATCTAACTAAGACTTATTTTATAGCAGCTATATATATATATACGTATAGTTCTTACAAACACTAATTATGGGTTACCTTATCGAACCGGAAAAATCAACACTTTATCAACATTTAAAACTATTATAAGAATGCAAGACTAGACACAAGCTTAGTACGCAATAATCCTATTATGTATAGAAGGATAAACAGATATGTAAACTACTTATACTCTTTACTAAGACTAATTCTCTACTCATAACAAAATGGTGATATCAATAGTTATAACAAAATGGTGGTATCAATAGTTATAACAAAATGGTGGTATCAATAGTTATAACGAAATGGTGGTATCAATAGTTATAACAAAATGGTGGTATCAATAGTTATAACAAAATGGTGGTATCAATAGTTATAACAAAATGGTGGTATCAATAGTTATAACAAAATGGAGGTATCAATAGTTATAACAAAATGGAGGTATCAATAGTTATTACAAAATAGTGGCATCAATAGTTATAACGAAATGATCATTTGACGCGCAAAGCAAGGGTCCCACTAGTTATCATTAAGTGTGAAGATTTTTTTTATGTTGTCGCTTTAGTACGGTGATGATGAAACTATGGCTCGCGTGCCACAGATGGCACGCAGAGCCAAATCAGCGCGGCTAAAATATGACTTCCTTAACCAGACAAGATCAGCCAAACCCCACATTTTCGGGTTTCATTGGCGTGTTGGTACTTTGCTATAAATATTTGGTGCTTGGCTGCACTTGGGGCACACGGCCCCAAAAAGTTTCATCATCACTTTCATCACTGCTCTAGGAGATGGGAGTTTCCCGCCTTGTCACCGCCATTGTTAGGTGTGTCATTACAAGCCGCCATTGTTAGGTATGTTATTTCAAGCCGCCATTGTTAGGTATGTTATTTCAAGCCGCCATTGTTAGGTATGTTATTTCTAACCGCCATTGTTACATGTGTTATTACAAGCCGCCATTGTTAGGTATGTTATTTCAAGCCGCCATTGTTTGTTTTTTTCTGACATTGATGAAAAGGAAAGATACATATGTGTTGAAATGAGAATTATTTTTAAAAAAATATGTTTTGATTTAACACATCCATTATTCTAGATCTATTATTTTCTACAGTATAGTGTATCACATTACATTATTACTAAGCTGTCATCGATGTTTTAGTTACTGAAAATCCTACATGTGGAAGAAAATCAGCAGTCCCGAGCCTGCGCTCTTCATGGGGCTTCCCGGAAAACCCCCTCAGCCCTCTGGCCCCCTAAGGGACGTAAAGACTGAGAAGCCCCCCCCCCCCGGAGCGGTCGCTGCTACAAGCGGCCGCCTGGGCGTCCAGGGCACTGGGCCGAAAACGCCTCCCACTAAAGTGTGCCTCCCGAGGGAGGTGTGGAATTTCCCTACTGTGACTCGCTATCAACATAGTATCACTTTGGCGCCACCACGGCAAAGCTTACGAGTCTATATAGTTTAGATCTTAATGTCTATTCTATGATGTTCTGACGTCTACTTTACTAGAAAGTCACTATGTTACAATGAAGTCCCGGATGTCTATTCTGTCACTTTGATGTCCCGGATGTCTATTCTATGTTACTATGATGTCCCGGATGTCTATTCTATGTTACCATAATGTCCCGGATGTCTATTCTATGTTACTATGATGTCCCGGATGTCTATTCTCTGTTACTATGATGTCTATTCTATGTTACTTTGATGTCCCGGATGTCTATTCTATGTTACTATGATGTCCTGGATGTCTATTCTATGTTACTATGATGTCTATTCTATGTTACTTTGATGTCCCGGATTTCTATTCTATGTTACTATGATGTCCTTACATTGTTATCCCCAGGTAAAGGCAGGAAGGACGCCACATCTGAGCTGGAAATGGCTCAGGCCGAATGTGGTAAACGTCCAAACCACTCGTTACGGACATATCGAGTGGTCGGTGGTCAAGAGGTAGTGGTCAACAGCTGGCCATGGCAGGTAGGTTCAACTCATTACACGAAACATTTAGTGCAGACATTTCATCAGGAAATGTTCAACTCAGTACTTGAAACATGCAATTTTTTTAATCAGTCCAGTCAACTTACTGTCACAGTCACTCAGTAATCACAGGTTCACCCTATCTTAAACATCACAGACTCACCTTATATGCAGAAGGCTATTGCGTCCTTTGCTTATCCAAGAATTATCCAAAGTCTTACATTTTTATTAGAGTTTTGGATGATCATAATGAGTTTGTTTTCCACGCCCGAATTTCAGAGGATGAAAAAATTTTAATTTGTTTTTCTTCTTGCGTTCGTAACAAGAAAGTCTAAATATCTCTGTTTAATTTTTTATACTTGATTTTTGTTTTGTTGTATTTCCAAGCTAGATCTTAATGCCTTATTAACTATTACTACTTTGTTCTTTGTTTCTTTATTATCAATCATTTCTAGGTTTAATTCTTTAATGGCGTTTAACTTTGAAATTTTACACAGTTCCAAGTGGCGCTTTTATTTACTGCCGTACGATTGCGATAAAGCTTTAAAATAAAACACAAAATGCACAAACGATAATTTTGATCAAAACAATTAATTAAAGCTTTAGTTATTGACGAATACACAAGATGAAGTTTCGGTTAATGCATTCTTCAGTACAAATAAATGAGCACAAGTATATACCTTAAATGTTCACGGTCAAACATGAAAATTTCAACTCAGTACTGGACACAACTTACTGTCATGAGTGGAGTATAGTTACCGCTGGTCAACGAGTATTTAGATTTACTGACCAAATCAAAATTTATTTGAAAAAAAAAAAAAGATCTATGGTAAAGAACAATCTTTCTTGTAGTCAGAAAAACTGTATTTATCTAACTTTCTTGAACTCAAAATATGTATCTGATTCCAGGTTTTAAAAAAAATAATAGACGTATTCGAAGAGTTTTAAATCAGCAGGTCCATTGTAATGGGATAATAACAGTCAAATCTCCACCCATGCTAAATATAAAGAAATAAAACTAGATGTACTAAGATACATCGACAGATTCAGATCGACTAAGTTAGTTTGATCAAATTGATGGACCGAGTTAGATCGGAAAAAACTAGATCAGCCAAGTTAGATGGAATAGGAAAATGAACCTTTTGTCTAGATTCATTTTGTTACAGATTCAGGATTTTTTTTTTCTTTGCCCAAGAATGCAAACAGAGCCCACAAAAAAATATGCCCAACGAAACATCTGCTAAATTCCTAACTATTTTGTCATCAATTATTTTAAAATCTTTTTTTATTCGCCTGGTGTTTCTACCTTGATTGTATTACGCGTGTCTGTGACTCAATGTTAACAACTCTGAAGAGGGCAAAAACTCATAACACTCGTGTTGTTTGAACCTGATTTAATGGATAATTATTGGAGTAAAGTGCAAAAAGGGCAAACGCATCCCCCCCACACACACACTTTCCCACAAGTCGGTTAATGACACAGCTGGGTACGTTGACCTGGGTTATTGTTTTCAGCTTCTTGGATGTAAGGTCATTGACCCTGGCTCCCATACAACACACAGTTATTTCTTATTCAACATTGCTCTTATACAACAAACAAATATTTGACATTGGAAATGGCTGCGATTAAACACGCACACGAGTTAAAATATTTAACTTTGAAAAATTCCCCCAATTTCAAACAAAAATATATATTTTTTTAAAAATGAAAATAACTGACCTTTTAACCTTTTTTTTTTTTTTTTGGTACTCCTCCCTGGATTTCTTCCAGCAGAAAGCAAACAAGATTGTGTAAAAGTTATGTGGGTCAAAATTTAAATTCGGCGCTTAATAAAAGTACAGATTAAATGGCAGTGTTTACAAAGATCTTTTTTGGCGTGAGAAGCGTTCCTTAGAGATGCCATTGATAGTAAATGTTTGATATTAAATCAACCATCATAGAAATCTAATACTTCAGTTCCTCCACACTTATTATATTGTTCCATAATGTCCCATTCGTTGATGTTGCGTCGTTTGACATCATTTACAGCAGAGGTTCCAAAACTATTTTGACCCATGGACCCCTTTTTAGAGCCAAAACTTGCCCACCGACCCTCAAATGAAAACAATGGCATACATGCATAGTACACAAAATACTAGTTTTAAAAAAACAAAACATTTTGATGAAGAAGTATTATAACTTTATGTTAAAATTTAAAACAATTGATGACCCAGATGAAAGTGATTAGAGTTTGTATGAGTGTATGTATGTCAGATTCAATGTTTGTGAGTAGCAACCACATATCGGTTTTATGAGTGCGTGTGAGTGAGTGATATGATCTTCATAGTGGCATTAAATCTTTGCTCAGTAAGCATATAGAATCTCGACCGTGACGTCACGGTCATTACCGGCGGCCATCTTTTTTGTTATAGCATGTACTTGAAAAAGCTTTAAAATTAATATTCTATAGCTATACCTAACCCAAACCCTAAAAACTCCAATTGTCAAGAAATTCTAAAGCTATACCCAACCCAAACCCTAAAACCTTCCATTTTTTAAAATCCTTTTAGAACTTATAGAACTCTTGTTTCCAGCAACCGGTAGCGTCGTGACGTCACGGTCGAGATTCTACATATCAGCCCTTTGCTCTACCAAATGGGAAGACGGGATTTCAGCAGTCAACTTCTGTACAATCACCCTGAATACAGGATATAAAATTGTGATCTGTCTTTGTTAGCAGAATTTGTGGGATCCTTGTTCATACATTGGTTTAAGTTCCACATTAAGTAGATAATAAAATAAGTTGCACATGTATTAGTATGTATTCAACTGTGTTCGGGATCTGAGTTTGTCCACTCGCAAAAGGTTCAACACCCAGTCGGGAATATCCAAGAGAAGAATGTCTTCAAATCTTTGGTTCAGACCGCATGAAGGGTCATTAAGTGTTAACAGTAAGCTTGGGAGTCTTCATATCTGCTTTGCAATTTTGAAAGATTTGAAGTTTTGCAACTAGCGCAGATATTATGCTTTTAGTTTTGATTCATTGTAATAGATTACCTTCTTGTTCAAATGAGTTTTGTCAAATTTGGCAAATACATCAGTCATAAAGGGATGTGCCATTTTTAGTTCATTTTGTAACAAATCCTTGGCTTTGCTTCCAGGTGGTCGAGAGGCAGCGCTCTCGACTGTCATACCGATGGTCACGGGTTCGAATCCACACCAAGGTGAGGAGTCCCCGAGTCACCCAGCTCCGAATGGGTACCTAACTAGACAATAGTTAGGCGGCTGGGGTAATGCGTGGAACCCCTATAGCCGTGGCCTGTGACCGCTACATCACTTGCTAACAGATCATCTCTCATGGTCTGTGGACGCAATTATCTTCTGCATAGAAGGAGCGTCTGTATATCTAAGATAAGATAAGATAAGATTTCAACACTGAATCAAAGAGAAAATAAAATCGATTTAAATATGCATTTTTTGACAACTAACTTACTTCTGTGTGAACAAGTAAACGATTATAGTCTTCATCATTGTCCTTACAATTATTACAATGTTGAGCAAATAAATTCTCATTGAAGGCATTACTTTTGATTTGATTATCTGTTCTAATGACATAATCAGGTGATCCATGCAAACTTTCACTAAGATTTTTTTGCGAATAAATGATGTCGATTAATGGCACAATTTGCTGAAAAGTCATTCGCTACAGATTGTTTTAACAATGCCATAAAGTCAAGGGAAGAGCTTTAACTTCAGAAGATCTTTTTTAATTCGGTCAATAACGTTTCACCTTTGGTATCTGTATCGAAACATTTAGCCATAAGTCAAATATTTAACAACTTTGTTTTGTCTGCAGTTTTTCTTTGGCTCACCCACTGTCATATCTGTTGAAACAAACCTCTGTAAATAAGTATTAATTTTTTCATTGGAATACTGCCGTAAAGCCCTTTTGAACAAAATATTTGATGATAGGGTAGATCTACAATTTAAATAGATCTAGATCTACATTGAATTTCCCGAAACATCCAAAATTACCCAACTTTGCAACCCGTGTTGATTATTTTTATTTTTCTAACCTATTTAGGGGGATTCCGCATTTTTTACGCATCAAATTTGAACTTTCAATAAAGCAACTATTGTGATTGGTTGTAGCTGTGGAAATTACCTTAGTTCGACTTTCTTTTCTTGGTAAAACAACATTGTATTCATTACTGATAACACATAATATCGTTATAATAGTTAGAAAAAAGCATTCAGATACTATTTTATTAATTGACATTTATTTAAATTTTCGCAATAATACAAATGAATCACAATTTTATTATTTTTTATCAAAACTTGCGCGGACCCCCCCCCCCTGACTTTCTTCAGGGACCCCCAAAATCAATTTAAACTTTAAAAATAAAAAAAAGCCCTGAACGGTACCAGGGACCCCTGGGAATCCGTAGTGACCACTTTGGGAACCACTGATTTACAGCATTTAAAGGCGCTTGAAACCTTCAGCATCGCATGTGACTTTTAACTTTTATACAATTTTAAAAAAAAAACAACAAAAAAACAACTCTTTCGCTGGTTGCAGAAACTTGCAGATTGTTTTTTACCCCCTCCCCCTCGTCACACGTCGTCACAAACCGTTGAGTCCCCCCCCCCTTTTTCCCAACCATTAAGGCAATAGTTTTATTTGAAAATGAACATATTTCAAATCACCTTTTTGTAAACAAACTACATTTAAGTGGAAACTTTATGCGCGTTTTGATGTGACTTCACATTTCTTAAACAACGCCCTCCCCTCGTCCCACATCGTCACAAATTGTCGACCCCCCCCCCCTTTTTAAACTCCTCTTAGGTGCGTGACGTCATATATGGACGACCCCTAACCCGGATGCAGATTTCACGGCTCCTTGCCGCCTTCTGACCAAACTTCCAGCAGGCGAGTTTACAACAGAAACACTGTATTCAAAATGAGAAATACTGTATCAAGTAGGAATGTTTTCGCTTTTGGGCATGTTTGTTGCCTGTTGAATATTTTTTTAAAAAGAAGATACAAATAACATGAGTTTGGCGCCCACATACAAAGATAATGTCGACTGCTGTGAACCTGACGACCAAAGGAAGCCACAGAGAATGGCGAGATTGTTGGCCGCATGTTTCCCACGACAGAACATAATGTAAGATTGTGGAATCCTACGTCACTACGGGCTTGGAGAAACTGGGGCAGCTAAGACCAAGATTGTGTACTTCTGGTGACCTTACATGTGATGACCGCACGTTGTGATGACCGTTCATTGAGTACTTGTTTTGGTCTTACATTGAGTACTTGTTATGGTCTTACATTGAGTACTTGTGATGGCCTTACATTTAGTACTTGTGATGACCTTACATTGAGTACTTGTGATGGCCTTACATTTAGTACTTGTTATGGCCTTACATTGAGTACTTGTGATGACCTTACATTGAGTACTTGTGATGGCTTTACATTTAGTACTTGTGATGGCCTTACATTTAGTACTTGTGATGACCTTACATTAAGTACTTGTGATAGCCTTACATTGAGTACTTGTGATGACCTTACATTGAGTACTTGGGATAACCTTACCATGAGTTCGAGATAGTGTGCAGTTCACAATGGTGCCCCAACGACGGGTTAAAGGATAGTTCAAATATTGAGTTCCTATGATGACCTTACATGGAGTTATTTTAATGACCTTCAATGAGTTCTTAAAATGACCTTACATTGAGTTCTGATATGGATCTTACACCAACTTGTGCTCATGATGACCTTTGACAATAAAATGTCTGTTATAACAATCTTATTTGAGTATTTAAAAAGACCTTACGTTAATGACAAATAATGACTTTATATTGTGTTTAGAAGATAGCGTACATTTAGCATAACATGATCTCACAGAATATTTTATGACTTTATATATCTAGATCTAGAACCAAATCAGTTAGCGTACATTTAGTATAACATGATGTCACAGAATATATTATGACTTTATATTGTGTCTATATGATAGTGTACATTTAGTATAACATGATGTCACAGAATATATTATGACTTTATATATCTAGATCTAGAACCAAATCAGTAAGCATACATTTAATATAACATGATCTCTAAGAATATATTATGACTTTATATATGATGTCACAGAATATATTATGACTTTATATATGATGTCACAGAATATATTATGACTTTATATATGATGTCACAGAATACATTATGACTTTATATATGATGTCACAGAATATATTATGACTTTATATATGATGTCACAGAATATATTATGACTTTATATATGATGTCACAGAATATATTATGACTTTATATATGATGTCACAGAATATATTATGACTTCATATATCTAGATCTAGAAACAATTCAGATCACCGAGCTTTATAAAATACAAACGTATTTAAAGGGATAACGCCGGGAATAGCCAGATATATTTATTTTGTCTCGTTGACGAAACGTGGTCCACATTTTTAAATTTTATTATCTCCCCCTCACTGTCTGTAACCCGGGTNCCAACCAACTTCCCGGCGCGACCGGTCAGCGACCTACATGTCAAGACAACACCAGGCCGAGATATTGATGGGACATTGATGTTGACAGGGTCTCAGACCTAGACGAGAGGCCGGCAGACTCTCAGACAGGTTATTTAAAGGTTAGCCTGATATAGACATGTCCATGACTGAGACACGGGTATAACATTGGCTACTGGGACAGGGACACGGCTATAACATTGGCTACTGGGACAGGGACACGGCTATAACATTGGCTACTGGGACAGGGACACGGCTATAACATTGGCTACTGGGACACGGCTATAACATTGGCTACAGGGACACTGCTATAACATTGGCTACATGGACAGGGACACGGCTATAACATTGGCTACTGGGACAGGGACACGACTATAACATTAGCTACTGGGACACGGCTATAACATTGGCTACAGGGACACTGCTATAACATTGGCTACATGGACAGGGACACGGCTATAACATTGGCTACTGGGACAGGGACACGGCTATAACATTAGCTACTGGGACACGGCTATAACATTGGCTACAGGGACACGGCTATAACATTGGCTACAGGGACAGGGACACTGCTATAACATTGGCTACAGGGACAGGGACACTGCTATAACATTGGCTACAGGGACACGGCTATAACATCGGCTACTGGGACAGGGACACGGCTATAACATTGGCTACTGGGACAGGGACACGGCTATAAAATTGGCTACTGGGACAGGGACACGGCTATAACATTGGCTACTGGGACAGGGACACGGCTATAACATTGGCTGCTTGGACACGGCTATAACACTGGCTACTGGGACAAAGCTATAAAACTGGCTACTGGGACACGGCTATAACATTGGCTATTGGGACACGGCTATAACATTGGGTACTTGGACACGGCTATAACATTGGCTACTGGGACACGGCTATAACATCGGCTACCTGGACACGGCTATAACACTGGCTACTGGGACAGGACACGGCTATAACATTGGATACTGGGACACGGCTATAACATTGGCTACTGGGACACGGCTATAACATTGGGTACTTGGACACGGCTATAACACTGGCTACTGGGACACGGCTATAACATTGGCTACTGGGACAGGGACACGGCTATAAAATTGGCTACAGGGACAGGACAAGGCAATAACATTGGTTACTGGGACACGGCTATAGCATTTGCTACTGGGACAGGGACACGGCTATAACAGTGGCTACAGGGACAGGACACGGCTATAACATTGGGTACTGGGACAGGGACACGGCTATAACATTGGCTACTGGGACACGGCTATAACATTGGCTACAGCTCTAACTTCATTCCTGTCATGATCTAACATTACTTATATCTCCACTAACTTTATTTCTGTCAATACCTAATATTACTTATGTCTCCACTAACTTTATTTCTGTAAATACCTAATATTACTTATATCTCCACCCAATTATAGTCAACGGCTGTGTTGGGAACAACTCAAACCCAATCATATTCAACTGTTGGGAACACCTCACACCCAATCATAATCAACGGGTGTGTTGGGAACACCTCAAACCCAATCATATTCAACTGTTGGGAACACCTCACACCCAATCATAGTCAACTGTTGGGAACACCTCACACCCAATCATAATCAACGGGTGTGTTGGGAACACCTCAAACCCAATCATATTCAACTGTTGGGAACACCTCACACCCAATCATAATCAACGGCTGTGTTGGGAACACCTCACACCCAATCATAATCAACGGCTGTGTTGGGAACACCCCAAACCCTATTTAACCATGGCTTGTATCCAAGTAAATCTTCAATAGTAATCCGCCGACGGTCCTCTACTTCCTATGAACGTTGCTGACTACTGGCATGTATGGCCTGGGCCGGGTCACCGTGTCCCACGAGGCCAATTAGAAGGCATTTAGGGACCCAATTTGTCTGCTCTTCTGTAGGCCGGAAAGCTTGGGGCAGACGACATCGTCTGAGCAGTTTTAGGACAGTCAGTTGGCGTCTTGTCGGCTATAATTAGGTCTCTGGGAACTGGTCGATAGGGTTCGGACCTGGGGCAAGGATGAATCAAGACAAGAGATGGTCTTTTTGAGACACTTGGACATGGACTTTTTCAGATATTCGGACTTGGTACTTTCAAGTCATTCAGACTTGGTATTTTTCAAGTCATTCCGACGAAAAATTTTGAAAAATTAGGACATGATCATTTTAAGACTGTCAGACAAGGTCTTTTTTAGACAGTCAGACACGGACTTTCCTAAGTTATTGTTTTTATTTACTTGTTCTTTTCTGAAGACTCTCTTAAACTAACTACCCGCTTCTGGGCTTGGTCGTCAAACCTGGCCTATTATTTGTTGTCAAACGATTTTTCAGTATTCAATTTATTTCTAGGACATGGTGACTGCCAGGGTCTGTTGCGAGAGTTGATGGGCGAATAATATAATATTGTATTTGGTGGTTTGTTACAACAGATAAGACAAAGGGTGAGCCCAAGGCTGGATTTAGACTTGATAGGGTCCGATGTTATTGGAGATATGGGGGCCCTTTTAAAGTCCAGATATTCTATGTCAGTGCCAGATATGAAAACAAAATTCCGGGGGCCCCAAGAACGCGGGGGCGGGGGGGGGGGCTAAGCTATTGCTTGTTTAGCAAATAGGTAAATCCATCACTGAGTGAGCCGAAGAAACAATGCCCTCAATACAGTGTTGTTGAATATTTGAAGTATGGCTAATTGTTTATAAACAGATACAAAAGGTGAAACGCTATTGGCTGAATTTTGTAAAATGAAGTTTTAAAAGTGCCCTTGATTCCCTGACAAACTTAAAACAACCTGTGCCAATAAATTAAATTTATTTTCAGAACGTTTCATTCATCGACATCATTTTTTCGCAAAATTCTTAGTGAAAGTTTGCATGGAGTACTAGATTATGTCATTAGAACAGTTACTAAAATTAAGATTATTTGCTCAATATTGTTTTGAAAATGACGAAGACTACAATCGTTTACTAATGGAAACTTATTCACACAGACGTACGCTGGTTATCAAAAAGTGCATATTTAAATCGATTTTATTCTCCCTTTTATTTAGTGTTGGAATTCCTGAAAAATCAAAGACAATGATTTGCTGCAACACATTTAACTCAAAAAATGGCATAGATCTACCCTTCATGAATGATTTATTTTCCCAAGTTTAATTAACTAAACTAATTTGAAACTAAAAGCGTTATATCTGAGTTTGTTGCAAACCTTTTTCTGTGCAAACAACACTTAGAGGAACAGGAGAATGTTCCCAGTTTCCAAATTATTCAAAATTTCAAAATAGAGATAAAGATTTGCTGACTTACTGTCAACACTTAACGTCTCTCCATGCAGACCTCAGACCTGAACCAACGATTTGAAGACATGCTTCACTTGGATATTCCCGAATGGCAGTTGAACCCTTTTGCGCGTGAGCAAACTCAGACCCCAAGCACAGATAAATACATACTAACACAGGAGCAGCTTAACCCAATGTTTGAACTAGGATTCCACAGATTCTGGCTACAAAGTCAGGTCCCAATTTTATATCGTGCGTTATGGGTTATTGTACAGAAGTTTTTGACTGCTTTTCCGTCTTTCTATTTGAGAGAGGACACTCCAGCGTCGCCGCAAGGTGTCGACAAAACACGGGAAGCAGCAGTTACCGGTTATAAGCCAAAGCTCAATTGACGTAGAGCTAGGCGCCAGGGGCTGCTTCCGACGGTGGGAGAGACTACCAATGTCTCACTGGACAGCTACCGCCCGCCTCAAACTGGGCAGCCC
>MUZC01004809.1:282552-292984 GCA_002072015.1 Radix auricularia | reverse complement strand
CCCCCCCCCCCAGTGAGAGGTGATTAATATTTTTGCCTCTTACCATCGCGGGGGAGGGGTTACTCAACAACATCCAAAAGTTTAAAGTTTCTACCTACACGGAAACTTGGAGAATTAGTGTTGATTCAGTTTTATATGGCTCATTTTAGGTGAAAAAAAGTTTTGGGTCCCCGACGACCCATGAGAGGAAATTTTTTAAAGTTATATAATTATTTTTCCTTGTCTACCTACACGGGAAATAAGATTTTCAATTTTTAAAAATCTCATACAAGAAAAAGAAAACGTTTTTGGGGCCCCGGCCCCCATGAGTGTGTATTTCTAAATTCTTTTACACGACTTTCGTCGTGAGAGGGTAATTAACAATTTCCCAAAGTTTCATGCTCCTACCTACATTGAAAATTAAAAAAATAGTGATGAGTCGGTTTATAATTTAAGAAAAACTATATTTGGGCCCCCGGTGCCCCATTAGTGGGAATTTTAACATTTTTCTTTGCCAATTTTAGTTGGGAGATTGTACTCAACAATTTCCCAAAGTTTCATGCCTCTACCTACACAAGAAATCGACAAATTAGTTATTTTCAGTTTTTAAAGAGTATATATTTGAAAAACAAAACTACATTTTGGCCCCCGGTCCCCAGTAAAGGATATTTGAAACATTTTCAACCTGCTACCATCGCGAATGTGAATTTACCAACTCCCGAACGTTTTATGTGTCTGCCTACACGGGCAATAAGTGAATTATAGATTTTGACTTTTTATAAATCTCATATTAGAAAAAACACGTTTCTGGGGCCCCGGCCCCCATGGGTGTGAATTTAAAAATTCTATTACACCGAATTTTGTCGTGAGAGGGTACTTAACAATTTCTCAAAGTTTCATGCTCCTACCTGCACGGAAAACTGGAGAATTAGTGATGAGTCGGTTTTTAATACAAGAAAAACTATATTTGGGCCACCGGTCCCCTAAGAGAGGGAATTTTAACATTCTTTTTTGTCAATTTTTGTCAGGAGCGTGTATTCAAAAAACTAAGCAAAGTTTCATGCTTCTATCTATACGGGAAATATGAGAATGAGTGATTTTCAATTTTTATATATCTCATATAAGGAACAAATTATTTTTGGGGCATGGGCCCCCATGAGTGGGAAATTTAACTCATGTTTTTTCAATTATAATTGGGAGTATTTACTTTAAAAATGTCCAAAGTTTCATGCTTCTACCTACACGGGAAATAGGAAAATTGTTGATTTTCAATTTTTATAGAGCCTCTATATGGAAAAAAATGTTTTTGAGCCCCCGGACGGACATGAGCGAGATTTTTAAAATTATTTTTCGCCAATTTTCGTAGTGAGAGGGTACCCAACAACTTCGTAAAGTTTCATGCTTCTACCTACACGAAAATTTAGAGAGTTAGTGATGAGTCGGTTTAATATATGAAAATCTATATTTAGGCCCCCGGTCCCCCATGAGAGGGAATTTTAACATTATTTTTGCCAATCTCTGTCGAGAGCGTGTACTCAAAAAAATTGCCAAAGTTTCATGCTTCTACCTATACGGGAAATAGGAGAAATAGTTATTTAAAATTTTTATATAGCTCAAAAATGAAAAAACCTTTTTTGGGATGAGTGGGAAATTTAACTCTTTTTTTTCCAATTATGATTGGGAGCATGTACTTAACAAATTTCCAAAGTTTGAGGCTTCTGCCTACACGGGAAATAGGAAAATTGGTGAGTTACTATTTTTATAGACCCCAAATAAGGAAAGAAAGTTTTTTTGGCCCCAGGCCCCATATGAGCGAGATTTTTAAAATTCTTTTTGGCCAGTTTTCGTCGTGAGAGGGTAACTAACAACTTCCCAAAATTTCATGCTTCTACCTACACGGGAAGTTGGAGAATAGTAATGAATGAGTGAGTGTGTCAGTCAGTCAGTCAGTCAGTCAGTGAGGGCTTTCATTTTTATTAGTATAGATGTACCATGTATATATATGTATATAATGTATTAAATATTTTATCTCTGTTATATTATATACACAGAGGCGTTAATTATTAATTATATTTGTATGTGAACATATCGTTATATATATTAGTATAGTATAGAATAGCAAGTGGAAAACCCTAGACATAGTATTCAACATTGGGGGCTCAGCATTTGTGCGAGCAACCCAGAATTCAACAATATCGTAACATCGTTTTTCTAGATTAAGAAACTAACAGCCAGATCTTATGCCCCACTATCCCCACTATTCTTATTACCTGGTCACCGCTATGACCACCAGTAAAAGTCCAGATCCAATGACTACAGCAGCGCTGATATACTTCTGGAGTTTGCAAAGAGTTGAGTGATCGTTGTCCCAGTTATTGAGAGTCATGTATATTTCACCTACAGGGAAAACATTTAAAACACATCAATCATTAAATACGTAAATATACGTAAACATTTACAACACATCAATAATTAAATACGTAAATATACGTACACAATTTCTTTGAGTATGTTATTTTCATACACATCTTGAAAGGGAAAAATATTAATAAGCATCGCTAAATAGATATTGGTTTATAGCGAAGCACTTCAAATATATCAATCAATTATATATTGATCCTTAGGGAAAGATTTTATCAAAATCAATGAATAATGGACTGACCGATAGGATAATACTTCATTTACATCAGCTAAATGAGAAAAAAACGATCAACAGATTTCCATTTCCTTCTGTCACCTTTTAATTTTGTATCCTCTGTAGTTACAATTTTACAAGTTTAATCTTAAAAACGATTATAATATCTTAATCTATTTATGGCCAATTGATATTGTTATATGTCTTTCCGAATGGTTATTTATTCAAACACATGCCTAGAAGATAAAATAGTTTATACTTTACCGGGAATTGTTATTAATTTAGTCAACAGATGGAACACAGCCACGACGAGAATGAACATCTTCTCGGGAGTCTTTGAACGTTTTCTCCAGTAGACCAACAGAACTAGGCAATTCCCGATAACTCCAGTCACAAGAATTAGAGATCAAAATATCAGAGCTGGTATCATGGCATGAGTTGTCTGACTTTGAAGGGTTTCCAAAAACAATTTACGGTCTTCCTCTGTGAAATTCATCTTTAATTATCTTCGTGCCTCACAAATTTAAGATGATAAAGACGTTAGCACAACTATGTAATGACAAAGTCCGGTTCATTTGGAAGAGTTGACAACTTTATCTTGACAATAGTTGATAACAACCACCAGAGAAATATTACATGGTGACACAAACAATTTGGCAAAAAGACGAGTTCACGGGAAGGTGGTTTTTGGTGTAACGTTTCCACTTCAAATCGCTAACACATTGGTTTATGAGAACCTGGTCATGGCAGACGACTTCTGATGTTTGATGCTACAGTTCAAATTGTTTCCCACTAACGATATTTTGGTCATGATATTTTAAGAAATGACTACCTGCACTTAAACTACATCTCTAACGACATCAAGGAATACTTAAAGTCTTTCAACGGAATCAGCATAAACCAAATATGATATTGAACATTACTGCTAAATAATCATCTTTCAAGAAGGAATATTTTATTAGTCGATCAGATAAAACAAAATCCAGATCTCATTCCCTTCTGTTCTCTATTACTTTCAACTACAGCAGGCTAAACTTTATTTGGAGGATATACGTTGGAGGAGACAGCACACAGGCAGTGTAATATAAATATTTATAGATATAAGGCTATGAGTGATACTGACAGGACGCCACAATAACAACGAACGTGTTTCCCAAAAAACCTATGTCAGCGAACAAACAAAAGAAAAACCAAAAGACCTTGAGACAATAATGGGAAAATTAAGCTGCAGTGTTATATCTGGACATACAACAACCCAGAATAGTCGCTCCCTCTTATTAAAAACGTGTAGGCGGGTAGATAAAATTAAATTAGGGTGGAGGGGGGAAGATGTTGGAATTCTGCAATGTTCAATATCGCCTTATAATCTGCTTCAATATTTAATTTGCTAGTTGTATGCTTTGAAAGTATGTTTTAGGACAAAGGCGGGCAAACATTAGAATGAAATGAAACATCAAGGGCCAGCACCTAGCCAAAATGTGCACTCTATTCAAGAATCACCTTCAAAATACATTTATTTGTTTTAGTCATTATTACGCAGATTTCTGCGTGCCGCAAGGACCTCGGTAGCGGGCCGCATGTGGCTCGCTGGCCGTAGTTTGCGCATTTCTGGTTTGGGAGATATTATTTATACTTGGTTTTTTCTTTTCAAGACTCATTTAGAGTTTATCTAAATGTTTAAAATGATAACTTAAATGAAACTATGGAACTGAGAGTATAGTAACGCTATTTTGTGCTAGATATTATTCGTGTATTATTTTACTAATAGGCGAAACTTTCCTGATATGAGTTTTTTTTCCTTTTCTAAATCATTCTCCTTTGTTTATTTATTTCTCTGTTACATTCTAGTTCCTAGCATACTTTACAATGCACCAAAACACAAAGGGCGTTTACACTTATGTTATCTGTCCGGCTTACTTTCTGTATTGGTTGTGTGTGTGAGTCCCTGCGAGTGTGTGTGTGTGTGCGTGGGTGTTGGCTGCTAATCTTCATCATCATGTGTAAATAGATCCGCGTATTAAATTTGAACTTAAAAGCCCCAGGACGTGGGATAGATTCAAGAGTGTACAAGTGAACAAAACCCATTAGCTATAACGACAGTACATAGATCACTATGTCAAACGGCAGGCTTTCTTTTTACTTATGTGTGACACGAAAACCCTCTTCTGCCGGAAATCTCTTAACGATGTAGCTAAGATTGTGTCATTTTATAAATGTATGAGAACCACTTTAAAAGACTGCCCTCCATCTTTTTTATGAGTGTGCCGACTGCTGCTCGCGTGCCATAGGTTCACCATCACTGGTAGAGAAACTAACATAAATAATGTGCTAAAATTTAATAGTAAACTAATTGCTGAAACCTTGCACTCTGTTGACACGCACCAAGTAAAACATTTGCTGAAGTAACTTCGAGTTTGCAGAGGCGTATCAAACAACTAGGCATGGTGTCAGTTGCCAAGGACACCGAGGGCTAATCCTTCAATTTATTCTAATTTTGTTTTTTCCTACCTTTTGGATTATTTTAAATCTATTTGTCAAAGGCGTTAAAAATAATTTGCAAGGGCGCAGAAAACCCTGTTACGCTACTGTTGACACGCGTTAGTTGGAAGGAAATATAAATTAGGTACATTATTTTTGTTATAATATGTAACGTTTTTTATTATTTTTATTTGTAATCATGATAGCATTTGCCTAAAACTAAAAATGTGTATTTATCTATTTGTAGGGCCTTAAAGCTATTGTTCTTTTCACACAAATCTTTTTGATGTTCTGTATATTAGTTAGATTAAATGTTGATCCTATCACTATATCATTGACCTGCCCAACACACCGGCCTCCCAATATTATTCGCCGTTTACACTGTCATGCACTGGAGAACTGGCAACAGTTCTGGGCAGGACCAGCTACAACTCTGACTTTATCGGTCAGCTGGGACATGGACTTTATCGGTCAGCCGGGACATGGACTTATCGGTCAGCCGGGAAATGGACTTATATGTCAGCTGGGACATGGACTTTATCGGTCAGCTGGGACATGGAATTTATCGGTCAGTTGGGACATGGAATTTATCGGTCAGTTGGGACATGGAATTTATCGGTCAGCTGGGACATGGACTTTATCGGTCAGCTGGGACATGGACTTATATGTCAGCTGGGACATGGACTTATATGTCAGCTGGGACATAAACTTTATCGGTCAGCTGGGACATGGACCTTATCGGTCAGCTTGGACATGGACTTTATCGGTCAGTTGGGACATGGACTTTATCGGTCAGCTTGGACATGGACTTTATCGGTCAGTTGGGACATGGACTTTATCGGTCAGCTTGGACATGGACCTTATCGGTTAGCTGGGACATGGACTTTATCGGTCAGCTGGGACTTGGACTTTATCGGTCAGCTGGGACTTGGACTTTATCGGTCAGCTGGGACATGGACTTTATCGGTCAGCTGGGACTTGGACTTTATCGGTCAGCTGGGACATGGACTTTATCAGTCAGCTTGGACATGGGCTTTATCGGTCAGCTGGGACTTGAACTTTATCGGTCAGCTTAAACATGGACTTTATCGGTCAGCTGGGACTTGGAGTTTGGTCGAGAAGAAGGGGAATAACTTGAGGCCAGTCTTATGAAAATCGTGGCCATATACTTGGGTCATTTCATGGCCATATACTTGGTTCATTTTTGTGGCCATATACTTGGTTCATTTTTGTGGCCATATACTTGGGTCATTTTTGTGGCCATATACTTGGGTCATTTTTGTGGCCATATACTTGGGTCATTTTTGTGCCCATATACTTGGGTCATTTTCGTGGCCATATACTTGGGTCATTTTCGTGGCCATATACTTGGGTTATTTTCTTCAGTGAGGTACCTAAGTGCCTAGTTACACAGGAGTTTGTCTGGGACAAACATATTGGCACAGTGTGCAGCCGGGGAAAAAATCTCTAGAGTTTAAAGGCGAAACCTCGGGATCGGAAACTCCAGGGTAAAAGAAACCGCAGATAAATTAGTATAAAGGCTTTGTGGAGCCGACACTGGAATATGTGTCTGATGTGTGCTACTCATAAAGACAAACATGCTATATAAACAGAGTTAAGACAGTCCAGTGAAGGACAGCAGACAGCACGCTGTGTTCTTAGCAGAAAAAGGAACACTTTAAGTTTCGACAGCATGCTAGAAACGTTGGGCAGGACACCACAGAGAAATCGGAGATAACTGGTCAAGGGAACAATTTTGTTTAAAATAAAACCGACCAGTACTAAGTACCCAGTTACCCTGAACTTGCTTAGGGCGTAAAATCATAACACTCCGCCTGGACAGAGACGAGGCCATGATGGGGATAAAGGTTAATGAACACAAGAACATAACACATGAGTTTTTCATTAATGCCAAGGAAGATTGGGGACTGGAACAAGCTACACGTGGAATCAGTTGAGTCGGGGAATTCAGGTCCATTTCATACGCTCCTTCTATACAGAACATGATCGCGTCCTACGTCTATCCATGGTTGGTTTAGTCTTGCCTTTTTATATCGAGTTTTAAATGTTGTTAATGTGTTGTCTTCCCTGGCTTGTTCATGTTACCTATTCCACACCCGCATTTCGGGTGGGGAGGGGGGGGCGTCGGATTTTTAAGTGTCTTTTCCTCTTAACGGAACAAGAAAAGTGTTTTTTTATCCATCTGTCTATCTCAAAGTGGTATTAGATTGATGTTGCGTTGTGTCTACAATTTTAAATGTAATACCTTTTGTATAGTTAATACTTTTTTTTATATAATTTGTTTTCCAAATATTTCTAGCTTTAGTGACTTAACTAATTGTCTGCTGAGAACAATTCATCAAAACTGAATGTATATATAAAGAAAAGCTCAAACTTTTACAGGATCTATTATGATATGATTATTGTCAGTGAAGTTTTAGAACTCTCCGTTTTGTAAGTTTTATTTTTATAAACCGAGTAAAGCCTCGTTTGAAACTCCTTGCTAAGTTACAAAAACTACTTCCGGCAAAGTACATTTGTTTTTGAAATTATTCATTATAAACTACCTAAAGTGGGTTTTGATTGTTTAAAGTGATATTTCTTTGCGTAAGTCAAAAACAAAATAAATGATAAGAGTATACTTTGATATAAGACAGTTTACAGGTGAAACTCACATTCTATTTTTATGGGAATTTATTTTTGTTATGGACTTGTAATCACTTTTGGTCTTTTTTCTTATTTGGAACTTTTGGTAAAAACAAAGAGAGTGGTGAGCCCTTTATGTGGTATTTTGCCGCAGTCTTTGTTTTCGACACGTGACAAAGATGGCGCAAAAATACTGCATTAAAAATGTTTATAAATGGGGCTCTGTCAGGGAGAAAAAATGTTTTTACAAAAATTGTAAAAAATTTGTAAAAAAAAACAAACCAAGTGACTGCTCGTCTCGAAGAAGCATCGATACTGCTCGTCTCGAAGAAGCATCGATACTGCTCGTCTCGAAGTCGGATCGCCTCGTCAGGACGACCCAACATGCGGCTTCATATGCGCTCGTCCACATCCGGTTTTTGCTATTCTTGGTAACATTTTTTTAAATAACGTTAAAAAATTCATTGGTGTTTGTGGCTGTGTGGTCGTATTGATAGTTAGATAGTACGCTACATCGCAGGTCCGCAGGTCGATTCCTTACTGATGCCTATTTTTTTTTAAACAATACAACATGAATTGATAATGAATATGATTTTTTTTTAAAAATGGTTTGTTTTGATTTTAGATTTAAGGATAGACTTTAGGGTTACGTTAAGTGATAGTCATAGGGTTTGGGTTAGATTTAGTGATAGTTTTTAGGGTTTGGGTTAGGTTTAGTGATAGCTTTTAGGGTTTTGGTTTGGTTTAGTGATAGCTTTTAGGGTTTTGGTTTGGTTTAGTGATAGCTTTTAGGGTTTGGGTTAGGTTTAGTGATAGTTTTTAGGGTTTTGGGTTAGGTTTAGTGATAGATTAGAGAGATTGTTTGAATGCACACATAGAATCGGAGGTTCAATGAAAGGCGTAGTGAATACTTGTAACTCTTGAATTTTATAAACATCATTTTATAAACTTCGAGACGACTAGTATTTATGCTGGATGACTCGAACTTCGAGACGAGTAGCACCGGCCAAAAAAAAAAACTGTATTAAAGGCCCACAATAACGAAAATTAACAAGGTTATTGACTGTTTGTACTCGCTCATCTCGGAAGTGGGGAGGATGATCTTCTTAATGACATTGAAAACTTTCTTCTCATCATCTGTTGTTCTACTGTCCTCTTTCCACACCAAACACCCCTTTTTCGTCTACGCGCTTCCCTCTATTAAATTTCCGTTAACCAAATTTAGATTCGTCTATCTCCACAATCTTACCCACTCCACCTACACGCTCACTCCCAGTCACGCAAGCTTCCACGCGGACCTCATGGCAAAAGCTACAACAGTCCGTCTAAATCACTTTATATTATATGTATATATTTGCATACATATACAATTCATAAAGCTAAAAAAATAAACAACTATTACATCAAACGTTTTCAAATGAAGAAAAGTGTGCAGATGAAGTATTAAAATAAGTACCATAATGAAAATATATATTATTTTTTTAAAATTTGACTTTGCAGAGGCTAGTAAACTATGATTTAGATCCCTCTGAGCAGAGAGTCGGGGAATTCTAATCTTCATACAGCTAGAAAAATGTTACTGATATTCTTAGTAACGATTTTAGGTAAGCAATATTTTAGAAGCTAAAATTTTGGCACTAACAAATATCTTATGTCAAAAGTCCGATGTCTTGTTAGTGTCGAGTCCAATGTCTTGTTATAGTCAAGTCCAATGTCTTGTTAGTGTCAAGTCCAATGTCTTGTTAGTGTCAAGTCCAATGTCTTGTTAGTGTCAAGTCCAATGTCTTGTTAGTGTCAAGTCAAATGTCTTGTTAGTGTCAAGTCCAATGTCTTGTTAGTGTCAAGTCCAATGTCTTGTTAGTTTCAAGTCCAATGTCTTGTTAGTGTCAAGTCCAATGTCTTGTTAGTGTCAAGTCCAATGATTTGGTAGTGTCAAGTCCAATGTCTTGTTAATGTCAAGTCCAATGTCTTATTTAAGTTGTGTTAAATGTTAAATTTTTTCTAAATCTCCATCTAATTCTTTAATTAAACATCGCATACATTTATAATATTTAAGTATTGTTTCCATCACCACTTTCATTAATCTTAGTTATAAACAATATACAATACTTTTTACTTTTTTAACATAAATCAGAGGCGTAGCGCGAGTATGTGCCGCCCGGGGCAGAACCAAAATTTGCGTCCCCCCCCTGCCGAAAAATATGTTAACTCTCTAAGGTAAAGATAGTTTTTTAGTAGAAAGTAACAATGGCACTGTCATAGAGATCAAAAGAAAAAAATTATTTCTTTAATAAAATTAACATTTTCTGTTTTTTCCTGATTGCATCCTCTTTCGTGTATCAATAATTTCTGCCTTGCCATCCTCAATAGCCAAAATTAAAATAGCAATAGATTAGAACATTTTGACGTAACCGTTATTGATTGTAATTAATTTTTAATTAACTTAACTTTGGAGAGGCCATTTTAAGACCTTGCATTACTTAAGACTATTATAAGCAATGATCAAATTAATTATATTATATTAGGCAAGTTACTTGGACCGTTAATCTATATATATAAAAATAAAAGTATGTGTGTATGTGTGTGTGTGTGTGTGCTTGTCCGTTGTAACTGACTAAACCATTCATCCGATCGTCATGAAAATTTTTGAGATTGTTGAGTACCCTTCCGGAATGGTAACTGGCTACTTTTTTT
>MUZC01004809.1:262099-281392 GCA_002072015.1 Radix auricularia | reverse complement strand
GAGTAAATGAATGGATCTTAACCAAACTTTGTATACAAAACTCTGTAGCTCATATTAACATAATTAAGGCCAATGAACTTCTAATGTCCATTTCATCGGGGCCGGGGGGTCCCACATGTCTTTTTCGAACATTTTAAAGATATTTTCCCATTTATTTTTTAACGATCTCAATAAATATATCCATAATGAAATGGAATTAAAATGAACAGATTTTTTAAATTGACATCTTGCACTGAAAATGGCCGGGGTCCCTTAAATATGTTTTCCCTTCTATATCTATTTCTATATAAATGTGTGTGTGTGTGTGTATGTCCTTTATAGCTGACTAAACTATGTATTCAATCGTTATGATAATTTTTCAGACCGTTGAGTACCCTTTCCAGAATGGTAACTGGCTAATTTTTTTCTCAATTTAACACTAAAGGGGCGCCGGGGGCCCACAACGTCATATCTTGCTTATATGAGCTATATAAAAATTAGTTTAAGCGCTATCTAGATGATAAATTAATGGATCTTACTCAAATTTTGCAACTATATTCTTGATAGCCAACATTAAAATACCATATGGCCCTTAACTTCTTATGGTAGCTCCTTCGGGCTGTGGGGGGGGGGGCAAAAATACCTGTTTTTGTAAACGTTTGACATTTTATTCCCCCAATTTAATTATTAAAGGTTTAGACAAATAATGATAAACTTATACCTTTGTATCCATATTCAAATGAACAGAAGATTTGAAATTGACATCTTGCCTTGAATGGGCACAGGGGCCCTTAATAGCGTTTTTTTTGTGCTTTTATGAGCAATTTAAAATTAGTGAATACATTACCTACTGAGTAAATGAGTGGATCTTAACCAAACTCTGTAACTCTGTATACAAAAATGTGGTAGCCCATATAAAGTTACTTAAATGCAATGAACTTCTATTGTCATTTTTTTGGGAGCCAGGGGCCCCATATGTCTTTTTTGTAAATAATTAAGATATGTTTCCTTTCATTTTTGAACGATCTCGGGAAATATATCCATGATGTGAAACTGAAATAAAATGAACAGATTTTGGACTTGACATCTTGCACCGAATGTGGCTGAGGGCCCCTAAATGTGCTTCCCCCCTATATCTATAAATATGTATATGTGAATGTGTGTGTGTGTGCATGTCCTTTATTGCTGACTAAACCATGTATTCGATCGTAATTAAAGTTTTGGAGACTATTGCGTACACTCCCAGGAAGTTAACAAGTAACTTTCTTCGTCAATTAAACACACATGGGGCGCCGGTGGCCCATAATGTCAACTTTTGCTTATATGAGCTACATAAAAATAGTTTGAGCGCTAGCTACTTGGTAAATTGATGGATCTTAACCAATTTTTGTATTAAAAAAAACTTAATAGCCTCTATTAAAATACTATAAGGTCCTGAATTTTTAATGATTAATTCTTCGGGGCTGGGGGTGCCAATTGTTTTTTTTAGGGGGGGGGGTTAATGTTTAAGACATTTTGTCCATTCAATTTTTAATTAAAGATCTTGACAAATAATGACAAATATATCCATTATCATGCAAATTGAAATGAACAAGTGTTTTCAACTTTACATCTGGCACTGAATGGGCCCCATCGTGTCATTTTTTCTTTAATTAAGTTTATACGTTAGGTTTTGTGTAAAAGAATTGATCTTAACCAAAATTTGTTAACAAAATCTTGGTAGCCCATATTAAAATGCTATAGGGCACTAAACTTCTAATGTAATTTACTTTTGGGCCGGGGGCCACGAATGTCTGTTTTTGGTATATGCTTAAGATATTTTCCCCATTCAATTTTTAACAATCTAGAGAAATATATCAATGATGAAACTGAATTAAAACGAACAGCTTTTTTGAAATTGACATCTTGCGCAGAATGGGCACAGGAGCCCCTAAATGTCGTTTTTTCCTTTATATTACCTTTACAAAAATTAGTGTTAGCTTAAGTCACTTAGAAAATAACGGATCTTGCCAATCTTAGTACATAAAAACTCAAGAGTCTATCAATAATTTCTATAAGGAACTGAACTCTTAATGTCCATTCCCTCGGGGCAGGCGTACCCAAATGTTTTTGTAATGCACGTTAACAATTTAATTCTTCAATCAATTTTACACGATATTGAGAAACAAAGCTTGAATACAATGGCGATAAAAAAAAAAAAGAAATTATCACTTATTTTAGAACCCGGCCCCTTAATTTCGTTTTTTTTTCAAAGCTTTTTATTATTAATTTATTTATCTATTTGCTAGGAAACTTGGACTTTTTTGCACAATTTCGTGTAGGTTTTTGGCATAGTAGTTTTTAAAACATCACTCATTGTATTCTTAAATAGTCATTTTTACTGAGATCGTTTTGAGCTTTACATCTTGCCGTATATGGGCCCTGGGGCCCTTAATGTCGTTTTATGCTTATAAAAACTCAAGAGTCTATAAATAATTACTATAGAGAACTGAACTCTTTATGTTCTTCCTCGGGTAGGCTTCCCCAAATTTTTTTGTAATGCACGTTAATAATTTAATTCCCAAATCAATTTTACACATTATTGAGAAACATAGCTTGAATAAAAATTATCACTTATTTTAGAGCCTGGCCCTTTAATGTCGTTTTGTTTTTCTTTTTTAAGCCTTTAAATTACTATTTTATTTATCCATTTGCTATGAAACTTTGACTTTTTTCACACTTCCGTGTCGGTTTCTGGCATAATTGTTTTTAAAACATAATACTTATTGGATTCTTAAATAGTCATTTTTACTGAGATCGTTGCAACGCACGACCGGGTCTGCTAGTATCTTAATAAAATTTTATAAACCAAGTGGTCATTAATTCATTAATTCTTTTTTTTTAACCGTGGGGTAAAATAGTCCTTATTTCATAATGTCATTTGAATATGCAGCAGTTCACTTGGTGTACGATAATTGTATAAGTTTTTAAATTCTACATACCTGCCAAAAATCTCCCATGAATTTCTACAGTAATCTCATCTTATCAATTTTTAAACTTTTTTCAACTGTTTTTCTAAATAAAATTGATATATATTTTGGATCACCAAAAATTTGCTGTTTGGTAGTTTGACTTGAAGATTCCATGTAAAGGATAAGGTCTCCACGTAAAATTTTATCAAATTTAAAAGCATCCTTATTGTATCCCATAATTTCTCTGTGAGCATCTTCTGCTTAACAGTTTTTCTAGAAATATAAATTTATAAATTAATTCGTGCATCTTTGACATAGATTCTAAAATCAAAAGAATCAATTGTAACTAGCAAAGTTCCTGCGTCTGTTGGTCTAATGAGCTTTTTCTTTCTGCCTCTGTCAGTTTTTCTATAGCTTTCAAAATAATCTTACATGGCTCTAAGGTATATTCACTATTTTGTATTCTGAAGCCTTGCTTGTAAAGTAAGTAGATATTCCAAACGATTATGAGCATTAATAAGAGTGTGTAACAACGTTCTAGAGTTCTAAAATGGAAAAACCCTTTTCAGTTGGGTTATCCTAATGTAAACAGATTAGATTTAATGAACTTTTTGAGCAACACTTGACCGTGAGAGTTTATGTTATTGCGTCTTTCTTAAACGCCTGCATACTTTCCAGCCATAAAGAAGAAGTATTAACACATGATGATCCACTGCAATCACTTATTTTAAAATCGTCATTTATTAAAAATCATTTCAGTAATTTAAGCAGATTCACTTTTTTCTTCAATGAAATATTCTAAAAATTCTACAATGTCTACTTCTTTATTTTAAATCGATCATTACATATCTCATAACTGGACTTCTTCGTTGAATATGTTAAATATATGAAGAGCTATCGAATACAAAAGAATAATATGTGGTATCTTATTCCTGAAAAAGTTTTATTTTTCGTGATCTATATGTCTTAAAATTGCTATGAGCTCAGATAACACCTTTTAAAACCATTTTTTTCCATACAATATTCTGGGAGTGCTCGATCGTACTTTGCAATCAAAATGCATTGGTTCCGGAATATTGCATTTATTTGAAATAGTATTGTCCTCTCTGTAACCGAATTTTTTTTTCTTTTGCCATGCATTAATAATGTCAAAAATCTTTACAAAAACGTGCTGCTACTTTGTTTTTTTTTCCTTTCACAACTTATTGTTGTTTTTTGTCAATTCTTTTTTATCCAATTACTGATTCTTTTCAATTAAAAAAAAAAACATCTTTGGAAATGTTGAGCACTTGTTTCTGGGTGGCTACATTGCGTGCAAATTTTTAATTTAATTTAAAAAAAATTTTTGTTCATTATTTTTGTTGATGCTTGAAATCAAAAGACATTAAAATAAAAAGAATACTATTTTGGTAGACTAAACCATGTAAGTACGCCAACACATTTTACAGTAGTTTATTTAAGTTAAAATCAAACTTGAATCAATTATATATACCAGAACCATATTGTCAAATTCAGTCATTAATTCAACCCATTTGTTTTCGACTTCAATATTATTAGTATCAGAATACTTAAGGTTTGTAAGGGATTTTGAAGTTCTGGCTTTTGAAATGTTAACGTATATAATATAATTTCTTTTTTTCTTTGAATTTTTAAATCTTTTCTTTTATTTGATTTATAAATTTCTTATTTATTTTCTTTTATTTCGATAAAAAGCTCAACTTTCTTATAAATGTTTTTAGACACTAATTAACTACCAGAAATTTGCCGCTTCTGGCAAAGTGCTGCCCGGGGCATTTGCCCCCTTGCCCCCCTTCGCTACGCCAATGAAATAAACATCATAGCAATTTATTAGTGCTTAATTTATATTTCTTTAGCGTTGTTAATTATTGAATTATTTCCCCTTACACCCCAATTATGTTACCTTTTAGGTGGCGCGACAGCGCAGATATCCGAATGACGCAGCGCTACAGTTTAGAATTATCGCGGATCAAATTTAGTAAACCTTCACACACAAAAAGATGCTGTGCAACTTTGTACACGAGTTGTTTTATTTTATTTTTATTTTGTTTTTTGTTTTTTTACACCGACCAATGAACTTTTGATGCAACACTCCGCACCGTCCCCCAAAACACCAACAAAATCTCATTTCTTCTAGAACTAGGTCAAGTTGTCGCGAAACCGGTGTATTACGACAGGGCGAAACTGTTTCCCATCTCTGAGCCACTCAGAGGGAGGCGATGCCCAGGAGGTGTCGTAGCCCAACAAGAGAACGTCTACATCACGGCCATGATGAACGTCAGCGGACTCACCATTGACTTGTCCACGTCATTTTTAGCTTTGGAGGCACGCAAAAAAATCGGAGAGGAATACAAATTCTTTAAGGTACATACTTTGTCTTCATGTTAAATAGTATTACTTCTAATAAAAATTATAATAACAAGATGAGCCGCGGCGTTGCATGCGCCGCAGATTTACTCATCGGAGATAGTGCAAAAAATTGGGGCGTAAGATCGGTCACGATCAGAAGCTCGAAATAATGGGAGGGGGGGAAGCCAGTAAACGTGGAGAAATGTGCACAGCGGTTGTTGTTACATGAGCCCACCCTATACTACCATCCCTTGCCAACCATAAACTCTAGGGTTAGTCAAGTTCGCAAAAAATTGGGAAAAGAACAGGCAGAAATAAATAATTTTGTTTTAAAATTGTTCCATCTGGGCATCTAACCCAGACTTTCCGCGTGCAAGGCGGTCTTGATAACCTCTACATCAAGAATCATATGTCATTCTGTGAAGGAACAACGCAAGAAGCATTGTTGCAACAAACCGTCACCTTTTTTTTTCTTATCATCCCACTCCACTTGACCACTGTTATCTTTCGACCCCAGCGGGGGTCATTCATCATGCTCATTTGCATATGGTCGTTGACGTGAATTATATGAAGATAATAATTTGGTTATTTTTATAGCGAACCACCACATTTAGCAGCTGAGCTCTGTGGGCTTTAGATTAACAAATATAAACACACATAAGGCATAACTACCATTTCATTCAATGTTAAATATTCGTGTCCTAAATACAATATATATTGACATTACGAAGCAAATAATCTACGTTTATCATGTAAACAAAAATGCGTTGAAATTTCATTTATTAATTTTAAAAATAAATTTGGAAGAGATGCGTTTTGTGGAGCAGTCTTAAAGGCCTTACTAGATTGAATACTGCATATGTGTTATTGCTTTGTTCTGGGGAACGAAAGAAAGAAAAAAGACCTTTCACCAAGCGTTTTAGTTTGTATCTTATGAACACAGGGCATTGAGCACGCGGAGGTTCACTTAAGCGATACAAGGATGCACTTATTTATTATTCGTTCGTCCGTCGAATCGACGAGGACCACTCTAGTCATCCGAGGGTTGCTGAGACTGGTTTTGCCTATGTGTGCGCAGATGGCTGACAAGGCCGATCCTGGCACGGAAAGTTCGGGAACAGAAGGGACATTGGATGAGTTGATTGTCTCCTGGAGGGTTGACAGCACGGGCCTTTCGGGCTTGCCTCTTCTTTTCTGCGGCGTTAATCCTGTTTGCCTCGCATGTCCTGGCACCTTCGTGGATGGATTGGCGCCAGGTGGACCGGTCCAACGCAGCTTCCTTCCACGTGTCTGGGTTTATTGCAAACGCTTTCAGAGACGCTTTCAATGTGTCTTTAAAGCGTTTCTTTTGTCCACCATGGGACCGCTGGCCATGCTGGAGCTCGCCATAGAAGAGTCTCTTTGGTAGTCTCTCATTTGGCATTCGGGTTAGGTGCCCTGCCCACCGAAGCTGTGACTGCATCAGGAGGGTGAAGATGCTGGGGAGGCCAGCTTTGGTTAGTACCGTGGTGTCTGGAGTTTTTTCCTGCCACTTTATGCCCATAATCTTCCTGAGGCTTGTTGTGTGAAAGTGGTTCAGCTTTTTAGCATGGCTTTGATATACGATCCATGTTTCGCATGCATAAAGCAGTGTAGGGAGCACCACTGCCCTATATACTTTCACTTTGGTCTTTAGAGCTGTTTTAAGGATGCACTTAAAACGGCTCTAAAGGCCTTTGATATTAGACATGACTCCTGGGAAGGAGCAGCCATTCACCAAGCCCACTGGTGCTCTGTGATACGGAATGGCGCAGCTGTCTATGAGGGTAATAGAAACAGGCTGCCAAGACAAAACTTCAAGCTAGAAGGACCGTATCCAACATCCAGCACCCTCCTGAACGGTTCCCATCCATCTCTTGCCGACATACGGACGCCTATTTCTTCTTTAAATAGGGTTAATAGGCCATGAGAGGACACACCTGGCGGTCTAGCACAGGTCACATACAATTATGATGAGAGTGGCCATCATCGATACGACAGACGAACAACACAACACAGGAACATAGGGAATATGTGTATCTGCTGAAGAACGCAGCTGACGAGTGGATGAGTAGACAGAGAGAATTTCAGTAATGTAGGAAGGACATGCGTCAAAAAAGAAGTTATGACAGAGAACAGGCAGTTCGTAACCAAATCTTGCTTGCATAGGGAGACAATGAAGTGAATAAAGAAGTCAAATATTATTCCGTAGCTTCTCCACCATTAAAGAATTTTTAATTTATTTAATTTTTAAAATATCTTTAAATGAGTCCTTTTTATGTTTAATACTTTCCACCCTCTTTTCACAGAGCATCTGCTACATGACACTCGATAACTGCTTCAAAAGTGAGTGGCGTTTCAAACAGTGCTACTGCACGATCTTCCACTTCGACATCATAGAGGTGGTCTTCAACGTCACCTTAAGCCTGGAGTTCCAGTCCATGTATCTCTTCTTTTACTTCTATCCTCCTCATTGGGAATTCTGGGCGTTTAGCTATCCCCTACCGATGCCGTATATTTATAGTAAGTACGCCTCTTTAATTGTGCGGCATTAGTTCGTGCCCTTCTATTTGTATGGTGCATTTTGTTTTTAGTAAGACTTTTGCTGAACAGTCTGAGATATTCTTTTGAGTATTGTCCATGATTTCCATTCCACATTTTTTTAACAGAATTTTGGATGATTATTGTGTCGGAAAATGCCAGTCAGCAATGTTTTATGTATTTCTTTCACTTATATTACATTCAGTACTGTCAACGTTATTCCCTTCAACACTCTTCAGATATTCAATTAATTACTTTAATCTATGGTAATGTTGAGTGCTGTTGCAGATATTCTATTCGCTTTTAGAATTGCTAAATGTCTGTGATGTGTGTTCACCGAATTACAGACACTTCGACCCCGGTCGATTCGACCCCGAACTGTTTGACCCTGCCAGTTCGACCACACGACGTTTCGTACCCAGGACGTTTCGACCCGTGTCGGTTCGACCCCGAACTGTTTGACCCTGCCAGTTCGACCACACGACGTTTCGTACCCAGGACGTTTCGACCCGGGTCGGTTCGACCCCAAACTGTTTGACCCTGCCAGTTCGACCACACGACGTTTCGTACCCAGGACGTTTCGACCCGGGTCGGTTCGACCCCGAACTGTTTGACCCTGCCAGTTCGACCACACGACGTTTCGTACCCATGACGTTTCGACCCGGGTCGGTTCGACCCACTTGTATCTAAACGTGGAAATTTATTTTTACTTTTTTAGATATACTTTTTTTTAAAATTTAGTTTTTAATATAAAAATAATTCAACATAATATTATTATGCATTTAAAATTAAATTCAGTTGGAAATAGTTATTTATAACGTTTAATTTACGATGATTTGAAAAAGTATATACACGTTTAACCAGTCAACATTAACGTACATTCATGGTTATGATAAACGCGCTATTCCTGTGTTGTATATGTTTTGTGTACGGTATTATTTGTATTATTACTTTCACACTCACAAGGATGTACTTTAGTGATCTCCACAAATGATGAACAAAAGAACCATTGTATAATATAAGTGATTAACATATAATGTACACTATTTACAATGGTAATATCTCAAATATTCATTAATAAATTTATCCTTAAGATCAAGGTATTTAAAGTCCTATGGCTCACTAATTATCATCACTACAGCTTGCCTTATGCCAAAGTTTCTATTTCTAAATACTTATATTAAATGGTGTCACGGAGTCCACTGGTTATCCTGTGTAGTCTTGTATACTTGCTGTGCTGAGGTACTACGCTGACCTCGAATCGTCTCTCTGCGATGCGTGTGTAGGCAGCTTCCGGTGTTGGGCTCCCCTCACCGTGTTGACGATGTGACGTAATGTCAGCTGGCACGGACTAAGCTTGTGTCGCCAATATGTTGGTATCTGCACTATTTGACCTAGATAGTTCGTTGCACGGTGGAGTGGGCTGTCGCTTCTCTCCACGTGTGCTGGTGATACGATTTTCAGCTCACACGGTCACACAGCTATGGTGGGGTATGGCTGGCTTCAGCTAACATGATGATACGTGATAAGCTAAGGAGAAAGAGCACGGGGCTCTGGCTGCAAATTGAGTGCGTCTCCTGCCTACTGTACGATCATACAGTTAGGGAGGATGGTAGCACTTGTGGATTTTGCTAAACGGCCTTGGCTGACACGGACACAAGGGTGTCCTTGGATGTCTCGTGGCAAGGGTAGCAATCCTGTATCGGCAATGTAGTACTGGTGGGTTGGACGGCTGTCTGGGTTCCTAACCGTGTTCTACTGTCTACTGGTGCAGCTCCATGGAATTCAGGCGTAGCAGAAACCAGGCGTTAAAGTAGAAACAAAACTTGGGGAGTTTTCTATCGTATAGACCTATACATGGTCCTCCTTCCAACGACAAGCCATTCAGAGCAAGACGCCAGAAGGGGATAACAATTAAAATTTGACATAATAATATGAATTAATGGTTTAGTCTTACTACCACGGGTGTTGGTCTACTTGGCGAACACCTTACACGTGGGTTCAGAAATCAATATAACACTTTAATTTATTTAATATCAACACAACGCTGCTCCATCTATTTGGTGGAGATCGCGTGTGTAAGTACATATTATTATTTAAGCAAACGTGATATATCTAAGAATATCACACGTGTCCCCAAAACGGTGAATTTATCCCGTGGGGTATGAAATCCATGTCAATCGAACGAAAAGAAATGTCAATCTGATATGAAAAATGCATATAATGATAAATGTACATCATTAAAATAAGATCTGAGTTCACTCTTACTAGACTGGTTGGATTGCCGGCCTTTCTCCTCCCCATCAGAGATATGATCCTGTCGGGCGCTAACTGTGCGATGTTTCTCTGTGTACAGTTTGGCAGCGAAAAGGATGAGATTTCCGTTCTCTCTGATTATATCTTCCCTGGTCACGTGACTAAAGAACTCTTGATTGGCTGCATGTTCTGTGGGGACCAATAGGTTGTTTGCCTCCTTGTTTTAGCTCCGTTGATGAAATTAATTACCATTTATTCTTCACCATCACATGGCACACGGTGTGATGTGGTGGTCACTGAGTCTACTACCCCCTGTAACATGTCATGTAAGCCCCGAAAAAATATAAATAACAATGGCTTAACGTTCAGACAGGTCATACAGGCCTAGCAGCTTCAATGTTATTATTGTATGCTACGCGGCGGCATTAACTATTGAAATTCTGTAACTTTAAAAATAATGACAACTTTGTACGTCTTATTAAAATCTGTATTTCTGCGAGGGAGGTCTTCCCGTGTTAAGGAACACAAGAAGTAAATAGAAGAGCGCGCGTTTGTAATAGTTCCAACGCCTGCAAAGTTCATTTTCAGCTTTTCGACTCCTTACAAAAATAAAAAAATCATTTATTTTTGTTATCACAGTGAAAATCTTTGAACCGCTTAAATATATACATCTTTAAAACCCAATTATAAATTAGGTCTTTTTTAAGCGTTTGGGATAGGAGTTGATATTCTGTTTTTAATTTTTAAATTCATAATGTATCAAAATTTGATTAAAAATAATAATAGTAATAAGATAATAAATAATACATTTTTAAAAATATTACAGTTTAGAAACGAAAGGGTTGAAACGTCCGGGGTTGAAACGCCCTAGGGTCGAAACGTCCTTTGGTCGAACTGTCCGAGATCGTCTCACCCGGTGTCGAATAGTCCGGGGTCGAACCGACCGGGTTCAAAACGTCCAGGGGAAGAAACGTCCTGAGGTCGAACTGGCAGGTTCGAACCGTCAGGGGTCGAATCGTGTGGGGTCGAATCGTCCAACCATCGTTTTCCCCATATGGACGACTGTGACGTCAAGTATAGCACACACATCAGTTACATCATGTACAGCAAACACCTCAGTGACGTCATGTACCGCAGACACCACGTTGCCGTCATGTACAGCACAAACCTCTTGGACAATTCAGTGACGTCATGTACAGCACACACCTCTTGGACAATTCAGTGACGTCATGTACAGCACAAACCTCTTGGACTATTCAGGGACGTCATGTACAGCACAAACCTCTTTGACAATTCAGTGACATCATGTACAGCACACGCCTCAGTGACGTCATGTACAGCACATACCTAAGTGAAGTCTTGCACAGCACACACCTCAGTGACGTCAGTAAAGCACACACCTCTTGGACTATTAGGTGATGTCAGTACAGCACACACCTCCTGGACTGTTCAGTGACGTCAGTACAGCACACACCTCCTGTACCACTCAGCCTGTAAAGCTGGTGTTTAATGTTGCCAGTGTTTAATGTTGCCGGTGTTTAATTGTCTGTTCTCGTCCGCAGACGATACGAGATGTACCAGAATGTCGAGGTCAACCTCTAAAGGTAAAGTAACATTCTGTCTGCTGCTGCGTGTCTGGAAGACAACATTTTTTGCTTATAAACATTGATTATAGTGCAGAGTAATTGAAGAACTTAGTGCTAAAAGTCTGTCGAGAAGGGGTGACTTCTACGTGGTTCGACAGACGAGTAGGGTTGTGGAGCAGACCACGACCTGAAACCGACAAACCCCTGGCTTGGACAGCCGAAGACCGTTGTTACGTGTTAGGGGCTAGTCATAAATATGATTACAGTCGCTGTACGGATCTTAGGCAGAGTATTTAGATGCAATGCCAATGATGAAAACAAAAGTACCCGTTGAGGGTCGGGTTACTCCGAAGCGACCGTTTCGTCCCCCTCAATTAACTAGCAACACTGTTGAGCGGTGTCGGTTTAGGGCCAGGAGCGCCAGCACGGAATAGCAAAAGGTACCGCTAAGAAACGCTTTCGGTCGCCAGCTCTGATGAAACCTTCCGATGGGGGTTAAACCCTAGGCAGGTCAGTGATGATCCCACGCTTTGCGGCGATCTAAACCATAGAGACTCGTAAGCTTTGCCGTGGTGGCGCCAAAGTGATACTATGTTGATAGCGAGTCACAGTAGGAAATTCCACACCTCCCTCGGGAGGCACACTTTAGTGGGAGGCGTTTTCGACCTAGTCTCCTGGACGCCCAGGTAACCGCTTGTAGCAGCAACCGCTCCGGGGGGGGGGGCTTCTCAGTCTTTACGTCCCTTAGGGGGCCAGGCGGCTGAGGGGGTTTTCTGGGAAGGCCCATGAAGAGCGCAGGCTCGGGACTGCTGATTTTCTTCCACATGTAGGATTTTAAGTGCTAAAAGTCTTTGGTTCTCAAAATACGCAATCGCAGATAATCAATTTTTATTTAAGTTTTGTCTGTTTGATGATAGCATTATAGTTGTTTGTGATATTATTAAATTTGACCTAGTTACTATGTATTATTTCAACTTCATCCAGTAGATTGCTGATAAACCAGTTGTTAACAGATCACTGTTTAGAATTTGACAAAAATCTGACTTAAGTGCTTTTAAGACTAGCGCTGTCAATTGTAAAAAAACAATCTTTGGAACACCCTTGTATGGGAACTGACGTGCGAATGTGCTAAGATAATTGCAGCAACATGCTAATTTATTGCCACGATTAACTTGTAAAAAGTATCTCCCTTTTGTAAAAAAAATAATAAAAAATAAAGAAACAGCACACCTAGTGTCAGAGACTCCTATATGCGCCACGCACTTTTCTTTTAATCGCACTCAAGAACTGTGTAATATTATTCGTTTCTACCCCTCCTTTTCATTTTTAAGTACGCCGACCTGTTTCACTTGTGTTCCCTTACAGGCTTTGTCAATTTTAAAACCGGAAATCGTCATAGCTCAATGTGTAATATTCTATTTTTAGATTACATTTTAGCGAAAAAAATAGTATGAAGCATAAATACAGTCGAAGCACGATGTTCTCAGAATTGTTAGCATTGTAAAATTACGACACTTTCTTTCCTTATTTCAAGTCAAAAAAGATGTCTTAAATTAACGAAGAATTATCAAAGAACGGGTAAGATACATCCTTCTCAATATACCTACATTTACATATTGAATGGTACCTTTTATTAAACTTTTATAAAATGTGTCCTTTAAAATATATATATTTAGCCCCAATATTTCTATTCGTAGACTTCCGATTAATTATGACAAAGCCTAGCAATATCTATTAAAATAAATTTCTATTTACTTTTTATTGAATAGGCAATCTGTGAAGCGTTCGTAAAACAAATTATGGTATGCATCAAAGCTACACAAATGGTGTGCTCCAAATCAGCGCGTATGGTGTGCACCAAAGCTGCTGATGTTGTTTTTTTTTTTTAAATTAGTCACTAGTTATTTATAAACTAGGGTACCACCCGTCAAAATTGACGGAAGTTTGAAAAATAAATATATTTCAGCTTTCATCTTTTTATTTTGAACAAATGTTCATTAGAAGAAGAAAACAATATATATAACATAAAAATTCATGTATGTATGTATGTTTGTCCTTATAGCACCCTAAACCATTCATCCGAACACGATTAAAATGTGGGAAATTGTTGAGTAGGTTTCCCGGATAATTTTTGTGTGAAAAAACATTTTGAAAATTGACACTCATGGGGGACCGGAGGCCATAATTTTTATTTTTTTTTTCTTATGTAAACTATAGTCAAAATAGTTTAAGTTTTAGGTTCTTGGAAAATAAATGGATCTTGACCAAACCTAGAACATATATATTTTATAACCCATATTAAAATACCATACTGAATTCAACCCCTAATGTCCTTTCCTTTGGGGCGGGGGCCCAAAATGTTTACCACTTTATTTCCATTCTGATTTTAAACAACCTTGAAAGATATTGAAAAATATCATAATGTATCTTGAAATAAACAGGTATTTTAAGGGTAATTTCTTGCATCGATTGGGCTTGTGGGACTTAATGTTGTTTTAGCCTATATGAGATGTATACACATTGTTTAAGCAGTAACGACTGGGAAAATGAATGGATCTTAACCAAAACGCGATGTAAAATGACCTTAATATCCCATTTTAAAATTATATGGTAAATTGCATCTTTAATCTTAATCTCTTCGGGCCGGGGGCCCTGATTATCTTCTCGAAAACGTTTAATATTTTATTTCCCAATCTATGACATGGTCTCAACAAATGTACCTAATATATTAAATATGATCACATTTGGAATGAATAACTGTTTCAAAATTAACATATTGCACCTACTGGGCCAGGGGGCCCTTAATGTCATGTTTTTTATGTTTATAAATCTATATTTATATAAATCAATGTATGTATGTATGTTTGTCCATTAAAGCTGACTAAACCATTTATCCGATCACGGTGAAATTTTAAGAAATTATTTGCTGCTCTTACGGAATGGTTTATGTGATAAAGAATTTTCCACATTGACATTCACGGTGACATTTTTTTTTCCATTTATATTAGTTATATACAAATTAGTTCAATCGTTAGCTTCATGGAAAAAGAATGGATATTTACCAAACTTAATGCATACATAATTTACAGCCTATATTGAAATTCAATACGGTGTTGAACTTATATTGTTAATTCCTTTGGGCTGGGGGTCAAAATCTTTATTTTCGTAAGCGTTAAAGACTTTATATTTTCCTGTATGAGATATAAACTAATTGCTTAAGCGTTAACGACATGAGAAAATGGATAGATCACAACCAAACTTGGTGTAAAATAACTGTATAACGCATATATAAATTCGATAGGACATTGGATGAAATTTCTAATGTTTATCCCTTCGTGCCGGGGGCCCTGATTCTTTTTTCGTAAACGTTTAAGATTGTATTCCTCATTCTGTGCCATTGTCTCGACAAGTATCGATAACACATTAATTATGATACAAATTGAAATGAAAAAATAATTCACAATTTTATTTAGCACCAATGGGGCCAGGGAACCTTTAATGTCATAAATTTTCTAGATATGTAAAATGAAAGTATGTCTGGGGGCCGCGGTGGTCGAGTGGCAAGCGCGCTTGACTGGCGTTCCGATGGTCACGGGCTCGAATCCATGGGATGCCAAGGACCTGTTCCGGGGCCTAAGGCTTTACCGAGTTCCACTCAGCTTCAAATGGGTAAAAAGCGGCGGGGTAATGCGTGGAACCTTTAGCCGTGGCATGTGAACGCTGCATCACTTGCCAAAAAAAACAACAACTGCTGCCTTGCAGATGGTCTTAGCTGACTAAAGGCTTTGGAAGCAAATCCAGAAAATACAGCAGGCTGAAGTCGGAGACCACGGGCCAATTGACGCAAAACTCGTGGCACGCAAAACTCAATATTCAATATTGAGAACGAAGAAGGAGAAGAAGAAAGTATGTCTGTGTGTGAGAGTGTGTGTGTGCGTGCATGTCCTTTATAAACCATGAATCCGATCGTCATGAAAACTTTGGAGATAGTTTAGTACGCTCCCTGGATGATTACTTGCAGCATTATTTTCTATATTTAACACTCATGGGGTGCCGGGTGCCCATAATGTCAATTTTTTGCTTACATGAGCTAAACAAATAGTTTAAGAGTTAGCTACTGTGTAAATTGATGGATCTTAATCAAAGATAGTATATACATGTTTTACAGCCAATAATAATATACTATAGGACACTGAACTCTTAATGATCATTCCTTCGCGGCCAGGGGCACTAAATGTCTTTTTTTTTTTAAACGTATAAGTTTTTATTCCCCATTCAATTATTAATGATATCGACCAAAACAAAGACAAATATATCCTACTTTGTGCGGATTAAAAATGAAAAGTTCTTTTCAACCTTAAATTTTTCACTGAATGGGACCATAATAAATATTTTTTGATAATATGAGCTACATAAAAATAATTTTATGCGTTAGCTACTGTTTATATGAAGGAATCTTAACCAAAATTTTTATTAAAAAAACTTATAGCCCATAGAGGCTACAGGGCACTGAAAACAAAAAATGTAACTATTTACAAATATGTATAACAAAGAACTATTTATTTGGCATGAAACCTTTGCCGTAAAACTGATCACAGGATAAAAGAAAATATTGGAGTATCAACATTTAATCAAATATACAATTTAATACACGTTTTAAGAATCTAAATAAACGCTTTCATTATTGTCAGGTCAGCACCCTTTCAAGTTAAATATTAAAACCAAGGTTTCTTAAAGTTTAAAATTAGTCTATGACGCATTAAAATATTACATGTATATGACGATCAAACTAAAGCTA
The DNA here is from genome assembly GCA_002072015.1 of Radix auricularia. NCBI lineage: Eukaryota > Metazoa > Mollusca > Gastropoda > Lymnaeidae > Radix > Radix auricularia. The sequence goes on along the minus strand of MUZC01004809.1, from coordinate 264,896 downwards.
TTGCGGAGGAGGGAAGGGGATTCAGATTTTTAAATATGTTATTTTTTAAACACACAAATGTGCCTTCTCGAAGAGTATAAAAGAAATACAAACGTTTAACCGAAGCATGGCCGCGTAGGTTTCTTACATGATATTTTTTAAACACATCATTCATTGGTTTCTTAAAGTTTATTTATTGTTACTGAGATCGATGCAACGCCCGACAGGTCTGATAGAGTTATAAAAAACTTTCATTTATTTTATTATTTTTTGTTTTATTCATTTATTTCCTAATTTAACAATTTAATGCGGACGTTCAAAAAGAATCATTTTTGGTTTCTAAAATTAGTAGCGTCATCGGGACATAAATTGCAAAATATATATATTTATTGAGAGTTTTTGGAGCGCTGCTTTCTAAAAATAGCAGTGTCACGGACAGACAGACATGACAGACAAAACATACATTGCAAATTATATATATTGATTCTAACATGTCTTTAACAAAACGCGTTTGTTGCCATCTATGTTATTTTGCGTATGCAGAAAGGCTTTGGAATATAAATACAGGATCCCATAGCGTCAGTAAGCAACTCATTCAATTATTAGGATAATTATGCCAAGGATTTTACGTAAGCACTGGGCTAATTATAAACAATTCTCTCAGGCCTTTAACAGTGTTAATATGAAGCGGGACTATAAAGAAAATACTATTTTTAACAACCCTCATTTATACTTTAATTTAAAAAACAAAACTACGAAGCCGTAGCATGTAATTCATTGTTTTATTTTTTCCAGCCCATTGCATCAGAGCTAACGAAATGATCTGGTCAGGTAAGTCTTTTTTTTTCTTTATAATTTTTTTTTTGTTGCATCAATCCCATCTTGCTCTGCCTCTCTGAATCCTGACCATACGCTATACGTTATGGTCCACTAAGATCTCGGGAATTCGATGTCATAGTTGGACACAGTGGGAAGTTAACGGATGTTTTAGTGTCAGTGAGCACGGGTTCTGATCACGAGATTTGAGTCAATTAACGTCAATCCATAAGAATGAGATGAGCTTGGATCTTCTTTTATAAATGTTGAGATGTTTCTGGTGCGCTATATGAGTATCTTTATTTCAGACCCCATGGCGACCCTTCGTGTTATGGATTCTTGTCATCAGACTGGCTCACTGTTAGTAGTGCGGTTTCGGGTGCCACAAACTATCGTCAGATCTTGTAATCAGAGAAACTGTGCCAGGCTGTGTTTCGAACGATGTTGTTTTAAAGTTGTAAAGATGAAGACATGTCTTATGATTATGTCTTTATGATCATATCGTGATCATACGCATATACTTTTAAAAAGAACCGAATGTTGTAGAGTACAAACGACTTCAAGTGTTTGCTTTGTGTTTCCTGACCCAGCAGACTCTATGGTAGTTATTAACGCTTGTGTGATAAATATGGCAAAAGAAGGTCCTAGATCCCCCCACTCATAGGATCCGCCACATTCGACCTGACCTCTTGGTCATATACGTCCTTGGAATTTATCAGCATTCAAACCTGGAACTTGACACCTCAATAAAGTTAGGGATATGGACCCCCCCCCACCACCAACAACAAAAAACTCAGTACAATGTGACACACACATTAATAGGTCTTATTAAAAATTACATGTTATACTGCCTTCGGTAATAGGGCGTTGTTTTAGGTATAACATTTTGTTGTACAGACTTTGTAATACAGACATCGTATTCAGTCCCTGGACTTTTTTTCTTTCTATACATCTAGTGGTGAGTTTTATAAACAAGGATAATGTTTTACAGGAACTTGTTTTCTTGCTGGCGTCATGAGTTTCGTGAAGCTGGTGTACGTGTAACCAAACTACATCTCAGGAACTACTTTTCTGGCTTACACCATGTGTTTCATCAAGTGTGTGTACGTGTGACCAAACTATATCTCAAAATGAAAAAATAGCCCTGAGTAATAATAAACCAAATTAATGTTCTAACGATGATAACTGTTGAATTATCTAAATGTCGTCGTATAAAATAAATTATATGTACCGTATATACCAGAACAACTACACCTTATCATTTGCTCTCACCATAAAATTGATTTTTTATCAATTGATTTAAATTAAACTTTCGTTATAACTTGATTTATTTTGTCCTCATAACATGTAATTTCAACCAAAACAAATTAAAAAAAAATAAAAAAAGAAAACACAAAAGAATCTATTATATAATGCGCCTAAGCGCGTCCGTCAGTGTGTGTGTGTGTGTGTGTGTGTGTGTGTGTGAAGCCNAAAGTGAAATTAAATATTGAAAAGACGTTAACACGTAATCTTTTATGTATAGTTAAAATTATGTACTGGATTATGAAAAATTCCGTTAATTTTATGAACAAAAGTTTCTTCCGATGCGATCTGCATGGGTGCTTGAATAAAACATAACGGGAAGTCATTGAATGTGACTTAAAAAACTGTTAATTAGAAGAACAATCTATTAGAAGAACAATCTCTAATGATTTTTTCAGAGATGGCTTTTACTTAATGTTTGATTTTAGCAGAAATGAGCCATTGCGCATTAGTTGGATAATTACTCGCATGAATTGCCACAATGGAAAATTAACTGTGAAAAGAACTTACAGTCGCTGTTGAAATTGCATTATTTATAGTTATAATATGTAATTGCGTAAGATTGGTGCATATTTATTTGTAAAGGAAATGGAACCTTTCTAAACAATTTAATTGTATTTTACAATAACAAAACCATACGAAAATGGTTCGAACGAATTTCCCTTAGTCACTGTTAAATAGCTATAGAAATAAATGT
>MUZC01004809.1:207282-256344 GCA_002072015.1 Radix auricularia | reverse complement strand
GGACATGGACTTTATCGGTCAGCTAGGACATGGACTTTATCGGTCAGCTAGGACATGGACTTTATCGGTCAGCTAGGACATGGACTTTATCGGTCAGCTAGGACATGGACTTTATCGGTCAGCTAGGACATGGACTTTATCGGTCAGCTGGGACATGGACTTTATCGGTCAGCTGGGACTTGGACTTTATCGGTCAGCTAGGACATGGACTTTATCGGTCAGCTGGGACATGGACTTTATCGGTCAGCTGGGACATGGACTTTATCGGTCAGCTGGGACATGGACTTTATCGGTCAGCTGGGACTTGGAGTTTGGTCGAGAAGAAGGGGAATAACTTGACGCCAGTCTTATGAAAATCGTGGCCATATACTTGGGTCATTTTCGTGGCCATATACTTGGGTCATTTTCGTGGCCATATACTTGGGTCATTTTCGTTGCCATATACTTGGGTCATTTTTGTGGCCATATACTTGGGTCATTTTCGTGGCCATATACTTGGGTCATTTTCGTGGCCATTTACTTAGGTTATTTTCTTTAGTGCTTAGTTACACAGGAGGATTTCTGGGACAAACATATTAGCGCAATGTGCAGACGGGAAAAAAATCTCTAGAGATGTAAAGGCGAAACCTCGGGATCTTAATCTCCAAGGTAAAAGAAACCGCACATAAATTAGTATAAAGGCTTCGTGGAGCCGACACTGGAATATGTGTCTGATGTGTGAGATTCCTAAAGACCAACATGCCATATAAACAGATTTAAGACAGTCCAGTGAAGGACAGCAGACAGAATACAGCACGCTTTGTTCTCAGCAGAAACAGGAGTACTTTGAGTTTCGACAGCATGTTAGAAACGTTGGGAAGGACACCAAAGAGAAATCGGAGATAACTGGTCAAGGGAACAATTTTGTTTAAAATAAAACCGTCCAGTACTAAATACCCAGTTTCCCTGAACTTGCTTAGGGCGTAAAATCATAACACTCCGCCTGGACAGAGACGAGGCCATGATGGGGATAAAAGTTAATGAACACAAGAACATAACACATGAGTTTTTCATTAATGCCAAGGAAGATTGGGGACTGGAACAAGCTACACGTGGAATCAGTTAAGTGGGGAATTTAGCTCCTTCTATACCGAACATGATCGCGTCCTACGTCTATTCATGATTGGTTTAGTCTTGCCTTTTTATATCGAGTTTTAAATGTTGTTAATGTGTTGTCTTCCCTGGCTTGTTCATGTTACCTATTCCACACCCGCATTTCGTGTGGGGGGGGCGTCGGTTTTTTAAGTGTCTTTTCCTCTTAACGGAACAAGAAAAGTGTCTTTTATCCATCTGTCTATCTCAATGTGGTATTAGATGATGTTGCGTTGTGTCTACAATTTTAAATGTAATGCCTTTTTGTATAGTTAATACTTTTATTTTTATAATTTGTTTTCCAAATGTTTCTAGCTTTACTAATTTAACTAATTGCCTGCTGTGAATAATTCATCAAAACTGAATGAAGTTATAAAGAAAAGCTCAAATTTTTACAGGATCTATTATGATATGACTAGATAGTGCCGGGGCGCCGTGGCGCTTGCGGCGCCCCCTTTTTTAGGGTGCCTACGGCACCAACCTTTTTCAAAAGCCCAACTAACTTGTCCTTTTTTGATAAATACGAACTATTAAACTTTCTGAAATGTACGCAAAGTATTTAATAATAGGGGTTGTATTTTGCGCACCGATGCACACCAAACAATGACGTCATCATATTAAATATTTTTACAGCGCTAATCACCACACGGTTTTTCAACTAAACTAACTGCTGTAGACTGTCGTACATCGCTCATCAGCGTTCACATCCAGTGAGTGACCTGGGTTTCTATATTATTTACTAGATTGTGCCGGGGCGCGTGGCGCCAGCGGCGCCCCCTTTTTTTGGGCGTCTACGGCGCCAACCTTTTTCAAAAGACCAATTAACTTGTCCTTTTTTGATAAATACGAAATATTAAACTTTCTGAAATGTACGCAAAGTATTTAATAATAGGGGTTGTATTTTGCGCACCGATGCACACCAAACAATGACGTCATCAAATGAAATATTTTTACAGCGCTAATCACCACACGATTTTTCAACTAACTGCTGTAGACTGTTGTACATCGTTCCTCAGCGTTCCACATCCAGTGACTGGGACTATTATATTATTAGATTGTGCCGGGGCGCCGTGGCTTCTGTGGCGCCCACTTATTTTATGGCGCCTACGGCGCCAACCCTTTTTAAAAGACCAACTAACTTGTCATTTTTTGATAAATACGAAATATTAAACTTTCTGAAATGTACGCAAAGTATTTAATAATAGGGGTTGTATTTTGGGCACCGATGCACACCAAACAATGACGTCATCACATTAAATATTTTTACAGCGCTAATCACCACACGATTTTTCAACTAACTGCTGTAGACTGTCGTACATCATTCCTCAGCGTTCCACATCCAGTGACTTGGACTATTATATTATACTAGATTGTGCCGGGGCGCCGTGGCGCCTGCGGCGCCCCCTTTTTTTGGGCGCCTACGGCGCCAACCTTTTTTTTAAAGACCAACTAACTTGTCCTTTTTTGATAAATACGAATTATTAAACTTTATGAAATGTATGCAAAGTATTTAATAATAATAATAGGGGTTGTATTTTGCGTACCGATGCACATCAAACAATGACGTCATCATATTAAATATTTTAACAACGCTCATCAAAACACGATTTTTCAACTAAACTAACTGCTGTAGACTGTCGTACATCGCTCCTCAGCGTTTCAACTAAACTAACTGCTGTAGACTGTCGTACATCGCTCCTCAGCGTTACGTTACAAACATACAGAACCACACCACTGGGTGTTTATATTATTTAATATTGGCTGCGGCTATTCAGGATCTGGGTCCGTATAGCGTATGATTGATATACGGACCCAGGCGGGTTCTGTTACATAAAAGTGTATTCGGAGCCAGCGCTGGTTACAGTGTAGTACATTGTACTAGTATTGGTAATTAAAATTATGTTGTTAATTTCATCGCTAAACCTAAACACACCCTAAAACCTATCACTAAACCTAACCCACACCCTAAAACCAATCACTAAACCTAACCCACACCCTAACCCATCACACTAACGATGAGACCAGGAAGACTCGAACGTCATTGGTCTTTTAAAATTTATAAAGTAAACTTTATAAAATTATCGTTTACTGAGCCTAGCGGTTCCCAATAGCGGTCGTAGGCTATTGGGACCCAGGTCCGAATAGCCACTTCGTATATTATTTATTATTGGCAGTGAAGAATAATTAGAACTCTCCGTTTTGTAAGTTTTATTTTTGTAAACCGAGTAAAGCCTCGTTTTCAACTCCTTGCTAAGTTACAAAAACTACTTCCGGCAAAGTACATTTGTTTTGGAAATTATTATTTATAAACTGCCTAAAGTGGGTTTTGATTGTTTAAAGTGATATTTCTTTGCGTAAGTCAAAAACAAAATAAATGATAAGAGTATTCTTTGATATAAGACAGTTTACAGGTGAAACTCACATACTATTTGTATCTGAATTTATTTTTGTTATGGACTTGTAATCACTTTTGGTCTTTTTTCTTATTTGGGACTTTTGGTAAAAACAAAGAGATTAGTGAGCCCTTTTTAATGGTAATTTGCCGCCATTTTTGTTGTCGATACGTGACAAACATGGCGCAAAAATTCTGCATAAATTTTTTTATAAATGGGACTCTGTCAGGGAGATTTTTTTTTTTTTTTACAAAAAATAGTAAAAATTAGAAGAAAACAAAAACGGTACTTTTCCTTTATCTTACCCCCAATTTTATACTAAAATACAGTATTTCTATATGGTTAGGGTTAGGTTTAGGTTTAGGGTTAGGGTTAGGGTTACCACGTGTTGTCACGTCGTACAACTATGATTTTTTTCCAAAAAAATATTTTGGGGGTAAGATAAAGGAAAAGAACCACACAAAAAAAAACTATATGAAAGGCCGACAATAACAAAAAATAACATTGTTACTGACTGTTTATACTCGCTCATCTCGGAAATGGGGAGGATAACATTTTTAATGACATTAAAAACTTCCATCGCGTCTTTAACGGCGCAAGATCGCCGCGAAATATATTCCAACAAAGGGGAATTAAATTGGTCCTCCCCGTCAAAATTTCTTGACGTCAGTAACCTCTATTGACTCCCAGGTGCGCACTATCGTGTTGTTGTGCTCGCCTGTCTCATGATGTTGGAACGTGAGGTTGTGGTTCACCGTCAGGTGGTGGAGCCTTTCGTCCTCCAAGCAGTCATGCGCCTTCCAACAATCTGAAATTATTGTTGTTCCAGGCTGTATGAACTCTTTAATGACTGCCAGTAGGATTCCCCTGTCTCTGTTCTCAACAACACTGAAATCAGAGTCATATTTACACCATTTTTGGCCCCCGGGCAAAGAAATGGGGTCGGGGACCGATCATTCAGGAATAAAAAGAAATATACATAGCATATAAATACACAGATTTTGATGGGGGCCCTTATGCTCGTGGTCCCCAGGGCAAATGCCCAACGGGCATATGTGTTGAGACGACCCCACCATCATCATTTGTCCTTTGGGTTCCTTGAGGAACATAGGGCCTCTGCCAGAGCTTACCACTGTGAAGGTCCCTTGCCAGTCGCTTAATTCTTTCCAGCTTTTCCCAGTTCTTCCAGCCTCATCTAGCATGCTCCGTCTCCATGTATGCTTGGGTTTCCTCGCTGGCTTTTGGCCTGGGGGTTCCAATCTAAGGCCTGCCTCGCCCTGATGTTATCTTTCCAAAGGGTGTTCCAATCCATCTCCACATTCTTTCCATGATCTGTTTCTCTACTGTCCTTTGTCCACACTAAACACACCTTTTTCCTGTACTTGCTTTCCTTTATTAAATTTCCGTTTATCAAATTTAGATTCTTCTATCTCCACAATCTTACCCACTCCACCTACACGCTCACTCCAAGTCACGAACGCCTTCACGCAGGCCTCGCGGCAAAAGCTACACAGTACTTCTAAATCACTTTATATATATATATATATATANATATATTAGGGCTGCGGAAATTACCGATTAATTTCTCGATTAATCGGTAAATTATTTTATCGATTAAAATTGTTTTAATCGATAAAATAGTGATTAATATAAACATTTTTTAATGTTCGATTTATTAATAAATAATTAATAATAATTTTAAAAAATATTTTTTTACGTACGAACTTCTCCGTTAGCTAGTCTAAACTTTAAAATGACCTTTTTTATAAGGACAATGATATAAAAAACATTGTTTTTAATTATTTTACAATAACAAAATTTAAATTGATAGACATTATATTGAACTACTTATATTTAAATATAGCTACTAACAATATTATATCTTTTAAATTAAATACTTAAGTTATGGGTATTTTTAAAAAATGCCATAAAAGGGCACAAAATGTAAAGGAAAACAACATAGTGAAAAAAGTGATTATGAGGTCTTAGGAAAAAAAAATCATAACTTTTGAACCACTTGGGATTAAAAAAAATATCTTTAACTCTTTGTTAATCAACAAACAATTTCTATATTGCTGAATTACTTTTATATTTTAAAATTAATTTGAAATTTTCACTCAAGTGCCTAAACTTTAATACGTTATTTAACTTATTTTCATTGCTTACTATGTTTTAAAAATAACTTAATAACAATATTAATTGCCTGTTTTTATTACTCCCCTTGAAATTTTCAGTTTAATGACGTCATACCTATTTATTTATAGCTTTAAAAAATTATCGATTAATTAATCGGTAATTTTTCAAAAGTTAACGATTAAATTTAATTTAATCGATAACAGCCTTAATATATATAATCATGCATATATATATATATATATATATATAGGCCTACATATAAAATTCATAAAGCTAAAAAAAATTAAACAACTATTACATCAAACGTTTTCAAATGAAGGAAAGTGAGCTGAATTGAACTTCCCGTAACGCTGGGTCGTCGGGGCACCATTTTGAATTGAACACTATCTCATGCCATGTGTCACGGTTCTGAGCTACCTTCTGGGAGTCGCTATTGACAGTCCGGTTGACTCCTTGATATTGTCCTCCCAACTCTTCCTTGGTCTTCCTCTTTTTCTTCTTCCCTGGACTGTGCCTTGCAATATCGTTTTTGAGAGACCTCCAGATCTTTTCACGTGTCTGTACCATCGTAATTTCCTCTTTATAATTGAGGTGAGAAGGTCCTCGTAAGGGCCAATGACAGCACTTATTTTATCACGGACCGCTTCGTTCGTGATGTGCGCCTTGTCGGAGAAGTTTAGTACCTTTCGAAAACATCTCATCTCTAGCGCATTAATTCTTCTTTGGAGGTCTGCGGTGAGCGTCCAAGCCTCACAAACATACAGGAAGACTTACATCGCCAAAGAGCGCATTAGTCAAATCTTTGATCTCAGGGAGAGCTCCTTGTTTTGCCAGATGTGTTTAAGTTTGCTTAATGCTGAAGTTGTTTGGGCCATTCTGGCAAGAATTTCTGGCTGTGAGCTTTCATCGGATATTATAGCCCCTAGATATTAAAAGGTAGGGACCTCCTCGAGTTTTGCTCGTTTATCCGTATTTCACTTGTGCATTTATTGTTTGCCATGACCTTGGTCTTTTCTGCATTGATTTCTATGCCATAGCCCTCTTAGTTCGTCCTCTTGCAATGACCTGACCAACGATAGATGGCTTCGACTCCTGGAATTTGCACGATACAACAACCTCCTTCTAGCTAACACTATTGGTCACCATGAAAAATCCAGAATATGAACTTAACACAGCCAAGATGGGGAACGTAGTAACCAGATAGATTACATACTGGTCAAAAGACGATTCAAATCATGCATTAAAGCAGCTAATACTAGAAGCTTCCCTGGAGCAGACATTGGCAGCGACCATAATCTGGTGCTAATGACTTTCCATCTGCACCTGAAAAAGATAGTAAACCAAAGCAATTCACGATTACACTTTGACCTTGAAAAACTGAAACATCCAGAAATCGCAGAAGTGTTGAGCGTAAAAATTGAAGGGAAATTTGCTCCACTGACCGCACTATGTGAGTCACAAATGGATATGGACATAGATCTAATTACTGATACCTTTAATACCACAATAGAGACAGCAAAAGATGTACTTGGCAAGAAACATGCAATAAAAAAAGCATGGGTCTTGAAGTATATTCTATAACTATGCGATGAGAGAAGAAAACTTAAGAACGTAAAGAATATTGCAGAAGGAGCACCCAAATACAGAGCAATCAACAACAAAAAAACAGGAAAGAAATGAATAAAGCGCAAAACAAACTGGATAGAACAACAATGCTCAGACATCGATGAAAATCTACTAAGGAACAACTCAAAAAAGGCTTACAAGATTGTCAAAGATCTGACATCCACCAAACAATGTCGCATCTCAACAATACAAGATAAATTTGCAAAATGCATTACAGAAAAAATAGAAATTATCAAAAGATGGACTGAATACTGTTCTGAGCTGCTGTACAATGAAGACTCCAAGGGCGATGAATCAGTGCTCAAGTGCCCAACGTCAACTAACATAGACAAGCATTCTATTTCCCATGATTAGGTGGAGCTGGCTGTGCGAAAACTGAAAAAGGGGAAATCGACTGGAGCAGACAACATCCCAGGTGAACTGATTCAGGCAGGAGGTGACCCAGTAATAAACATTCTAACCAACATGTGCAACAAAATCTGGCAGACAGGAGAATGGCCAACACCTGGACTCAATCGCTGGTTATTACGCTCCCAAAGAAAGATATTCTACAGTTGTGTCAGAACTACCGTACAATCAGCCTGATTAGGCACACCAGCAAAGGCATGCTTATGATCATATTAAACAGACTGAAACCACACGCAGAGCAAATCATTGCAGAAGAACATGCAGGCTTCAGAACAGGAAGGAGCACAATGGAGTAGATCTTCAACCTTCGAGTGCTCTGTGAAAAACATCTCCATCACCAGAGCGACCTCTTTCATATCTTCATAGACTTTAAAAAGGCGTTCGACAGAGTCTGGGATGCGGCACTGTGGGCAACAATGCACAAATTCATTATTAATGCTAACCTCATTGCAGTGATCAAGAACCTGTACAACAGTGCAACCAGCGCTGTACTCTACAACAGCAAGCTGGGAGATTGGTTCAAGACAACTGTTGGTGTCAGACAAGGGTGTTTACTCTCTCCCATCCTCTTCAACCTCTTCCTTGAAAAAATTATGACAGATAAGCTCGAAAACCATTTCGGAACTCTCGGCATCGGAGGGAGAACTATAACTAACCTACGCTTCGCCGAAGACATAGATGACATATTAAGTATTAAAATAAATACCATAATGAAAATATATTTTTTTTTAATTTTAACTTTGCAGAGGCTAGTAAATTATGAGTTTGATCCCTCTGAGCAGAGAGTCGGGGAATTCTAATTTTCATACAGCTAGAAAAATGTTACTGATATTCTTAGTAACGATTGTAGGTAAGCAATATTTTAGAAGCTAAAATTTTGGCACTAACAAATATCTTATGTCAAAAGTACGATGTCTTGTTAGTGTCGAGTTCAATGTCTTATTTAAGTTGTGTTAAATGACTTGTTGAAGTCTTGTTAAAATTGCGTTAAATATCTTATTTAAGTAGTGTTAAATGTCTAATTTAAGTTGTGTTAAATGTCTAATTTAATTTGTGTTAAATGTCTTATTTTAGTTGTATTAAATGTCTTATTTAAGTTGTTGTAAATGAATGTCTTATTTAAGTTGTGTTAATTGTCTTATTTAAGTTGTGTTAAATGTCTTATTTAAGTTGTGTTAAATGTCTTATATTATTTGTGTTAAATGTCTTATTTTAGTTGTATTAAATGTCTTATTTTAGTTGTGTTAAATGTCTTATTCACGTTATATTAAATGTCTTATTCAAGTTGTGTTAAATGTCTCATTCAAGTTGTGTTAAATGTCTTATTTAAGTTGTGTTAAATGTCTTATTTAAGTTGTGTTAAATGTCATATTTTAGTTAGGTTGAATGTCTTATTCAAGTTGTGTTAAATGTCTTATTTAAGTTGTGTTAAATGTCTTATTTAAGTTGTGTTAAATGTCTTATTTAAGTTGTGTTAAATGTCTTATTTTAGTTAGGTTGAATGCCTTATTCAAGCTGTGCTAAATGTCTTGTTAAAGTTGTGTTACATGTATAAGATAGGAAGTGCGACGTAACTAATTACAGCTTCGTTGTATATCTAATGTAAGTTGTGTTAAATGTTTAATTTTGTCTAAATCTTCATAAATGTAAGCTTTTAATTTAACATGGCATTTATTTCTATTATTTAAATTTTGGTCTCGTCACCACTTTAATTAATCTTATTTTTAAACAAAATACAATACTATTTCATTTATTTAAAAAAACAAAATCTGCGATTTATTGGGGCTTAATTTATATTTCTTTATCATTAATATATATAAACACCCAGTGGTGTGGTTCTGTATGTTTGTAACGTAACGCTGAGGAGCGATGTACGACAGTCTACAGCAGTTACTTTAGTTGAAACGCTGAGGAGCGATGTACGACAGTCTACAGCAGTTAGTTTAGTTGAAAAATCGTGTGTTGATGAGCGCTGTAAAAATATTTAATATGATGACGTCATTGTTTGGTGTGCATCGGTACGCAAAATACAACCCCTATTATTATTATTAAATAAATACTTTGCGTACATTTCAGAAAGTTTAATAATTCGTATTTATCAAAAAAGGACAAGTTAGTTGGTCTTTAAAAAAAAGGTTGGCGCCGTAGGCGCCCAAAAAAAGGGGGCGCCGCAGGCGCCACGGCGCCTGGCACAATCTAGTTGTTTATTATTAAATTATCTCCCCTTACACCCAATTATGTTACCTTTTAGGTGGCGCGACCGCGCAGATATCCGAACGACGCCGCGCTACAGTTAAGAATTAGCTCGGATCAAACATATTAAAGTTTGCACACACAAAAAGATGATGTGCAACTTTGTACACCAGTGTTTTTTTTTTTTATTTTATTTATTTATTTTTTTATTTTTTATTTTTTACACGGACCAATGAAGTTTTGATGCAAGATTTCACACCGTCTCCCATAACACCAACAAAATCTCGTATCTGGAACTAGGTCAAGTTGTACAGGCACCTCATGAGACGTCCTACGATAGAGACAAACTGTTCCCCATCTTTGAGCCACTCAGAGGGTGGCGATGCCCAGGGGGAGTCGTAGCCGGAGATGAGAGGGTCTTAATCACGGGCATGGTGAACGTAAGCGGACTCTTCAACTTGTCCAGAAAATCTATAGCATTGGAGGCAAAAGAAAGAAACGGAGAGGCATACTCAAACTATGAGGTACATACATTGTCTTGAGGTTAAATAGATCTACTTCTACTAAAAAATAATAAAAACAATATGAGCCCGGGGGTGGGGGAGTAAGAACAGACATAAACAGAATATCGATTTAATCTGGGGGGAGGCTAAAGCGACTAAATGTTGAGACATGTGCACAGTGGTTGTCGTTACATGCCCCCAAACTTCACTACCAACCCTTGCCAACTATAAACTGTGATTTTTCAACTCTAGGGTTAGTCATGTTTCAAAAAAATTAGGAAAAGAACAGGCAGAAAAAATAATAATTTTGTTTTCATTTTGTTTAATCTGGGAATCGAACCCAGACTTTCCGCGTACAACGCGGTCTTGATAACCTCTATATTAAGAGTCATATGTTATTCTGTGAAGGAAAAACGCAAGAAGCATTATTGCAGTAAACCCTCGACTTGTTTTTTCTTGTCATCCCACTCGCCTGCCTACTGTGATCTTTCGACCCCAGTGGGGGCAGGGCCGGCTTTAGGGAATGGTAGGCCCTAGGCAAAGTGAATTTGGTGGCCCTTAATATAATAGAAAAGTAAAAAGTAAATACGATAAGAGGCCGTCCAAGAAACACTTGGCGCCGAGAATTTGAGGCAGGCACTAAGAGAATTGGCCATGAATGGAAGATCCTGGAGACACCATCCCAGGATAGAGATGCCTGGAGATCTCTTGTATTTGGCCTATGTCCTAGGAGGAAATGCAGACGCCGAAGATGATCGGTGGATGTATCTCATGGACGAGAAGGCTCAACAACAACAACCTGTATTTATATCTGAATCAACAAACAACTGAAACTTACACAACCACAGTTGTGCAGATATCAACAAAAATCATTTTGTTGTACTTTGATGGCAGCATTTCCACAATAAATTGTGAAAAATTTACATACTGTACGATATCTCATTCGATAGATATTACCAGACTCTTCAGGCTTTCTTGCGTCATAGTTATTCTCAAATATTTTAAGAAAAATTAATTTAAACTTTTAAAAAAACTTCTTCCACACCCCCCCCCCCCCCNNNCATGTAACAGAAATCGGAATTGTCGATGCTATGCCAAGGAATATAGCTACATTTGGAACAGCAGTATTTAAACCATGATCATAAATAAATTCTAAAGCATCAACAGCAGATGAAACAGTATCTAGAACAATATTGAAAAATATGTGCAATGCCCTGCATAAATCCTGCGGTCAGTAACTGAAACAGAGCGCAATATTCAAATCCTTGACACCTTTTATCGTTGTGCAGAAAACCCAAAATACCAAATTAACGTTCCATTTAAAAAAAAAAAAAAAACAACGTTCAGTCAATGACAGAACTGCTTGATCTAAAAAAACATTTTTACAAATTGCACTCGATATTTTTCATAAGAATCTGTCAATTATTAATCTATACTTTCATAATCGACCTGTTTGAGGACTTTCCGTCGTTCAAGCTTGTGGTAGCTGGAAATAATATTTCAGTTAGTTTCATTTCTAATTCTTGAGCCAATTCTCCGGAAAAAATTTGAACGGATGAAAATCCATTTTCTTTTTATTTTTTTTCATGAAAATACGTTTTAAACATTCCAGTACAATGACAAATTGCATCAATTAGCTGATCATGTTCATTTGAAACAATAAAATCGTCCCAGATAACCAAAGTTACCAGAAATTTATTTATCTTTCGATGTTTCGCCAATCCTGTTGCTTCGGGCCTTGCTTTTGGATTGTGGGCATTCTCAGACGTTTCCACTAATGCATCGCACACTGCCGTTGTTTGATAACGAATAGCTTAACAGCATTCAACAAACACCGTGTATGGCTTTACTGTCAGATTTTTACATGAGTTTTCAAGATCTTCCGTCGCTGTGTTGGAGCACCAAAAAAAACCCATAAATTTCATGTAAAACTCTATAGAGAGTCATTGCAACCACTGAAGATGTCGCAATGTCAAGAATTATATTGAGACTTTGACATCTAATTGGCACATAAAATGATTTTGGATTGAGTTTAAGTACATTTCTACTGTCGTACTCACAATGTTGCATATTCGTAATAACGTAATCATTTGCTCTTGGTGACCAGCATCAGGTGTGCAGTCCAAATAATTGAATGAAATTTAGAGTTTTTAACATTATCAATGATTTTGTTCACCAATCACATTTATTACATCATTTATTTTGATTTTTTCCCCAAGTTATGATCATGAATTTCATCGACTGTTAATCGTCGTAAATGATCATCGAGGCGGAAATAATAGTACCTTCCGAACAATTCAACAATCCCCAAAAATAACCATTGTCTTGTTAAAACTATCGATCCAAAGTGCCACAAAGCTGTAAATTCCGTTCTTTAATAAACTGCACAATTGAAATGATCTTTGTAATGCATTGTCACAGTACTGAGTCCAGTTTTGCATAAGTATTTGTGTTTCCTATTCAATTGTCTTTCCTTACTTCAAACGATTTTTCAGTTCAATCCAAGCGCCGATAGCAGGATGTGCTTCATGAACAATTCGTTATCACCTAGAAGACTGGGCATGTTTTTCCAATCGCTATTACCTTTGTATCGACTTATTTCATACAATTTCAGTAATGAAGAGATAATAAAAACTTAAAATTTCAAAATAAAAAAGTAAATAATTACCCATGCCAGACTACTAAAATACTGTCTTCTTTTATATTTTGTTTAGTTCCCGTAGTAGCAAGGCTTTAAAACGAAAAAAAAAATTCTTTTATTAATCAGTGAAGTTGAAGATTCATCATCATCCGTATCGCTACAACCTATATAGGGCCCTGGCCTCCTCCATCACATACTTCCATTTGGATCAATCGATGGCTTTCCTGAGTCCGGGCAGATGAATTCACATTTTAAAATATTACATTTTAAATATGAACTATTTAAAAATAATCAACTGTAGGTGTATTAAACTGATTGGGTGGTTCTGTTTGTTTTGACCTTGGTCGTAGCTCGCTCTTTAAATTTATGATGCCTGTGCCCTAGGCGGCTGCCTAGTTTGCCTATGCCTAAATCCGGCCCTGGTGGGGGTCATAGGTCATGCTCATTTGCACATGGTCGTTTAGGTGAATTATAAAAAGTTAATAATTTGGTTATTTTTATGGCGAACTACCACATTAATCTATTGCGCTCTCGGCGTTTGAGATAAACAAAAATATAAACACACATAGACTAATGCATAACTACCATTTCATTCAATGTTAAATATTTTCGTGTCCTAAATATAACACATAATGGCATTACGAAGCATATAATCTACGTTTAACATTTAAACAAAAATGTGTTGAAAATTTTTTAATTTTGAAAATAAATTTGGAAGAGATGCGTTTTTTGTGGAGCAGTCTTAAAAGCCTTGCTAGTTTGAATACTGGGAATGTGTTATTGCTTTGTTGTGAGGCACGAAAGGAGAAAGACCTTTAGCAGACGATAAGAGAACACACGTGACGGCCTAGCACAGGTCATATACAAATCTGATGAGAGTGGCCATCGTCGACTACGACAGACGAACAACACAACACAGGAACATAGGGAATATGTACGTCTGCTGAAGATCGCAGCTGACGAGTGGGTGAGTTAAACAGAGAGAAGTTCAGTAATGTATGAAGAGCATGAGTCAGAAAAGAAATTGGGACAGAGAACAGGCAGTTCGTAACCAAATCGTATTTTTGCATAGGGAGACGATGAAGTGAATAAAGAAGCGGAATATTATTTGGTAATAAGACATTACGCCGCACCCCCCCCCCAACCCTTTAAATAGAATGATAAGTTTATTTCATTTTTAAAAAAAAATCTTTAAATGAATCCTTTTTTTTAACGCCCTTCATCCTCTTTTCACAGCTAATCTGCTACATGTCACTTGAAAACTGCTTGAAACGTGAGTGGCGTTTCAAACAGTGCTACTGCGCGATCTACCACTTCGACATCATAGAGGTGGTCTTCAACGTCACCCTACGCCTGGAGTTCCAGTCCATGTATCTCTTCATAGAATTCTATCCTCTCGGTTATGAAATAATATGGTCGTTAAGCAATCCACAACCAGTACCATATCTTTATAGTAAGTGCGCCTGTTTTATGGTGCGGCATTAGCTCGCGCCCTTCTATTTGTTTGGTGTAATTTTTGTTTTTAGTAAGACTTTTGATGTTCTTTCAGAGATATTCTTTAGAGTATTGTCCCAGGTTTCCGTTCAGCACTGTAACAGAAATTCGGATGATTATTGTTTCGGATTATGCCAGTAAGCACTAAATTATGTATCAGTTTTACAAATATTAAATTCAGTACTAACACAAACATTCCATTCAACACTGTCACAGATATTCCACTCAACACTGTCACAGATATTCTATGTTTGTGATCTGTGTTCACCATGTGCAAAATGTCATGTACATCACACATCTCAGTGACGTCATGTACAGCACACACCTCAGTGGCGTCATGTATAGCACACATCTAAGTGACGTCATTTACATCATACATCTCAGTGACGTCATTTACAACACACACATCAATGACATAATGTGCAGCACACATCTCAGTGACGTCATGTACAGCACACACCTCAGTGACGTCATGTATAGCACATATCTCAGTGACGTTATGTATAGCATGCACCTCAGTGACGTCATGTACAGCACACACCTCAGTAACGTGATTTACAGCACACATCTCAGTGACGTCATGTACAGCACACACCTCAGTTACGTCATGTATAGCGCACATCTTAGTGACTTCATGTACAGCACACATCTCAGTGACGTCATGTATAGCACACATCTCAGTAACGTCATGTATAGCACACATCTCAGTGACGTCATGTACAGCACACATCTTAGTGACGTCATGTACAGCACATATCTTTGTGACGTCATGTACAGCACACATCCCTTGTAATACTCCGCTTGTAAATCCATTGGATATATCCACATTTTTTATAACAATAAGGCCAGATTTTTGCCACATTACATAAAGAATACAACAGAAATGAACGAGTTCGTTAAATTTAGTAAATAATTTTGTTTTCTTTTGAAACGACTTGACAAGTTTGTTCCCTGGCTATACACACAACGTTAAGAAATGTTTATTTTCGTCATACAGCGATGTTTTCATGTTGCCGGTGTTTAATGTTGCCGGTGTTTAATGTTGCCGGTGTTTAATGTTGCCTGTGTTTAATGTTGCCGGTGTTTAATTGTTTTGTTCTCGTCCGCAGAGGATTCAAGTTGTACCAGAGTGCTAAGGTCGACCTCTAAAGGTAAAATAATAATGGCTTATGCTGCGTGTCTGGAAGACAACATTTTGCTAATAAACATTAATTATAGTGCAGAGTAATTGAAGAACGTTGTGCTAAAAGTACTTTAAATCCCAAAAATACTCAATCACAGATGATCAATTTTTTTTTTACTTTTCTCCATTTGATGAGAGCATTTAAGTTGTTTGTGGTTATATTAAATTTGACCTAGTTGTAATGTATTGTTTTGATCTTCACGCAGTTGATGTGTGATAAACCAGTTGTTACTAGATCAGTGTTTAGCTTTCAATTAGACAAAAATTTGACCTACGTAATTTTAACACTAGAGTTGTCAATTGTAAAAAAAACCCTAGTATGGTAACTGACATTGCGAATGCGATAGAATAATTGCCGCAACGTGCTGCGTAGTTGCCACGAGTAACTAGAAATATTATTGCTTCAGTAAAAAAAAAATTAAAAGATATCACACCTAGTGTCAGAGGCTCCTAAATACGCCACGCGCCTTTCTTTTAATCGCACCCAAGAACTGTGTCTAAACATTCCTTTATAGCCCTGCTTTTTATTTTTAAGAACGCCGACCTGTTTCATTTGTATTCCCTCATAGGCTTTGTCATTTTTAAAACCGGAAATCGTCATAGCTAAATGAGTAATATTCTATTTTCAGATTACATTTTTAGCGAAAACATTTTTGAAGCATAAATACAGTCGAACTGCTATGTTCTAAGAATTGTTAGCACAGTAAATTACGACACTGTCTTTCTTTTTTTTCAAGTCCAATTAGCGAAGAATGAACAAATAATGGATAAGTCACCTGTACTTATTATTAAATCGTATCTTTTATTAAACTTTTATGAAATGTGTCCTTTAAAAAAATATATATAGCCCCAATATTTCTATTATTAGTAATATTCCTTCGGCATCCTTCCGTCTCCCGAGACGATGGTGCATCACCGTTAGGTTGGGTTGCATTTTCTCGTGTGGCTGTGCAGTCCTATCCATGAATGACAGTCTTTACCACAGTTTTTACACACGAGTTCTGTGCATCCAAATGTTTTGGCCTTTCTCCTAGCTCTTCTGTCTGCATCCTCCTCCATTCTTCCCTCTGTCAGGTATCGTTGTCTAGGGTTCAAGGTTCCCGGGTTCACACACCAACAACTGGCGTACAATAAATGACACAGTCCTTTTCTCAACAGCAATCTTTATTATACTCAAAGACACTTGTCAACTATGTACAACTTCTGGTCTTCTCACTATCATATATCTCCGTGTCTCTCAGTTACAACATAGGCCCGGCGTACAGTCCAGCCGGCCAACACGGCAACCCTAAAGCTCGGGTATCCCTCGTGTTCAATGGTCAACACGCCACTGGTCTCCGCAACATATCTCTCTTGTCCCCCACAGCCGAGACACACCCGAGTAATATACCGTGGGCCTGGACTGTCCTTGCATGGACATCTACGCCCCCCACGTGAATTCGTTCACCACATCACAACAACCTGCGCTTATGACCAGGCAGAATACAATTCAAAAACGCAGTGATTCTCATACCCCTGACACCCTCCTCGGCTACTATGACGCCCTCTTTGACAACCGTGCGCCACGTAGAACGGTCATCTGCCTTACACTCCCAGGCGATTGTATGGATTTTGGCTGCTTTCATGTCCCTTGGACAGACATCTTTAAAACGCAAGCGTGGACGACCTGTTTTCCTCTTTCCTGAAGCAAGTTCACCATATAGGAGGTCCTTCGGGATTCGGCCGGGGCTCATTCTTTTAACATGTCCTAGCCATCTCAGGCGTCTTTCGCTAAGAATTGAGAACACGATTTGGGTATTGGCACGCGATAGGACCTCACTATTAGGCACCTTGTCTTGCCATTTAATACCAAGGATACGTCGCAGGCATCGCAAATGGAAGCTGTTAAGCTTGCGCTCTTGGGATGTGTAGGTGGTCCATGTCTCGCTCCCATATAGTAGTGTACTGATGACACAGGCTCGATAGACACACAGTTTGGTTTCCTCCGTTAGCTTGGTGTTTTTCCAGACACGCTTATTTAGTGTGGCCATTGTGGCAGCTGCCTTGCCAATTCTGCTATTTATCTCTTCTTCAACGGACAGTGTATTGGAGACCTTGGACCCCAAGTAGGTGAAGCTGTCTACAACCTCCAAGTTTTCATTATCAATTTTTATGGTAGGTGGAGGTCAGGTGTCGTGGGCCATGATGTTTGTCTTTTTCAAGCTGATTTGCAGACCACATTCTTTGCAGGCATTGGAGAAGCTTGACACGAGTTGTTGCAAACCAGTTTCTGTGTGTGCTGTTAGTGCCGCATCATCCGCAAATAGTAGCTCACGAATTAGGACATCTGTCGTTTTGGTCTTGGCTCGGAGGCGGGCAGTGTTGAAAAGTCCTCCATCAGCTCTGGTGTGTAACCAGATTCCCTCGCTGCTATCCTTGAATGCGTATCGAAGAAGCACAGAGAAGAATATTGCGAACAGTGTTGGTGCGAGTACACAACCTTGTTTAACTCCGCTGCTGACTGGAAAGGCTTCTGACTTAGCTCCATCGAACTGCACTGTGCCTTGCATATTTTCATGGAACTGCTTGATGATGGTAAGTAGGTGAGGGGGACAGCCGATTTTTGCCAGTATTTGGAAAAGCCCGCTGCGACTGACTAAATCGAAGGCTTTTGTAAGGTCCACAAAGGCAACGTATAGTGGCATCTGCTGCTCTCTGCATTTTTCCTGGAGCTGTCGTATGGAGAACACCATGTCTATGGTAGACCGACCGGACCGGAAACCGCACTGAGATTCTGGATAGACACGGGATGCTAGGCTCTGTAAACGTGTTAGTATGACACGGGCATAGGCCTTTCCTACAATACTAAGGAGTGAAATGCCGCGATAATTATTGCAATCACTCCTATCNCCTTTGTTTTTATATAGTGTCACTATATTTGCATCTTTTAGGTCTTGGGGGATGTAGCCCTGTTCCCAGCAGAGGGAGAGAATCTCGTGCAATGGTTGGAGTAAAGCTGTCTTGCCACTCTTTAGCACCTCTGGTGGTATTCCATCATTCCCAGGCGCTTTTCCACAAGCTAGGCTGTCGATTGCTTTGCTCAGCTCTTCCTGCGTGGGCACGACATCAAGTTCGTCCATGAGTGGCATATCTGGGATGTCATCTAGAGCGGTGCTGGAGACTGTGGTAACTGTTGAATACAATTCCAGATAATGCTCAACCCACCGTTTTAGCTGTGCTGCCTGGTCTTGGATGATTTCTCCACTTTTGGACTTTAGGGGAGCAACTTTGGACGTCAAGGGGCCAGTTGCTTTTTTGATGTTTTCGTACATGCCTTTTGCATTGCCCATGTCTGCAGCTGATTGTATGCTGGAGCAAAGGTTAAGCCAGTAGGCATTGGCACATTTACGTGCAACTTTTTGGGCAAGTGACTTTGCTGTCCTTAAGGCATGCAACCTGTCTTGTGTAGGCTTTTCCTTGTAAGCTATAAGAGCTTTCCTTTTGGCTGCAGTGACAGGTTTCATCTCATCCCAATGTTCATCAAACCAGTCCGAGTTTTTGTGAGATTTTGTGCCAAAGGCTTGTATTGCGGATGTGTAGATTGTGTCTCTGAGATGAGTCAATGGTAACGCATGGGGACATCTTTGAGAGACCTTCCTTCACCTTGTCTGTGAACAGCTGCGTTGTCGCAGGGTCGTTCATGCAGGAGGTATTGATACGTGGACTTCCCTTTTTCTTAGTGTGGTACGAATGTTTCCTCATAATACGTACCTTGCTGGCGACAAGGGAGTGATCCGTGTCACAGTCGGCACTGTGATAGCTGCGAGTGAGTAGGACGCTAGCTAATTGTACACGCCTGGTGATAATGAGGTCCAGCTGGTGCCATTGGCGGGATCGAGGATGTCTCCAGGATACTTGATGTATCTCCTTGCACTTGAAGAAAGTATTGGTCACACACAAGCCTCGTGAGCAGCACAATTCCAGAAGCCTCTGTCCATTTTCATTGATTTTTCCTCTTCCAAAGAGTCCAAGGCATGTAGGCCAGGCTTCGTGGTCACTCCCCACCCTAGCATTAAAATCTCCTAGGAGATAGATTGCCTCGTCTTTGTGGATGCTGGCTATTGCCTGGTCTAACGCTCCATAGAACTGGTCCTTATCTTCCGGAGTTGCATAGAGGGTTGGGGCATACACACTAAGAATGTTTGCTGGGCCCACAGCTGTTTTGACTCGTAGAGTGAGGATTCTCTCCGTGCCTGATGACGGGGCTTCAATGAATGGTAGAAGCGTGTTCTTAACAGCGAAACCTACACCATGCTGTCTAGGTTCGTCTTTTGGTCTGCCTTGCCAAAAGAAGGTGTAATTGGCCTCTTTGAGTGAACCGTTTTCTGGGAGCCTGGTCTCCTGAAGGCATGCGATGTCAATCTTTAGCCTTTTGAGTTCTCTGTCAATTATTCCCGTCTTCCGTGTGTCGTTTATTGACTGCAGGTCATCAGTGATGACTGGACACATAGTCCTCACGTTCCAGCTAGCGATTCGAAGAGCTGGAGTCTTCTTTTTCTTTTTTGTGTTTCTTGGTGCAGGGCTTAGTGGCCCACTTGTTGAGTGGTACTCTAATCTCCACGCACCCAGTGGAGAAGGCAGGCCATGACGGGATAGTACCTATTTGACTGGGGGCTGCCCAGCTTGAGGCGGGCGGTAACTGTCCAGTGAGACATTGGTAGTCTCTCCCACCATCGGAAGCAGCCCCTGGCGCCTAGCTCTACGTCAATTGAGCTTTGGCTTATAACCGGTAACTGCTGCTTCTCATGTTTTGTCGACGCCTTTCGGTGACGCTGGAGTGTCCTCTCCAGAGGTGATGCAAGCCTTGGCGGGTATTATGGAGAATTAGCTGCTGCCCACACAGCAGATTCCCCCTCTCCACGTCAATGGTGGATCCAAGGGAACGACAAATGTCGATACGGCTTGGCACCATTTACGTCGCAGGAGCTGCCGGAATGCAAATTGATTCAATAGCAGACCGCCTTAGGAGCTCCATTTCCTGATTTTATGTCGGGGTTTACTCCCCTAGCCTTTCCCCGTGTGGGTCTAGCCGCAGTAATATTAGACTTCAAATTAATTATGACAAAGCCTAGCAATATAATACAATAAATTTCAATATTTACTTTTTATGGAATAAGCAATCCCTGTAGTTTTCGAAAAGCAACTTATGGTGTGCATCAAGGCTGCTGATGTTTTTTTTAAAAAGATTTTTAAGTCACAAGATATTTTAAAATTCTAACATGTCTTTAACATAACGCGTTTGTTGCCATCTATCGTATTTTGCATATGCCGAAAGACTTTGGAATATGAATACGGTATCCCAGCAGCAAAGAGTCAGTCAGCAACTCAATCAATGATTAGGAGGATTAGGCTTAAGATTATACGTAGGCAATTCTCTCAAGCCTTAAACAGTGTTAATACGAAGCGGGACTATAGAGGTAATACTATTTTTAACTACCGTCATTGATACTTAAATTAAAAAAAAAACTACGAAGCCGTAGCATATAATACATTGTTTTATTTTTTCCAGCCCATTGCATCAGAGCTAACGAAATGATCTGGTCAGGTCAGTCTTTTTTTTTTTCTTTATAATTTTGTGTATCAATCTCATCTTGCTCTGCCTCTCTGAATCCTGACCATACTATGGTGTTATGGTCCACTAATATCTCGGGAATTCGATGTCATGGTTGGACAAAGTGGGAAGTTAACGGATGTTTTAGTGTCAGTGAGCACGGGTCTCTGATCACGAGATTTGAGTCAATTAACGTCCATGCATAAAAATGAGATGAGCTTGGATCTTCTTTTATAAATGTTGAGATGTTTCTGGTGCGCTCTATGGGTATCTTTATTTTAGACGCCATGGCGACCCTTCGTGTTATGGATTGTTTTCATCAGACTGGCTCACTGCTAGTAGTGCGGTTTCGGGTGCCACAAATTATCGTCAAATCTTGTAAACAGAGAAACTGTGCCAGGCTGTGTTTCGAACGATGTTGTTTTAAAGTTGTAAATATAAAGACATGTCTTATGATTATGTCTTTATGATCATATCGTGATCATACGCATATAATTTTAAAAAGAACCGAGTGTTGTAGAGTACAAACAACTTCAAGTGTTTGCTTTGTGTTTCCTGACCCAGCAGACTCTATGGGAGTTATTAACGCTTGTGTCATAGATGTGGCAAAAGGAGGTCCTAGATCCCCCCCACTCATAGGATCCGCCACATTCGACCTGACCTCTTGGTCATATACGTCATTGGAATTTATCGGCATTCAAACCTGGAACTTGACACCTCAATAAAGTTAGGGATATGGAACCCCCCCCCCACCACCAACAACAAAAAAACAAGTACAATGTGACACACACATTAATAGGTCTTATTAAAATTAGTATACATGTTATAATGGCTTCGGTAATAGGGCGTTGTTTTAGGTATGACATTTTGTTGTACAGACTTTGTAATACAGACATCGTATTCAGTCCCTAAACTTTTTTCTTTCTATACATCTAGTGGTGAGTTTTATAAACAAGGATAATGTTTTACAGGAACTTGTTTTCTTGCTGGCGTCATGAGTTTCGTGAAGCTGGTGTACGTGTAACCAAACTACATCTCAGGAACTACTTGTCTGGCTTACACCATGAGTTTCGTGAAGCTGGTGTACGTGTAACCAAACTTCATCTCAGGAACTACTTGTATGGCTTACACCATGAGTTTTGTGAAGCTGGTGTACGTGTAACCAAACAACATCAAGAACTTTCTGGCTTCCACCATGAGTTTCGTGAAGCTGGTGTACGTGTAACCAAACTACATCTCAAGAACTACTTTTCTGGCTTACACCATGAGTTTTGTAAAGCTGGTGTACGTGTAAACAAACTACATCTCAGGAACTACTTGTCTGGCTTACACCATGTGTTTCATCAAGTGTGTGTACGTGTGACCAAACTATATCTCAAAATGAAAAAATAGCACTGAGTAATAATAAACCAAATTAATGTTCTAACGATGATAACTGTTGAATTATCTAAATGTCATCGTATAAAATAAATTATATGTACCGTATATACCTGAACAACTACGCCTTATCATTTGCTCTCACCATAAAATTGCTTTTTTATCAATTGATTTAAATAAAACTTTCTTTATAACTTGATTTATTTCGTCCTCATAACATGTAATTTCAACCAAAACAAATTTAAAAAAATTAAAAAAAGAAAACACAAAAGAAGAATACAATAAATGGTTCGCTAATAATACTAATAAATAACTTCTGTTTCTTTATTTATTTCTTTTGTGAAACAGCAATGATTTCTGTCCAGAATTTTCTGTATTTGTCCAAAAGAAATTCTGAATCAGTTAACGCCTGAAAGCATCTTTTTGTGTCCGGAAACTTACAGCAAAGTTTATAATAATTCAAAGCAAGCCCCGTTGTCATGGTGATGGATGCTTGAGAAATAAATGATACAACTTTACAACCCCTGCCCCTGGGGTTGTTACTCGTGTGATAAAACTGTTGACAAAAAAAAGTCGTCTTATCCTATCTGAGATATACTGACGCTCCTTCTAGGCAGAATATAATTGCCACCACAGACCATGACGGTTGTCTGTTGGCAAGTTATGCAACGTCACAGGCCAAGGCTTTGAGGATTCGACGCTTTACCCAGCCGCCTAACATTTTTAGTTAGGTACCCATTCGGAGCTGGGTGACTCAAAGACTCCTTAGGCCACAGGAACATTTCCTTGCCTTCGCATGGGTAAGCCAGTTGAACGCTCTTGCCACTCGACCCTTATTAATTCAATCGCAAGTTGTTATGTTTTAAAATAGTGCTTGCCAACAACTTCTTTTTAAAAAAGAAAGAGAGAGAGTGAGAGAGAGAGAGAGAGAGAGAGAGAGAGCGAGAGAGCGAGAGAGAGATAGAGATAGAGAGAGCGAGAGAGAGAGCGAGAGAGATAGAGATAGAGAGAGAGATAGAGAGAGACAGAGAGCGAGAGAGAGTGAAAGAGAGATAGAGACAGAGAGATAGAGACAGAGAGATAGAGACAGATAGAGAGAGAATGAGAGAGAGAGAAAGAGGGAGAGAGAATGAGAGAGAGAAAGAGAGAGAGAGAGAAAGAGAGAGAGAGAATGAGAGAGAGAGAGAGAAAGAGAGAGATAGAGAGAATGAGAGAGAGAGAGAGGGAGAAAGAGAGAGACATGTGTTGTATTTATCAGCATTTGAAAGTAGCGATGTATCGTGTTGTTGTTGTTTTATTTCAAATCATTAATACAACTTTAAAAATTGTGGAGAAGTCTTCTGAAACTTTTGAAAGAATGCGAAGACAAGCATCAATTGTAAGAGAATATCTGACGACTTTTTTTTAAAAAAAAAGGTCAAACGGTAATTAAACTTGAAAACGCCAACAGAATACTAGACGATTGCATGGATATTACTAGCGTTATAGAGGGAAGCAATCGTTCGTTCATAATTTCATTTAACTTTTCGAAATCCCCGGGAGAAGACCGGAAGAACAAAGATTTTTTGATTTGTCATCAATACTCTCAACGGTATTAAGATATATGAGGGATTCAAATTGAGAGTTTTGTCTCCAGCGATTAGAGATTTACATGTGAAAATGAAAGAACAGTAAAGTAAAGAAAGTGAACTTTAACTTCTATTATTTGGATCTGTTTTGTTTGTTTGTTTGTTTTTATTGAAGGATATTGTACTCAGCAGATCAAACAACAATATATTTTAAGTTTAAATTTCGATAAAAATATTTTAAAAAGTAAAGTCGTCGGTGGGAAGAAAATTATTTATGCTTTAACGTCTATTGAAAATAATTTGATATAGATTGAAATTTACTAATAAACAGCGGAAAACAGGTAACTCCTGATAATATTGTGATTGTGTGCAATAATTTTTTTTTCTTTTTTTTTTTTCAAACGCATATTTTAATGACATCATTTTAGTCCTTTAAAAAGCGCTTGACTTCTTAAATTAAATTGTAACATCCGTCGAAACAGGAAGATAAAAATATAAACATAACAAATGGAAATAAAATATACAATTATTACAATGGAATAATTAAAAATGTGTATTCCTAATGATTTTATTCTAATTATGGTCATCAATGAACTTATCTTGCGATAGGTAGTCGTATGTATTCATTTCTCAGAATAAAAAAAGTAATTTTCTCTTAATCATTTTACTATTTTAGGAGTTGGTCAAGGGTTTGAAAAGAACTGAATATTGCTTAATAATTAAACGTTACATATAAAACTAGGCATAACATTAAACGTTACATATAAAACTAGGCATAACATTAAACGTTACATATAAAACTAGGCATAACATTAAACGTTATGATATTATTTGCAGCATGGGGACGGAGATGACTGAAGCCTTCAGTGCCCTTTATATAGGTTATATATTCATTGTCATGTATAACCGTATCTTATCTGATAAAGACGCTCATTCTATACAGAGATTATTGCTTCCTACGCTTATATATGTTTTGTGTATATTCCTGCATTCTTATTAGAGTTTTAAATATTGATAAATTGTTGGCTTTTCTTTGGGCGAGGACCCGGACGGGAAGAGCACCACCTCGAAGTCACATCATGCCCTGACTTACTTGGTTTCTCTGGGCAACTCATTAACTTTTCACAAACTACAAGATGTGATCTTTCTCCAGTTTTTTAACCGTTGTAAACTCTAATACTTTCTTCCTCTTCTTCATTCCTGTAATTTTGTTAAGCAATAACGGAGCTCTTGATGTTATGAGCCTTTTTCTTCCTGCTATGACCACGTATTTGTATAGGTAAAGACGGGCAAGTTTCTAAATTATTTGGTAGCAATTGTCCAGCTCATTTGTCATCTTGAATAACATGGGCAGTGGACATTTACGTTTTAATATGGTAAACAAAAATAAAATTAATAAAAGAAGATTTCATGCAGGGTTAGAGGCTTCTTTTCATTTTAAAAAATGTTGAAACAGATTTTGACTGAGATTAAGTTAAAGTACTTATTTTGTTGCTCTAAAACGTGCCACTATTGAATATCACGTATAAGAACCAGAAGGTCTTAGTAGGCGTAATATAGAGATGCACTGAGGTTGACTTCAAGTTCTTGATTACTAAAATAACCTCAAACCTCTCCAAGACACCAAACCCTTACTAAAGTCAATAGGCGACAGCTGAGATTTCAAAGATTGCCCTACATCACGGAGATCGTTTGAGGCCACTAAAAGCTTACGCCTGGTATCAAGATAATGAAAGGAGTATTTCTCTTGTTCCTCTTGGGTGAGTACTGGCCATGCATAAGGAGATGAGGTCAATTGGGTGAAACAGAGGTATATCTAGATGGGTACGAGGTGTCTGACCACACGGGAGGACACCATCACATGGGATGACACCAAACGTTAAACTATGTATATTCCCGTTGTTGGTGGTTGGACACTTCAACCCCGGACGATTCGACCGCGAACGGTTCGAGCCTGCCAGTTCGACCTCAGTACGTTTCGTCCCCAGGACGTTTTGACCCCGGTCGGTTCGACCACGGACGGTTCGTCCCCGGACGATTCGACCCCGGACAGTTCGACCACAGGACGTTTCGACCCTAGGGTGTTTCGACCCCGGCCGTTTCGACCGTTTCGTTTATAAAATGTGATTTCTTTCATTTATAATTTATTTTTCTGCTATTATTATTTTTAATTAATTTTTGGTAGATTATGAATTAAAAATTAAAAGACAGAATTTCAACTCCTATCCGAAACACACTTGATAAAGAAAAAACTTATAATTGGGTTTTAAAGATGTATGTATGTAAGTGGTTCAAAAATTTTCACTGTGATTACAAAAATAAATGATTTTTTTTAAAAATACTTTCTTAAATGTGTCGATAAGCTGAACAATGCAACTCGCAGGGGTTAGAACCATTACAAACGCGCACCCTTCCATTTACTTCTTGTTTTCCTTAACACGTGAAGACCTCCCTCGCAGAAATACAGATTTTAATAAGACGTACAAAGTTGTCAGTATTTTTAAAGTTACAAAATTTCAATAGTTCGGGGTAGAATAGCCCGGGGTCTATTCGTCCGGGGTCGAACCGTCCGTGGTCGAACCAACCGGGGTCGAAACGTCCGGGGTCGAAACGTCCGGGGTCGAAACTTCCGGGGTCGAGTTGTCCGTAATTCCCCGTTGTTTTGCCCTGGAAGACTCGGAGAATTTCCCTCGGGTAAGTCATGAGGGGGTGATACCATGAG
Source organism: Radix auricularia (assembly GCA_002072015.1). Taxonomy (NCBI): domain Eukaryota; kingdom Metazoa; phylum Mollusca; class Gastropoda; family Lymnaeidae; genus Radix; species Radix auricularia. The sequence continues at coordinate 229,379 of MUZC01004809.1, read as the reverse complement.
CTACCACACTGGGTGACACCAACCCTAGCGACGCCTCTGGGGGGAAAGATATTTTAACAATGACACTAATTTTGAAATTACTGTACATTTGTCGAAAACGGGAACTGTGTACACAGCATACCTGTAACTGATTAAATTACACGTCTGGGTACAAAAGTTACCTAAAACATACGTGAATACATAATGTAACTTTCTCCATACTTTCCTTGGTAATAACTTACCTGAGTACACAACAAACTACACGCAGCCAATAAGATCTCATGTCTTAAAGATCGGGGTTAGGGTAAGCAATATTCCCATTGGAGTCAGGGGAAGCAATATGCCCATTGGGGTCAGGAAAAGCAATATGCCCATTGGGGTCAGGGGAAGCAATATGCCCATTGGTGTTATGGGAAGCAATATGCCCATTTGGGTGATGGGAAGCAATATGCCCATTGGGGTTATGGCTAGCAATATGCCCATTGGGGTTATTGGAAGCAATATGCCCATTAGGGTCATGGCAAGCAATATGTCCATTGGGTCATGGGAAGCAATATGCACATTGGGGTTATGGGAAGCAATATGCCCATTGGGGTTACGGGAAGCAATATGCCCATTGGGGTCATGGGAAGCAATATGCCCATTGGGGTTATGGGAAGCAATATGCCCATTGGGGTCATGGGAAGCAATATGCCCATTGGGGTCATGGGAAGCAATATGCCCATTGGGGTTATGGGAAGCAATATGCCCATTGGGGTTATGGCAAGCAATATGCCCATTGGGGTCATGGGAAGCAATATGTCCATTGGGGTCATGGGAAGCAATATGCCCATTGGGGTCAGGGGAAGCAATATGCCCTGGTTGGCATGTAGCTATCTTCATGTTCATTCTCACACAGCATTACCACCTCTGTTTTCAAATCACCCCAGTCATAGGTGGCTCTCACGCCCCCGCACAGCAACCCTGGAACCGCCTACGGCTGTACCCATTCTTTCAACCGCTGCGCCCCTGGCAGTGCCGGGACGGTGTGGTGGCGGACGTCGACCGGGTCTTCTTCACGGGCTACGTCAACCTCAGCAACATCAACTTTGACGTCTCCGACGGATTCCTGGCCTTGACCCTCTTGGAGAGAGATGAAACCCTGACCATGTTCCCGACCGAGGTCAGTTGAAATCCTAAACCTAAACCCAATTCACATAACACGAGTCATCAATAATTCACCTTTAATGTGTTAAATTAAAGGTCCATGATATATTCAAGTGACTTGTCACAAGGTTCATACAAGTTACGAGTAGCAGGGTACATACAGGTCACATGATACAAGGTACATACAAGTTACGAGTTACATGGTACATACAGGGCACATGATACAAGGTACATACAAGTTACGAGTTACATGGTACATTCAGGTCACGCGAACCAATGTACATACAAGTTACGAGTTACATGGTACATACAGGTCACCTGATACAAGGTACATACAAGTTACATACAAGTTACGAGTTACATGGTACATACAGGTCACCTGATACAAGGTACATACAAGTTACGAGTTACATGGTACATACAGGTCACATGATACAAGGTACATACAAGTTACGAGTTACATGGTCACATGATACAAGTTACATACAAGTTACGAGTTACATGGTACATACAGGTCACATGATACAAGGTACATACAAGTTACGAGTAGCATGGTACATACAGGTCACATGATACAAGTTACATACAAGTTACGAGTTACATGGTACATCAAGTCACATGATACAAGTTACATACAAGTTACGAGTTACATGGTACATACAGGTCACATGATACAAGGTACATACAAGTTACGAGTAGCATGGTACATACAGGTCACATGATACAAGTTACATACAAGTTACGAGTTACATGGTACATCAAGTCACATGATACAAGGTACATACAAGTTACGAGTTACATGGTACATACAGGTCACATGATACAAGGTACATACAAGTTACGAGTAGCATGGTACATACAGGTCACATGATACAAGGTTCATACAAGTTACGAGTTACATGGTACATACAGGTCACATGATACAAGTTACATACAAGTTACGAGTTACATGGTACATACAGGTCACATGATACAAGGTACATACAAAAAACACGTGAATGCACGTGACAAGCTACAAGATACTCAGAACGCTGAAACTCCTACATCTTCGTCCAGGGTATCTGCATCGTCTACCTGGACAGCGGCTGCTACATGAGCTGGAGGCGCAACGAGGCCTGCTACTGTATGAGCTACATGCAAGACATCGCCGAGCTGGCGTTCAACATCACCTTGAAACTCAAGTACCAGTACCTACAAGTGGGACTGATGTTCGCCATTGACATGAGTGAGAGTGACCTGATGTTGAGCAACCCCATGGAGCTGCCGTACATTTACAGTAGGTGTCGGGGGGGGGGGCTGTGAGATGTGGCAGCGGTGCTTAAAGGGGATGGTACGCGGGCCGGCGCCGGTCCGTGGGCTATCCGCCGCCGGTCCGTAGAAGTTATCAAGAAATAAACAACAGGAAAATTATAATTATTTATAAGCGTCTGATAGTGACCATTATTTCTAACCCTATCAAATATGACAATTTTTTTGTAATAAACACATAAAATGAAACACGTCAGAACAGGTAACCTAGTGCACAGGACCCTGGAGCAATATAATTCCTGCCGGTCCACAAAACTAAAAAGTTTTAGAAGCGGTACCGCGCTAAATAAGTTATCAAAATATTATTATATTATTAATTAAAATGTTGTTTCCTTAAGACATCCGCCCTGTCAATGTTGTGACTATTTTAATGTGTCCAAAGCGACGTCTCAAACTTGACACATGTCTTAGTTAATCCGTACTAATAGTTGGGCGAATTCTTTGGCCCGCTGCTCTTGCCGTAAACAAACATATTGCAGCATTACTATTAATTTTCCACAGAAAATACCAATTGTACCAAGATTTCCCGTTCTAGATCTCAAGGTAAGGTCAAACTCTCGGTCCATAATTACTTTTCTTTGAAGGTAAGGTCAGACTCTCGGTCCATAATTACTTTTCTTTGAAGGTAAGGACAAACTCTCAGTCCATAATTACTTTTCTTTGAAGGTTAGAACAAACTCTCAGTCCATAATTACTTTTCTTTGAAGGTAACAACAGACTCTCAGTCCGTAGATCTAATTACTTTTCTTTGAAAGTAAGAACAAGCTCAAAGTGCAGAAATTCGTTTATCTTCAACACTTTAAGGGCAATGAAAATTTCCTGAAAAAAAGATAATTTATTTTTGTTGCTTAGTCACCAAATAAATAGTTTCTTTATAGATCTATGGGTACATTTTTGCAGTTTTGTTTTAGCTGAAGAATCTTTAAAATGAACATTTAAATAGTTAGCTAATAGATTTGGAAATAAGAATTAATTTGTTAACAGCAGAACCGATGCATATATGGAATGCGTAACTAGACAGTAAAAGCAATAATTGGTGGATTTGAGGACTTTTGGATAAATAGATAACTGATGAAAGTTCGTGAAAGTATGTGATGGTTGAGGAAATAGCTAGCTGACGGCAATGAAGATGACTGCTAATAGAGATGTGATATTGGGAAATTTTAAAGTATAAATTGGTGTTAAATGTTAATTAAATATATAATTATCGTCTAAACCTGGGTCTAAACTACGGCCCGCGGGCCAGATGCGACCCGCGAGGCCGTCTGTAGTTTACAACAAAACTTAGTAGTTAGGGGTTAGTAGTCAGCCCCAAAACTGCCAGTTAATGCGTCTCTTCGGCAGAATAGTTTGGAGACCCCTGGTCTAAACTGTACTTGTACTCTAGCATTTGTTCATAGATTTCCATCGTTTTCATAAACAACATTTTCAAATCATATCTTCATTTAGGAAATGTCCTCTCGTGCCACAAACCTGTTACGATTGGTGAGTTCAATTATGTCGCATTACGTCATTATCTTCTTCTGATCCAGGCATCTCCTTTATTGCTTGATATCAAATACAAAACACAAATATATTTATGTGATCTATTGTTTAAATGTTGATAATTTATTATTTTTTTTATTTTTTATATAACCGAGTGTCCATGTAAAAATGTATTTACTTTAGTTAAATAATAAGCACCCCTTTTCAGACCATGACAGCCTATGGGGCAAGTGAAGTAGCGTTAACAAGTTTTATTGACCACTAACGAGCAGGGGATTGTGTGGTTAGCACAATGCCCCGGGGACCTTGCCAGTGCCGCGGCTCGAACCCGTGACTCGAGTTCTTGCCACGGTTCGGCAGTCCAGCGCGCTACCACTTAGACCACCGCACCCCTGATATTTAGTTAGCCTGTCGTATACAGTGCGACCTCGTTAAGTCGCGGTGTCTCCGGTCAATACTAATGCAGTCGCGACTTAGGTGAACCGCGAATTATCGTAGCTTATTACAGATTTCAGTGTCACATACTGAGCACTAATAAAGGATGCAAATAAAAACGTGAATTTCTTCCATACTAAATTTATTTAGAGTTAACGTTCAATTTAATCTGCCAAGTTAAGTTCCCTGCATTTATGTATCTGTTTTTGAAACTTTCCAAATTTTCGCAGTAATATGAAGTCTTCGCTCCGTAGTAAAAAAAAAAGCTAACGCGTTGGTTTTTCCTGCTTTTTGGAAAATAACATTATAGACAAAAAATAATTTTTAACAAGTAACTACAACTAAGACGGCAAACAAAAACATAAAATCGCGGGGGAAATCATACGCACGTATTGTTTTTCATGTGCTACGTCACAAAATTGGGGAGCCATGGAATTAATGCGGTTAGACCGATTTAACAGGGGAGCCATTGAATTAGTTCGGTTAGACCGATTTAAAAGGGGAGCCATTGAATTAGTGCGGTTAGACCGATTTAACAAGGGTCGAGGTGTAGTTGTTCTTTTGTTGTTGTTGTTGTTTTTTCTGGTTCTTATATTAACTACAAAGTCTTGTCGTGCTCTCTTGGTCGGGTGGAAAAGCTTAAGTCAAAATTGACCTACTTCCCGTGATGCTATCGAGCTGCAATTTCGCACAAACACTTTTGTCACCTAGCGAGTCATTCTATCAAAATTTCAGATCAATCAAATTTACTGGAATTTAAAAATGAATTTTTTTAGTGAATCTCTATGAATCTATATGAAGCCTTCTGCTATATTTGAAGGGTCACTGCATTGCAATCCAGCCACCTTTGACCACATCCCCGCGTTTTACTGCAAGGGGGGTTCAGTCACGTTCAGTCTGCAAAATGTTTGTCGCGCGTGGCATTTTATATTGAACGTAATCAATTCTTCAAGTTCTGCCCCACATGTAAGGGATTTATAATCAAAAACTTTGTTTTCACGTGTTGTTTCATGTTTCGAGATTTTGACGTATTGAAAAGAACGAGTCCATGTTGAGTATTTGAAGTTATCACAATTCAACTGTATTCATCTTCTTAAATCTATTAACAGGTTTGGTCTGGCTCACCACAATCGTCTTTTTCATAAGTGCCTCGCATCAGTGATATCTCCACAACATCACAGCTAAACTTTTTTAATAAAAAAAACGGTTTATTTGTATATCTTGTTGAACTAATGTAACGCAATTGTTTTTTTAGTTATAGTGATAAGAATGCGTTTGCATGTTCGCACGAATGTTAGAATGTTAGATAACAAACTTGTAATAAATTATAATGATCATTATTTTCTTATTTTAAAAAAAAAAAAAAAAACATTAACATCTTAAATTTTTATTTTGGTCTGAAATCAGACAAAGGCCAGAATGTGATGTTTAATATTGTAATAAACCTACTACTGTAAGACGTGCCCCCAAAAATTTTGGTGTGAATTGTTAATTTTGTTGATCTTTTAAAATGAATTTTGTGTACGTTCTGAAACGTTTTCTTTTAGACTCAGCGACAAACAAACAAAAACAAACAAACAAACACAAACTATTTTAAAAATCAGTAAATCTCAGCCTATCTTTTGCACACTTAGGGGCCGTCCAATAAAGTACGTCAAGCTCCAGAGGGGAGTAAAAAAAAAACGTGACAGTTTGTGACAGGGTGTCCGGCCATGTGTGACGTCACGGTGTTTTATTTTAAATTTTAATTATTTTCTTAATAAAAAATATATTTTTGTACAAAAGTGTGACGTGCTTTAGGGGAGATGGGGTCCGAGATTTGTGACAGTTTGTGACAGGGGGAGGGGAAGTTAAAAATGGTCGTCACATATAACGTACTTTATTTACGGCCCCCATACTACACCACTAATTATAATTCTATGCGCTGTTTTCATTTTGGTTTTGTTTTTGTAACCTTAATAAAAGTGTTCTGATTGTTAGAAGTTATATAGTCATATTTATTAAAGTTGAATCTCTTGAGTGGCAAGTACGCAGCGAGCCTGTTGTGTGTTGTTATTTTAAAATTTGGTATAAATTATGGAAGGAAAATAATGGTTTTACATTGTAGTCCGACTTTTCTGCCATGTGACCTATGACAGTATGTGACCTGTGACAGTGTGTGACCTGTGACAGTGAGTGACCTGTGACAGTGTGTGACAAGTGACAGTGTGTGACAAGGGACAATGTGTGACCTGTGACAGAGTGTGATCAATGACAGTGTGTGACCTGTGACAGAGTGTGACTTTTGACAGAGCGTGACCTGTGACAGTGTGTGATCAATGACAGCGTGTGACCTGTGACAGCATGTGACCTGTGACAGTGTGTGACTTTTTGTTTACAGAAATGTTTCTAAAACAATTGATACGACTGTCTTCACTCCGGATCTGCGCAGTATGAATATTTTTTCATGTAAATGTAGCACACAGTCAATTGTGTTGATTCAACCTGGTTTTGTGTGTGTGTTTGTGGGGGGGGGGGCAGGCGAATAAAATTGGGAACATCTTAACATATCAATTTAGTTTATACAGCCTGAGTTAAATTTCGCCTTCGTTACATGGTAGACACTATTTTGTCGGTTTATTGTTATAAATTTAGAGACGTAATCTATGAATTATGTACCTTTACATTCAGCTTAATTCCGTCTGAACGAAATCATTGACCATCAGGTGTATATAGCACTTATGTTTAATGAATTATGTTTTGATATTACACTCAACTGCATGTCTTTGACGTCCAGATTTAACCTACACAAATTCACTAGGCCAGTGTATTGAACAAAAATATTTCATTAGCTATCACCCTTTGAATATAAACACAAGAATATTATCTAAACTCGGTTTGTTTTGTAAAATTTTGAAGGGTCAATGGCTAATGACACAACAAGTTATAATAAAAAGATTTTTTTTTCTTTAAAAAAATGTAATGTAACATTTTTGTTGTTGTCTTGTAACGGATTTAAGTTTACATAGATTATTTCCTGGCTGTATTGATTAAGCCTCAAAGAGAACTCAATGCTGACCTACTGATTGTTTGTCTTATTGAAATTTACGTTGGAGGCTGTCCTTAAAGCACGTTACGCTATTTTTGACCATTTAAACTCCCCCACCCCTTCTCCTGTGACAAACTGTCACAAATCTCAACCCCCGTCTTAGTAGGCGTAATATAGAGATGCACTGAGGTTGACTTCAAGTTCTTGATTACTAAAATAACCTCAAACNCCCCCCCCCCCCCCACCCACACACACACTTGAGGACAAAAATATAGTTTATTATTAACAATTTAATTAAAAATAAATATAAAACCCCGTGACATCACTCAAGGCCGGATACCACCTGCCCCTGTCCCACTTTCTTACACCCCTCCCTACTTATGGAGCGTGACGTACTTCATAGACGGGTGCCTCTGACAGTGGCAAGCTTTCACCTTATTTTACGGGCACATTTGGGAAGTCAAACTAAAATTAAAGATCTAATGAGAGGTAATTTTTTAGTCTGAGGTTCTGAATTGCGCACCAAACAAGCTGCAGCCGAATTTATGGAAATTAACGATTCTGCACCGGGTCATCACGTAGTTGTATTTAGATGTTTATTGTGATAACAAAACTTGGCTTTCCTGTTTGAAAGAAATATATTGTACAAATTACTAATTAAATATCGAGTCTTATATCACTATCAAACTTTTAAGAATAAAATCTTTATAGCAATCCCTCATTACAGTGATCTTGGCGTATGGCAGATGAATATAAAACTAAACGAAGGCAGGAAAGTTGAGGCTACATTTTAAGGTGTTTCGCGTCATATACGGTCATTTAATTCATTGACACACGGTTAAATAACTATTTACTTGGGCGTTTATGCATGATGTCGAAAACAAGACTTTATTAGTTTATCCATCTCTATTCAGAAAAACAACAATTAAAAACACATAGATATCCTTCAGTATTCAGTGAGCAACATCAGCTTATTTCAATATTGTTCAGTGTTTCTCTTACCTCGATAAACGTTTCACTTTAATTCCTGGCATAAGTTTATCCGATGCCCACGTCAAAAATGAATCAAACAGCGTGTAAGAACCAATCGCCGGAAAGGGGTGCAACAAATTCCACAGGATCTACTGTTTACATGGATCACTGCGCTACTGTTAGATCTACAGGTTGTCTGTTGGTATCAGATTTGGAATTCATGCTGGTGCATTGAATTCAGCGGTAATAAATTATGGTTGGCAAACTATCGAAGTTCAGAGTGCTATTAGGGAAAAACTTTAAAGTTCGGTTCCGGGCGTGGAAGACTTACTACAATAACGAACGAGGTGAGCTATTTTAAACTGTCAGTCTTCTTACGCCATGTCACTCATGCTATGCCTCACCCATTGTCCTCCACCATCCACTAGGTAATATTACATGTGCTTGTAACACAGTCCATTCCTATCTTTCAAATGCCTCGTAAATTATTTCTAATTTCATTTAACTGACCATTACCACCCTACATTCCCCATACACACCCACATATATATTACATTTGATTTTTTAAAAGCTTCACGCTTTGCTATAAAACCAAACACTTTGAAATTAAAATTCGTGTCAAACATTTAAAAAGGATTCGAGTGCAACAAAAAAGAAATTACTACTTCAGCTTCAGCTTCTTTGATTTCCTAAATGGATTTTTTTTTAGTTTTGTATACCAAAACTTTATTTACATTCCTTGTGTGTCTTTTATTCCATGTGATACTCATATATATAAAGACAGACAGGCTCTGTATTTGCTACACTATTCACTCTCACAACTTCTTGGACTTTCCCCTTACATGTCACATTGACACAACTGACCTCTACTCCACGGGCCTGAGTTTTGGTCACTCTTGTGTTGGGTCTCAACAGTCAAGATGACCATAAAGGCTCTTCAGGGCGTCACCGGTCAACATGATGTAGTGACCGTATAAACATACATAACCTAGGGAAGACTTTCTGCAGTCTTGAAGCAATATCATACAGATGACATTTGATTGGATGATATTTCGTTCATTTGGATGTTTCTAAAAAAAAAAGTTAAATTTTTTTTTTAATTAAATAAAGTAACGCAATATCTAGGGATTGTGTAATAAAGTGTAAAGTTACATATCTTCCCAACTTGCTGTTTGTATATTACAAATTGTCCATCTGTTTGTTTTTTCACTGCCGAACTCCCCATCTTGACGTTGGTCTATTACATAGTTCGCCTTCTCGTTTTTTTTTGTTTTTTTTTTTTGTTTTTATTATAGATTTCCCCATCTTGTTGTTTATTTATTACAGATTTCCCCATCTTGTTGTTTATTTATCATAGATTTCCCCATCTTGTTGTTTATTTATTATAGATTTCCCCATCTTGTTGTTTATTTATTATAGATTTCCCAATCTTGTTGTTTATTTATTATAGATTTCCCAATCTTGTTGTTTATTTATTATAGATTTCCCCATCTTGTTGTTTATTTATCACAGTTTTCCCCATCTTGTTTTTTATTTATCACAGATTTCACCCCATGTTGTTTATTTATTACAGATTTCCCCATCTTATTGTGCGTGTTGTTTTATTTCATTGACCGCAAGCAAGTCGAGAGTTTAGCTCAGCTCAAAAACGTTCAGTTACGCCAGGAGGTAATATCCCCATCGACGACTGGACTGTCCATCGTGGCCTACACACCCAGATGTCCAGCTCTGGACTCCATGTTCCAAAAGGCCAAACAGCTAAACCTAAGTAGCTTTCACTGGAACTTTTCAATATTTTTTAAAAATTATTTCTTTAAATATTTATACCCCTGCTATGAAAAATAGTTGTTACATCCATTTTGTCACATACAAAATTGATTTGTTACATGTGTGACATGTTCCATTTAAACCAATTCTATAAACGTACAAATATTGTGTATTTTAAAAAATCTTTAACCCTTTTGTATGGTAGAATTTATTTCAAAGTTAGCATTTTTTATGTTGAAACTTTGAATTTTTCGATTAAGTAATGAATTAACTGCATTATAAATGCTAGATACGACCCATGGCGTAGCATACGTCGCAGACTTGCTCATCAAAGATAGTGCAAAAATCGGGGGGGGGTGAGAGAACAGACACAAACAGCAGTATGAAGTAATGAAAAAAAAGGAATAAGACATTTTTAAAAACTTATTGTTCCCACTGGGTCTCGAACCCAGGAATTTTCGCGTGCACAGCGGAAGTGTTAACCACTACACTACGAATCATATGTTGTCCTGTGAAGAAACAACGCAAATGATCGCAAGAAGCATTGTTACGACCACCTTTTCACCTTTTTTTTACCACGTTTTTATTAGTTTGCTTTCTTGTCTGTCCGGGGCAAAAATTGAATTCCTTTTTTGAACCACTTCTGATCATCCAATTTTGATGAAATTTTGCATGCATACTTGATTCACATGACAATTTAATATTTCATTAATTATAGTACTCAATTCTACTTAATTATAGTAATTATACTAAAAATAAAGATGTATGACGTCATTAACATGAAAATTTCAAGGGAAGTAACATAACCAGGGAATTTTCATTTTTTTAGTTATTTCCCATGTCTTAAAGACATTAAATTTGAACTAAAAAGTATAAAATAAAAATATTTTTAAAAAGTTTTTAAGATACCACGTTTTGTGAACTAAAAAGAAGAAAACAAATTTTTTCTTGGGCTATGTTGGAACTTCCCTTCCCCTGGGCTGAGCCAGAACTGTTTTGTTGGATGCACATTGTGGACATTTTGTACATACACACTCTTACACACCAAAATATTTTCGAACTGAAAACGTGGGGCGTATCATATATAGACTGTGGAGGAATTTGAAACTGAAAAGTTTAATGTAATAGCATTAATAGACCAAATTTCAGCCGAATGCGCCCGACGTTTTCAGTTCGAAAATATTTTGGTGTGTAAGAGTGTGTATGTACAAAATGTCCACAATGTGCATCCAACAAAACAGTTCTGGCTCAGCCCAGGGGAAGGGAAGTTCCAACATAGCCCAAGAAAAAATTTATTTTCTTCTTTTTAGTTCACAAAACGTGGTATCTTAAAAACTTTTTTTAAAATATTTTTTTCTTCTTTTCATCCCACTTCGTTTGCCGCAATGGTCTTTCGAAACCAGCGGGGGTCATTCGTCATGCTTATTTGCACATGGCCGTTGAAGAGAATTATATATAAAAAAAAAGGTTTTTAAATTTTTCGCTTGGCTCTAAAAAACCGATTGATGGGAAATAATGTCAGTATTTTTTTTTTATTTTTTTTTAAAATTTTTCCTCAAGTTTCATCTGCCATTGGATTTGATTCCATTGATCGAGGCTACACGTTTTCTAACGACTCCACAGTCACGTCCCCATTAATCATATTCAAAGACATGGACTCGTCCAGCACTGAGATACCCAGAAGATTGACCTTTGAAATCGCCTTGCCGCAAGAAATTCGCCAACAGATCTACGGATCAAGTATCGGTGAGGAGATATTGTAGGAGATAACTTTAAGTTTGTCTCCATGAAGATTTGTAGATTAAATCTTAGGTCATCCTCTAAGACCTTTCCCTCTTATGGTGGGAATTTAGATCATCCTCTAGAGACCCGTTAGGTCACCCTCTAAGACCTTTCCCTCATAGGGTGGGCATTTAGATCATCTTCTAGAGACCCGTTAGGTCACCGTCTAAGACCTTTCCCTCTTATGGTGGGCATTTAGATCATCCTCTAGAGACCCGTTAGGTCACCCTCTTAGACCTTTCCCTGTTAAGGTAGGCATTTAGATAATCTCCTAAAGACCCTTTCGTCGTGGGAGAGGGAGATAGGTCATTCTCTAAAGACAGTTCCCCTGTGGGGATAAGTGTGGCCCAGTGACATTTAAAACTGATTCCGAAATCGCCCTGGAAAGATTATCCAACCGTGAATTAGATGAAACGTGACAATTAAACAATCTACCTTTAAATGATGAGAGTTGACTCGAAAACACCAGTGTTTGGTGACTCAAATGGGGGCAGAGCTCTACCCTGACTAACAGCTACCACATCAGCCTAGACCACAACAGGGACTTGAAAAGCCGGCATCGCAGCCTAGCTTCTGAAACAGTGGTGCGCCTGTCGACTTCGTGCCCCTAGCCGGTCATAGCTGAGGAGGCTATCGCGGCGAGAGAGTGACCATCGGCCTGATAATGTTGTACCGCACTGCCCAGCTGTTAGACAAAGCTTTAAGAGGAGAGTGATGACAAGCTTGTAGAATACGAGAGCGGAACAGTCACAAAACGCGGGACAAGTCATTAAATGATGTTTGTTAACAATATGTAGACTTATTAATTGTCACGGTGAATTCATATCTGAATCTTCTGGTTTTAATATAATGGCTTAGTTCAGATAGTGCATTCATATTCTTCGAGTCCGTTACAAACATACCAAAAAAAAATGATTTAAAATTTGGTTGGGACTTATTTTAAAGACTCACTTGGACTAATAGATTGACCTCTGGACTATAAACATATTCTACGAAATTAACTTTCACAGTCCCAGACAAAATTATATATTCCAAATGACTTACACTTTTAAAAACTCATTAATAAAAATTAAAAAATTTCAAACAATAAATTAATTTTTTTCTTGTATTTTCTCTAGAATCCAAATATTTTCATCCTTCTATGTCTCATTCTCAGACTACACTGCAGCTAAGGTCACGCTGACCCAGCTCCGACTGACCCATGTTTTCATCCTTCCATGTCTCATTCTCAGACTACACTGCAGCTAAGGTCACGCTGACCCAGCTCCGACTGGCCCATGTTTTCATCAATTTTTGGAAGGACAGCAACGTTTCGAGCATCGCAAGTTTTAATCTCGCCACAAAGAAAGTATTTTCCTTCCAGAAAATGCATTTCTTGGAGGAACACACGCGGGATTTCATCTCGGCGCGGTTTCTGTTCTTGTTATTTTTCGCATTGATTCTTGCAGCGACCGCAGCTGCTGTACAAGACCGTGAGTTAAAGTTGACGGTAAGCTGACTTTTGTGTTGTCTAACTGTTAGGACTGTAGCAAGATCATGAGCTTAAGTTGACGGAAAGCTAACTTTTGTGTTGTCTTACTGTTAGGACTGTAGCAAGACTGTAGCGGACTGTAGCAAATTCAAATCTATCCCAAAAAATCTCGGAATCGCTAAAGGTTCCGCTTATATAACTGATTAAACCTGGATACTCTGGGGTGTCATCGTCCAGGAATCCCTGAGGCCGATGGGGGTGTCCATGGATATCTACTGGCTGAGCTGGTTCACGGCCAACTTCCTGATGGGGCTCCACCTGGTCTTGGCCGTGGCCGTCATGTACACGGTCAACGTGATGCCCTACATGATTGTCCGCCACGCCGGCCCATTGCTTGTCACAGGCTATATGCTCGTCTTCCTGATTGACTTCCTCACCTTCGCCATGGTGTGCTCCTGTTGGATTAAAAGAGGTATGACTATGGCGTCGTCATAAATGGACCTTTCCCTCTAGGGGATCGCGGTTAGGTCATCCTTTAGGGGCCTTTCCCTCTAGGGGATCGCGGTTAGGTCATCCTTTAGGGGCCTTTCCCTCTAGGGGATCGTGGTTAGGTCATCCTTTAGGGGGCTTTCCCTCTAGGGGATCGTGGTTAGGTCATCCTTTAGGGGCCTTTCCCTCTAGGGGATCACGGTTAGGTCATCCTTTAGGGGCCTTTCCCTCTAGGGGATCGCGGTTAGGTCATCCTTTAGGGGCCTTTCCCTCTGGGGATCGCGGTTAGGTCATCCTCTAGGGACCTTTCGCTCTAAGGACATGTGCGTCTATTGAGAGGGAGTTAGGTCCCCTCTAAGACTTGTCAGTTTGGGGAGAGGGATTAAGGTCATCCTCTAAGCACATATCCGTAGTGTGTGAGACAAACAAGTCTTTGTCTATGAACCTTCCGTCTTGGAGTGCAGGTAGTGAGGTCATCCTAAAAGATTATTCCCTTTTGACGGAAGGGAATTAGGTCGACCTCTAAGACCTTTCCCTCTTAAGGTAGTCATTTGGAGCATCTTCTAAAGACCCGTTCGTCGTGGGAGAGGGAGCTAGGTCATTCTCTAAATACATTTCGCTCCTAGGAAATAAGGGGCCTTCCATAAAGTACGTCACGCTATTTTTCACCATTTTTAACTGCCCCCTCCCCCATGGCACAAACTGTAACAAAATAAATAAAATTTAATTTTTAAAAAAAAACACGCGACGTCACACATGGCCGGACACCCCCTCTGCTGTAACAAAATGTCAAACTTTCTCACACCCACTGTCCCCCTCTGGAGCGTGACGTACTTTATGGACGGCCCCTACGTGTGGTCATCCTCTAATTGCCTGTGCGCCTCGGGGGGGGGAGAGTTAGGTCATGCAATAAGTACACAAATATAATAAGATAAAGGGTTTTAGGATGGGATCCGTGATCTTGTGTGAGTCATACGACTGCCACATGTAGTGGCGTAGGCTTGTGGGGAATTCACATCTTTACTGGGATGTGTTAACCCTTTGTAAATATTAGCTCCTCAGTTGCAGTTTAACGCTATTCATTTTAACCTCATTAAAATCGTTTAACCAGTTTCTACTGAACATCACAAATGACTGTCAACTTTGGACTAAATTCAACTGACACCAGCAAGAAATGTGCTAGTATCAAAAAAAAACTTGTATCCCCAATTCTCTATTGAAACTTGATATGTGGAATTAGAGACATGGTATCAAAGTCCTTTATTAAAACATAAAATGTGTAATTGGAAAGATGTTGTCAAATTCCCTTACTGACACATGAATTGTGTGATTAGAAACCTGATCATTGACAGCTCGACTCACCCGTGTCTACATGACCCTGGTCATTCTGATAGCCATGGACCTGGGCAGTTTTCTCGAGTCTTCCATGAACGACAAGTTGTTTACCTATGTGGCCGGCTTCTTGGTCTTCGGGATCGGTCACTTCATAGTGCAGAACAAAATAACGGACAACAAAAAGAGAGGTAGATAGAATGATGATTTTATATTGCTACGGTTAGAACGATGGAATTTTTATATATAGATGACGTTAGAATTATAGATTTTTTTATATAGTTGCTGTATGAATGATGGATGTTTTATAAAGATGTAGTTAGAATGATGAATGTTTTTATAGATGTAGTTAGAATGATGAATGTTTTTTATAGATGTAGTTAGAATGATGAATTTTTTTATAGATGTAGTTACAACGATGAATGTTTTTATAGATGTAGTTACAACGATGAATGCTTTTATAGATGTAGTTAGAATGATGAATGCTTTTATAGATGTAGTTAGAATGATGAATGTTTTTAAAGATGTAGTTAGAATGATGAATGTTTTTATAGATGTAGCTAGAATGATGAATGTTTTTATAGATGTAGTTAAAATGATGAATGTTTTTATAGATGTTGTTAGAATGATGAATGTTTTTATAGATGTAGTTAGAATGATGAATGTTTTTATAGATGTAGTTAGAATGATGAATATTTTTATAGATGAAGTTAGAATGATGAATGTTTTTAAAAAATGTGTTTAGAATGTTGAATGTCTCATTGAGAGGTAGGAAAAACGGAGAATGTTTTAATTACATGTCGTGAGAATCACGGGCTTAAAATTGAGCTAGGTGCAGAGATGGATTTTCTAAAGAAACGAATAAAAGAGTAAGTTCATGTTTCCTTCTAGTTAACAATCTCCTTCATTGTTCAGAGAAATGTTCAGATCTTGTAATATAATTGAATTAGACATTTTGAAAAGGAACAATTGATTTCAGTTGACTTGCAAACGGGGCTAAAATTTTACATTTAACCCATTTGAATTACTCAGTTGGCATTCAAAATCAAAATCTAGGACTTTCGAATTGACGACCGATGGTGGTCAAAGGCTTGGTGTGATGTCTTTCACTAATCGAATATCGTTTGTGATTTATTTCTCAGCTGTGGTGACGGAGTTCTCGAACCTTCTGGAGTCTTCACCGGAAAGAGTTGGGGGTCACTCCGTCCTGGAGGGGGTGACGCTCCTGGTGCTCAACTCTCTGTTCAACATCGCCCTGCTCTGGTACCTGGAGCAGGTCTACACGGCTGGCCGCGGCAACAGACCCTTCTACTTTCTGTGTACGGTCAGTTGGTCTCGCCTGGATCGTTTGTTGTTGTTGTTTTTTTTAATGTAATGACAAGAAATAGATGGACCCGCGGCATGGCATACGCCGTAGAATTTCTCATAGATAGAGCAAAGAAAGGGGGGACAAAAAATAGCAAAAACTTCCCGCTGTGCGCAATTCGTTAGATGTTTTGCAGCATTACTTCTATATAGTCTCATTTCGGTGCGCATAGTGCGGCGAGGTGTGGGTGTGCACACTACACCTGTGTCTTGCTTGCTCTACTTTCAGGCGAATTATATACATAGATTTGGTCATTTATATAGCATAGTACCTCAGCAAGCTCACAGCTCTTTACATATAAATGGTAACACACATAACTATCAATGCATTCAATTTGAAAAATATATTATATTATGACTAGGTGCATCTAAGCTATGTTTATCATGTTAAAAATGATTGGTTCGTGTTAGATTTATTTTTAAAGTAAAGTTTAAAGAGATATGTTATTAGTGCAGTCTTGAAGGTCTTAGTAGTTGGAATACTGCGGATGTGTATGGTAGAGAATTCCTTTGTTTAGGGGAACAAAAATAAAAGAGAGATTAATTACCGGTGCAACCATCCGTGTCTCCGAGTGCTGCCAACAAAGGAATGTAATGATAAGCCATATACGATAATACCAATGTTAGGAATTATTAAAATAAAGACAATACGTCTTTTAAAGCGCTCATTTTAGAAGTATTGGTTCTAAAAACTGTCTGTGTACACGTGAATGACTCTACACATTTAATTAATGACGCTGATGTGTACACATGTGTTCTCTACAACAAAAGTGAAGCTACCGCTGGGCATCGCATGAGTTTGACGCCGTGATATTTTCAACTTTTTTTGTTGAATTTAATCACAATATTAGTTGCTTTTTTTTTTCCTACAATTCAACTTTGCATCTTTTAGTTATTCGGGGTCCCCAGCAGCCCTGGCAATTAATCTTGATTTCATTATTAAATTTCTGAAGTGTAAGGGAACTAGAGTGGGAGGTGCTTTCGACCTAGTGTCCTGGCTGCTTCAGAAGAGATCGCTCTGGTGGGGAGGGGCTTCTCTGCTTTTACGTCCCCTAGGGGGGCCCAAAGAGCTGAGGGGGGTTTACCGGGAAGGCAGATGAAGAGCGCAGGCTCGGGACTACTGATTTTCTTCTAAGTGTGGGATCATTAGTAGTTGAAAAGGTGTTGGCGTCTACGTGGCTCGACAGACGAGTCGAGTTGTGGTGCTGGCCACAACCCGAAACCGAAAACTCCTGGCAGGCAAGGCCAAAAGTCTGAAATGTTAGATGTTAGTTGCTATGTCACATCTGATTAAAGTAGCTGTACGGGTCTTCGGCAAAGATTCAGATGCAATGCCGATGATGAAAACCACAGTACCCGTTGATGGTCGGGTTATTCAGAAGCGATAGTTTGGTCTCCCTTAATTTAGCTAGCAACGCCATTGAGCGGTGTCGGTTTAGGGCCAGTAGCGTCAGTACACATTATCAAAAGGTACCACGAAGAACGCAGCGGACGCCAACTCTGATGAAACCTTCCAGGGGGGTCACACCACATAAGCTGGCCATTGATGATCCCCCTTTTTGCGCCAGCCCTAACCATAGAGACGTGTGGGTTTTCCGGGCTGGCGCCCAAGTGATAGCGAGTAGAAGTAGGTTATTCCACCACCCCCCTTCCTTGTGAGGTCACTTTAGTGAGAGGCGTTTTGGATTCATTGTCTTGGATGCCCATGCGGTCGCTTCAGAATTTCCTTTTTTTTTAATGTGTGTTTGTGGGGGGGGGGGGGGTTCAGCTGTTAAGTCCCTTTAAGGGAAGGGCGGATTGCTGAGGGGGGTTCCTGGGAGGACCCATGAAAAGCCCTAGGCTAGGGGCTGCTCATTTTCTTACACATATGTGATATTGCGTTGTTACGGAGTCAGCACTTCTGAAAACATGTTATATTAATCGAGTCAAGAAACAAGATGTCAACAACTTCTGGTCCGTGTAACCTCGGTCTCTTTAATCACGAACATTAGATTTGAACCCAGCCAGGCTCTTCTAGTACACGACCAGGAACGATTTCACTTCAAAACACTAATCACGAGTTTCATAGTCAAGTGATCTTACATGCTTATAACATGTCAACACAATGCCTGTCACCTGTTCATTAAAATGTAATAAAATATACGAGTTAATATGTAATCGTAGGTATATTAAGAAGAATTTATCTTATCAGCTGTTTGTTAATTATGTATTAATTTAAGGCAGCTCTGTGGACTTTAAAAACAAAAGTTTCCTAATTTTACTATGCTAACAATTTTGAGAACACATGGATTCGACTGTATTTATGTTTCAAAACATTGCTCCGCTAAAATGCAATAATAAAAATAGAACTTTACTCATTGAGCTATGACGTTTTCCAGTTTTAGAAATGACAAACCCCTATTCGGCTTGTAGCACCCGAGGCAGCGGCTATCGTGTCCATATCTTAACACTTTATCCACAGAAAAACTACTGGTCCTCAAAGATAGAATATGGACGGACCCGACAGGACAGCCCCACTTCTAATTACAGCCTGCCAGAAGGTATCCAAATCAAGAATCTGTTGAAGGTATGCAGGGGGGAGAGGAGGTGGTAAGAGTATTTGTCCTCCGATGTTGACAGCTCACCATCCCAACATATCGTTTTCTGTTTATAAAATTCTTGTCTAAGAAAATGTTTAATTCCTTGTGAGATTCTGAAGATTTTCCTGAAACTAATAATTCTCAAGTTTTTAAAGAGCTTTAATTTTTTATTTAAAATCTTGAACATGAATTACCTTAAGGAGGTCTTCAGAAAAAGTATCTGAAACTTATTATTACAGGCATGTAATTAAAATATTTTAGCCCAACGGTTTATTTGTATATATTTCTTGCCTGGAGAATCCATTGGTTAATGGCTACTGGAGATGGCGTGTGGACAACCCAATGTTGTAAATAAGTTTCAGGCCAAGTGCTGACGGAAGTGGTCAGATGAATGCCCCGGGGAAGGACTAATGTGATAGTTGGGGAAATATTTCAGGGATAGAGAGGCAACTGATAAGACGAACCGAGATGTTTCTTTGCGTGGTTACGGGCCAAAAAATAAAACTGTTGACCCATTGCTACTAAGCGTTGAAAAAAATATAACAGAAATAAAGTTACGGGAAGTATTGAAGATTGCTTTTGCTTCCTCTGCTGCTTTAGAACAATTATCAAAAGTTATTTACAAACGAAAGAAAAACATGTCGTTTGAATCAAAGCGAAACACACGGATCTTTCTGACAAGTGGTTATAAAAAAAGGAAAGTAACGTAGTAGTGACGGAACAAAACTCATTACTCAATTACTGTGGCATTTAACCTGGGGAAGATGTTTTGACAATGTTTCATTTGAGGTATTGCTTTCTCAACTTGTAGCGCAGTAGTTCTTTAAGTACATGACATCATTTTTTGAGATGGTCGATTGCAGTAAGCTTGGACAAAGGGGGTGTGATATATCGCTTTATTTTCTACTCATCCATCAGGTCTTTGGTGATACTGTAGCAATAGATGACGTCACAATGGAGGTGGGGGCAGATCAAATTACGGTCATCTTGGGGAACAGTGGAGCAGGAAAGACAACTCTATTGTCTATTCTGGCAGGTGGGAATAAAATGTTTACCCTTAGTTTTGAACAGGTAATTGTAATGAAAGCTCAGTCAGTACAAAGAGCAATCTTTATAGCTCATCTAGTCTCATATGGTGTGAGCTTAAGATTACTCATTAAACTTTTTTCCAGTACGTGTGCAGCCTGCTACATCTGCTGACAAGTGCCACACAACATTGGGGCGCGAAGTCAACACTGTTTCAGAGGCTAGACTGCTATCCTTGCAGTTTCAGTTTCTGTTGTGGTCTAGCCTTTTGAAGCGGGCGGGGCAGTTCTCAGTGATCAGTTTTCATCTAAGTGACCATACTCTGGTGCTTTATAACCAGTCGGTCCAAATAACTATTATGTGTAAGTAAATTGCTATCAGATGTAACCGCTAACCATAAACACTATTGTCATCGTTTCCTCCAATGAACATCAGGTCTTGTGAAACCAACGAAAGGGACTGTACTCTTCAAAGGAAAAGATTTGATGACGACCGACATCGCTTGCTGCCCGCGGCATGACATTTTATTTCCCGACCTGACATGCCGTGAACATCTTTTGTTTTACCGCAAGGTGAGTCAAGGGTAAATATCTGGCAATACACCGTGGGGTATGTCAGGGGTAAATCTCTGGCAATACACCGTGGGGTATGTAAGGGGTAAATCTCTGGCAACACACCGTGGGGTATGTCAGGGGTAAATCTCTGGCAACACACCGCGGGGTATGTCAGGGGTAAATCTCTGGCAATACACCGTGGGGTATGTCAGGGGAAAATATCTGGAAATACACCGTGGGGTATGTCAGGGGTAAATCTCTGGAAATACACCGTGGGGTATGTCAGGGGTAAATCTCTGGCAATACACCGTGGGGTATGTCAGGGGTAAATCTCTGGCAACACACCGTGGGGTATGTCAGAGGTAAATCTCTGGCAACAAACCGTGGGGTATGTCAGGGGTAAATATCTGGCGATTACAGTGGGGTATGTCAGGGGTAAATATCTGGCAATTACAGTGGGGTATGTCAGTGGTAAATCTCTGGCAATACACAGTGGGGTATGTCAGGGGTAAATCTCAGGCAATACACCGTGGGGTATGTCAAGGGTAAATATCAGGCAATACACCTTGGGGTATGTCAGGGGTAAATAGCTAGCAATACACCGTGGGGTATGTCAAGGGTAAATATCAGGCAATACACCGTGGGGTATGTCAAGGGTAAATATCAGGCAATACACCGTGGGGTATGTCAAGGGTAAATATCAGGAAATACACCGTGGGGTATGTCAAGGGTAAATAGCTGGCAATACACCGTGGGGTATGTCAAGGGTAAATATCAGGCAATACACCGTGGGGTATGTCAAGGGTTTATCTCTTTAGTTGAGGAGTTCACAGCGGCGTAGCGAGGGGCAGGGCAAATAACCCGGCATTTTGCTAAGAGGGTAGAATTACTAATTTTTAGTCTCTAAAAATTTAACGGTTAAAATTAGCTATTTTATCTAGAAATAATATTAAAAAAACAAAGGAGGATCTTAAATGAAAAAGTGGTTAATGACATGAATATTTAAAAGCTCTTACATTAAGACTTTGAATTGAAAAACCTTGTTTATTTTACAAACTGCTTAAACTGAAACTCAGAAATGAAGTCTGTCACTCTGTCATAGTGTTTACACACGATGTTGCACATATTGTTGTCCTATTTCCTCTCAGCATGGGTTCTTCTGTATCATTCGTTAGACCTTTGGCTCCTCTGTAACATTCGTTAGACCTTTGGCGCCTCTGTAACATTCGTTAGACCTTTGGCTCCTCTGTATCATTCGTTAGACCTTTGGCTCCTCTGTAACATTCGTTAGACCTTTGGCTCCTCTGTAACATTCGTTAGACCTTTGGCTCCTCTGTAACATTCGTTAGACCTTTGGCTCCTCTGTATCATTCGTTAGA
>MUZC01004809.1:162736-207214 GCA_002072015.1 Radix auricularia | reverse complement strand
TAACATTCGTTAGACCTTTGGCTCATCTGTAACATTCGTTAGACCTTTGGCTCCTCTGTATCATTCGTTAGAAATTTGGCTCCTCTGTATCATTCGTTAGACCTTTGGCTCCTCTGTAACATTCGTTAGACCTTTGGCTCCTCTGTAACATGTGTCCAGTTCTGAAGTCTCTTGTGTACGGATGCAATCTTCTGTAAAGAAGAAGCATCTGCCATAGATACGACAATATGAAGTACTAATCACAAGTCTCAATCCGGTGTTTTAACCTAAGATAGAAGATTCGCTGAACACTCATCAAGAAATTAAAATAAATACACGGACAGATACAAGTAAAACTTTTTTTTAAAGTATTGGCGAATAATTTTTATGGGCGAAAAATGTAAGGATTAAAAAAAAATAGAGTTAAGAAAATTTTGAAGAGGCTAAAATTTGTTGCAATTGCTGATATCATTTCTTGCAATGCCGACTTCCAGATGTGTTGTCCTGACCGCAGGGTGAAGGAGGATGATATCTATGCCGTTCTCAACCGACTGCGCATGACGGAACAGGCTGGAAAACTCGTGTCGCAGATTACACGGACAGAGAGACGAAAGATTTCAGTCGCCTGTGCTATTTTTAGCAACTCCGAGGTAACGTCACAAATGTGCAGTCCATTGTTCATCTATTTTAATAAACTTCACATTTTAAAAAAAAGTTAAATTCCTGTTGAAATAGTATTGTTTATATCAAAATCTATTCGCATTGTTCAAATAGCTTGAAATTTTGCATACGATAAAATTTGTCTTATTGACTTAGAAAATCTCCAAATATCGGTGAACGATGTTTAGACATTCATTGTACCTTCAAATTTTAAAAATAAATTTAATAAGTTTGTAAATATTAAAATAATTTATGAAATATTCTCACATAGCCAGAGTTATGTAAAGTTACTACTCCAATAACTAGAGCAAGATGTGTCCCTAACTCCTACACCTCCCCCCCCCCCCCCCCCCCCGCACACACAAACACCACTGAAACACACAGCACAAACGTTTTAAAATGTTTTCAGGTGGTCGTTATCGATGAGCCGTCTGCCAGAGTGGACCCCGCTGCACGTGACGACCTCTGGAACTTCATCAGGAACATGCGCAGGGGGCGCTCGATTCTAATGAGTACGCATGACCCGTACGAAGCGGAAGTCGTTGGAGATCACGTGGCCATGTTGGTGAAGGGGCGAATCAAGTGTCATGGTTCGCCGGCGTATTTGGAGAATATGTACGGTAAACAATAAATACACTAAGTTAAAAATATATATATATACTCAATTTGTGCTTTAGTAACCCGATGAGATGCATTTGTGTTTACAGAATGTAGGGCACCAAATTTGTGTTTACAGAATTTAGGACACCAAATTTGTGTTTACAGAATGTAGGGCACCAAATTTGTGTTTACAGAATGTAGGGCACCAAATTTGTGTGCAAAGCGCCAGATGACTTCTTTACAATGCTATTTATTCGTTAAATTGATCATATCACAAAAACGAAATGAGTTTTACAACAACAGAAGATCTGTTTACAACCACGAAATGTAATTCAAATTTTGAACTGCATAATTGGTTCATCTCGGTCCTCCAGCTGTGGTCAGACGCATTGTTTGTATTGATGTTTTCAATCTTCATCTCTTATGTCAATCGGTACTGTAGCTGATCGTTATTGTTTTCCCCCTTTCATGCCCAGACCCTGGCTACAAACTAGTTGTTGGGACAGAGGCTGGGGACATCGGCAACATCACCCAGGTCGTCCTCAGTTATTTCCCACCGGCCAAGTGTTTGGTAAGGGGCAAGATTTTTAAGATAATTTAATGTAGAGTGCTATAGCTTCATAGAATATAAAAAGTACTGATTTTAAAACTAATTTTACTTAGATGCACACCCCACTTCGGTCTTATGAAATAATACAAAAATGTTAAATCCTTACTTGGAAATGCTACGCAACAGCAATCTAATACTTTACTCAGATACACAAAATGATATTTTAAATCAACTGTTCCTTCTCCATTCACAAGACCATTTTCAAAAGAAAGCATATCCTTGCTAAAAGCCATGCACGCCCCTTCTTCAAACAAACCACGACCTTGCATTTGTAAATAAAAAAATACCTGTCATTACAGTATCAATGTTGTCAATATTCCAGCCAACAAACAAGTTTGGCAACAAAATGCAGACGCTAAGCCAGATTAATTATAGCAATATCTTATACATTGAATATATCTGCAGCTATATTGTGAAATAACAATTTAATTTTAACAGTACAATTAAGTTCAGTTACAAATGTTTTATCTTGTAACACAAACTGTGTCGCGTTTACCGATTTTTAAGTCAAACTCACTTACTTAAAACCTTTAAAAAATATTTCAAAACTTTATTTGTTTTTGTTGGTTTTTTTTCTTTTTCTCGGAAAGGGTCTTCACAATTTTCAAGTAGTTTACCGACTACCAGACGGGAACATGCTAGGGATGCCTGACTTACTGAGGGACCTGGAGACCAAGAAAAAGACTTTAGGTGTAACATCATATGAGCTGCACAGGACGTCCTTGCAGGACATTTTGTTCAGGTAATTTTAGCAAGGAAATCTGGGCAGGACGTTATCATCAGGTAATTTTAGCAGGGAAATATGTGCAGGTAATGATATTACTACAAATACAATTAACTCTCACTGTTATAGAGTTACTTTTTGAGGTAGATCTTTGGATAAGCTTAGGCCGTAATAATCTTCTGTATGAAAGGCGTGTCTTTAACAGCAAAGATTTCATTTCTGTTCTTGAGATAGCATTTGCTGAAAGCTTCCAAAAAGTAACAGATAGCATTTAATGAAAGCTTCCAAAAAGTAACAGATAGCATTTGATGAAAGCTTCCAAAAAGTAGCATATAGCATTTGATGAAAGCTTCCAAAAAGTAGCATATAGCATTTGATGAAAGCTTCCAAAAAGAAGCAGATAGCATTTGCTGGAAGTTTCCAAAACGTAGCAGATAGCATTTGATGAAAGCTTTCACAAGTAGGTGATAACATTTTCTGAAAGCATCCAAAAAGTAGGATAAAAGTAAAAGTATATGTTGTTATTTTTTCAACACGGCACTCATTTCCATTATGACAAAATCATATTTTGTACATTCTGTTGTCTTTTTTGTATGTGATATTCTGTCTAGAGCCTATACCATATGTTTTCCGTGATATGACTATAGAGTGTATCTCTTCAACAAGCATTAATCATAGTTACATTTCTTATCTCTTCCCTTAGGCTGACCACAGCAGTGAAGAAACCATCCTTTAAAAAAGAACTGGACGATGCCACGATGTAATTCATTAATGTTTAAAGTCATTTCTTTCATGTTTTTATATTATTTGTCAAATGAAAGGGGGATGGGGGAACAGTCGTATTCATGCAGCAATGGGAACAGGCGTTGAAGTATTGGGTTTTCTGCCAGTTATACAACGGTGCAAGGGGCCGGCAGTTTTCTATGGCGGCCTAAAGGGGCAATAATCACGTCATACCCTTTAATTAGGTAGTTCGTTATGTGAGGGTTTTAATTATTTGTCTTGTCTTCTCGCTTATGTTACGTGAACTCACCCAGACTAAAACTATTTAAAATTAAAATACCGTACTAATGCTATAGACTGTCCCAATGAGCCGAAGAGGTGCAGTAGTTTTGGCACTGGAGAAAAATATTAAAGTTTAATTTTCCGGTGTGAGATTTTGAAGCAGAGAAATATAAATGTAGAGTTTAAAGGCATGTAGCAATAGAAATAAAATAAATTTCGGTGTTTTCCTTTTAAATAATGTCTGAGTTTAGCCAAGGGCTATTTTGTTTACAAATTTAACATTTGAAAATTGTTGACTGGGACGTAGCGGCTGAGGATATAGAACATGACCTAAGCATTGTTGACAATTTTAATGTAACTCCCTCAAACAACGCCAAATGTTAAACTATTAGTGTTTGATCAACCACCCTCCACCTTCCACCCCCTCCACCTTCCACCCCCTCCACCTTCCACCCCCTCCACCAACAGACAAATTTCGTCGAGTGGCACGGACTTTGTAGCAGGGACGGAGTACTTCACCGTCTTCAGCAGTCTATCTTCGCCCGGCCGACGTAATGGTCTCAACACTAAGTGACGTCCTTTGTCATTGCCACTGTTATCATTTGATTCAATTTTTTTAGTCAATTGGTTTAATTATGTTAAACCTTTTGTTTGATGATGTTAAAGCATTTGGTTGATAGATTCGAACAATTGTTTAATTGGCGTTAAACCCTTTAGTCATGTAAAGCGCCGTGAGCCCAGTTCCTTACAGGGATACAGCGCTATATAAAAATCCTATTATTATTATTACATGTATTATTATTTAGTTTTTGTGGGTTTTTTTTTTTTTACTTTTTGTTTTTAGGTCGTTTGGTTGTTTTGTGTTAAACTATTTTTAAATGGATGTGAAACCATTTGGTTTTATAAACAAAACCATTTTGTTATTATGCGTTAAAACCCTTGTTTATATATAAACCTTATGTTGTAGATTGTAGATGTTTTAATGGTGAATGTTCAGCTGTTTGTTGTCTACAGAAGTAGATGTAAAGTCTTCTGGTTTGTAATGTTAGACGTTAGGCTGGTAGATCTTAGACTTGAGTTTCATAAACTTTTAACTCTTAACTGTCTGATATAAAAATTAAGGTATTCTTAAAATAAATTTAGTTAATAACATAAAAAAGGTATTTTAAATATGAAAGCCTTGACTGCAGCACTTGGTTACAAATATTTAGTGTTACAAATAGGAAATGACGGCTGGAATAGTTACAAATCTTTACGTACACATTGCGAAATCCTGTTTTCCCTCTGATAACCACAAAGTACTCGGTTGCTTGAACTTTTGCTATTATTTAACTTCTGTAATATCATCTTCGTCTTTTTTTTTCTTTTTTTTTTTTAAATTTTATTTTTAAATTTTTCTTTTTTTAAACACATATTTATGCCTAGCTAACTGCTGGTTGCTGTTTTCTGTTGAATGTGTTTTGTTTTCTGCGCAGTAAGAAATCAGAGATGCTCTGTGAGGTCTTCCCACTCGGTGGATGGCAACAGAAGAAACCTTTCATTTCAACCGGATGTGCCACCCAAAAGTAAGAAGCTGACCGATGTTACGTAGTTTTTATATAACATTGAGTAAAGTGAGTTGCTGGCCGATGGGACGTAGTTTTAGAGAGCATCGTGTAAAATAAACTAACAGATCAAATTTAGTTTGAGATAACATTGAGAAAAGTTAGTTGTTGATGACCAATTTAAGAATGTTTAAAAAAAATAATAACATGGAAGAAACATTGCACAAAATTTAACTAACACTGGTTATAGAAGTTTGTGTGAACACACAGAAAATGAGAAAAGTTCCTCTCGCATCCTGCATTCTAATCAAACAATGCAACGGTAGCAACCATTTCATATAAAAAGGTGTAGAAAAAATTTATGTCTACGCATCTGTTCTCTGGTATAAGCTGGGCCGTCTTTACACCATCTTGGGCCCCTGGGAAAAGGAATAGTGTGTCCTTCCCCCCCTCCCCACTCCGGGAAGGAATTAATAATAAATATACATAATAAGAATAAATAAATATATTTTCATCGGGCCCCTATGCTCGTGGTCCCCCGGGCAACTGCCCAACGGGCCTATGTGTTAAAACGACCCTGGGTATACGTAACGCCTGTAATATGTCTGCGTCAAAGCATACGCCCTTGAGTGGATCTGAAGATGCTCTGAAAGTTGCCCTTAGAAACAATCTTCGAAAAGAAAATCGCTCACAACATCTCAGCGGTCGTACGGACTTCTATAACCATTTAACATAACAGCTTTACAATTCTAAACAATAAAAACGAAAACCATTTGAAGGATGGGGTATAGAAGGTAGAAGTGGTTTTAGGTGAAAATATCAGAATAGAATTGACGGTTAAATTTTGCTATTTTAACCTTTAATGTACGAAAGATCTATAGTTGAAATCGCTCAATTCGCATATTATTTAATTTATAATAACATTGTCATGAGCAAAACTTTGTGGAAATGAGAACAAGGATTGATCTTTTCGTTTGCTGATTATATTTTACAGAGTCGTCTGTCCCTATCCACACCATTGGCCTGGAACAGCCTTACATAGGTAATTATTGTACAAGTGTAAAAAATGGCTTGTGGTTGTATGATGCATGCGTGTGACAGGAATCTAGTAAATTATTGGTTTATACAATCAACTGTCGGCAAACTATTTGTCTACACCCAAAAATAGACTGCTGACAAACTATTTGTCTACACCCAAAAATAGACTGCTTACAAACTATTTGCCTACACCCAAAAATAGACTGCTGACAAACTATTTGTCTACACCCAAAAATAGACTGCTGACAAATTATTTGTCTACACCCAAAAATAGACTGCTGACAAACTATTTGTCTACACCCAAATATAGACAGCTGACAAACTATTTGTCTACACCCAAAAATAGACTGCTGACAAACTATTTGTCTACACCCAAAAATAGACTGCTGACAAACTATTTGTCTACACCCAAAAATAGACTGCTGACAAACTTTTGTCTACACCCAAAAATAGACTGCTGACAAACTTTTGTCTACACCCAAAAATAGACTGCTGACAAACTTTTTATCTACACCCAAAAATAGACTGCTGACAAACTTTTGTCTACACCCAAAAATAGACTGCTGACAAACTATTTGTCTACACCCAAAAATAGACTGCTGACAAACTTTTGTCTACACCCAAAAATAGACTGCTGACAAACTTTTGTCTACACCCAAAGATAGACTGCTGACAAACTTTTGTCTACACCCAAAAATAGACTGAACCCAGAAGTTCTGAGATGTCTGTTTAAATCATAAAATATATGAACGATAAAGGCATCCATTGCTTTAATCATGCCATCAAAATACACGATCGCCGTAGATTATCGTTGTAAATTGGCTTTTCAGTTACTTTGATGTTTTGTGTTAGCAGCGTATTGCGATGACATTGAATTGATTGCTGTAAAATCCCATTTTAGCCATTAGAAGGATAGGAAATTGGAGGCATGTACAGGTGTGGTGGACAAGACCAGGTAATAACCCATAAGGAAATCGGTCAATTTATAAGAGCTCGCTCCCGATGAAGGGGTTTACCTTTACATGGTACTCGGGATAATTAGGGTATGCGAAACCCAAAACTAATAGCCCCGACCTGGAAGGTCGAAGTCCGGTTAGGGCTAGCTAGGGAGTTAGACAGATGATTACAGCCGCTGTACGGAACGTAGACGGAGGCAACGATGGTGAAGATCGCCTCTGTCGATGATGAAAATCATTGTAACCGTTGACGGTCATCCGAAGCGGCAGTTTCGTCCCCCTCTCTAGGTAGAATCAGTGAACGGCACTGTTTGGGGCTAGAAAGGACCAGTAAAATACTAGAAAAAGTGCCGTGAAGAACTTTTGGCCGGACGTCAGCTCTGAGGAAACCTACCCGACAAGGGGCGCCCTTACCAAACACTATATGGTTGGTTACTGAGGTTGCCCGTACCCCCCGGGGGGCTACAGTGATGATTCCCTCCCCCTATTTGCGACAGTCCTAGGTAAATAGACCCGTAATATATACCGTGGTGGCACCGCAGAAACGGCGGGTCAAAGTAGGTCAAATCCACATCCTCCTTTGGGAGGAAATCCCCTTGAGAGGCAGGACGGTGAGCTTCGAGCGAACTTAACCCTGCTCAGACGGCCCCCTCTTAGAGGGGACCGTGTTGGGGGTGCCCTTGTCAGCTACGCCGCTTGGTGGAGAGGTGGGAGTTGCCGAGAGATTCCCCAACGGGACCTATAAGAGTTTTCGTTAACTCAGGGCTAATGATGCCACCTCAAATGAGACATAAGAGCTCACTTAAATTTCATGACTGATTTTCATTAAGGAAAGAAATGGCTGCTTGAGAGGTGTGTCAAATATATTGGGTTCTTTAAAAAAAATTCGGTTTGACAAAATGTCACAATTTCTGTCACAGCTTTACTGTCTTAATCAGGGAACTTAAAGTTGTTGTTTTTTTTTTATTTAATTTACGACCTTGTATTTTTTTAATTGATTTATAGATATTTTTTAATGAAATTAACTTGAATAAAAGACAAACTACAAACACATGGTTTTCTAAAAAATTTTAAAAAATTATAATTATGTTTCACCAGAAGCTATTCCCGAACTTTGAATTTATTCAACAATATAGCTTCTTATCTAATATATAATATACTTAGAGTAGGAAGCAATAAACTGTACATTCTTCCATCCATCCCAGTCATGAGTAGGTGGGTCTCAACATATGAGACAGCGAATATCTCCAAATTCTTCGCAAAATTTTATTTATGGTGAATTATTCATTCAAGAATGTAACCCATATCATCAGTGTTAACTCAAGTCACTTATACATGTCCTCCTTTATCAGAGTTGCCGGATTCAGACGATTTCTCAACGGAGTACACGCGCCAAATCGACTACAAGAGAAACGAAGGTGTGTGGTACGTGCTCCAGACACTCGCTGCCGTGTTCACCAAGAAGTACATCGTCTTCAAGCGGACGCCGCTGACCTCCGTGGCCCTGCTGGCGGTGCCGCCGCTGTTCATCCTCCTGGCGACAGAGGTGGATTATTTGATGATGCCGACGAGACTCAACCAGTCCCTGCTCTTCTCTGTCAGCGGCATGGCGTCGAGGATTTCCCTGCTGGAAGTAGGGCCTGGCGTGCCAAAGTCACTCGTGCACGCCTACGAAAGTCAGTTCCGTGGAACTCACGAAGTTATCAATCTACCAAAAGTAATGCACATTGACGCCGATGGGGCGTTTAGAAAATTGATTACTTTTGGAAACGAATTATAAAGAGAAAAATTAAATTGTTGAGGCCATACAGTAAAAATTGACACCAGAGAGAGCGAGCAACTCATTATCCACGTGTGATGATCGCTTAATACTAACATTGACTGGATGATTAATTACCGTTCCTCGACAACTCCATCCCATTGACTGGACAGTTACCTCCCAAAGACAATACCATCCCATTGACTGGACAGTTACCTCCCAAAGACAATACCATCCCATTGACTGGACAGTTACCTCCAAAAGACAACTCCATCCCATTGACTGGACAGTTACCTCCCAAAGACAATACCATCCCATTGACTGGACAGTTACCTCCAAAAGACAATACCATCCCATTGACTGGACAGTTACCTCCCAAAGACAATACCATCCCATGTACTGGACAGTTACCTCCAAAAGACAATACCATCCCATTGACTGGACAGTTACCTCGCCAGGACAACTCCATCCCATTGACTGGACAGTTACCTCCCCAGAACAACCCCATCCCATAGACTAGATCAATGGTACCACTTCAAACTCTTGCTGCTAAAGCTCCCAGGGCCTCGATGGTCCCATTCTTGCTTCCGTTACATGTTATAACTATACGGAAAGACTATTCAATGTGTATCTCTAATCTATGGATAGATTCTAAAACATTAGCACACAATAAATAATGATAGTTCTAGATGCAAAATACCCCCCCCCCCCCCCCCCACACACACACACACACAAAAACTTGCATTTTCCGTGTAGGCCTATCTAGTTACCTTATGAGACATATTTTTAAAGTTTAACCTGATCATTAAATCAGTGGCGTAGCGAGGAGGAGTGATAGAGGGGAAAATGCCTCTGGTGTTAATTAGGGGTGGCCATACCTAGGGGCTAATTAGCTTATACAATTTTAAAGGGTTAAAAAATTGAAGAGTTTCGTCGAAATAAATTAAAAACAAGAGAAGCAAACAATAAAAGAAATTAATAAATATGTTGAGTTTCCTACTGATAAAACTTTCAACGCGAATTTATTTAATTCTAATAATTTTTACGATGCTGTTTACGCTTGAGAATACACTGTCTGATATACTTAATAATATTGCCCAGAGTAATGACAGTTGTGAGATTACGTTCTCTAAAGTTAAGTCAGTTAAAGAAAAATCTTGATCAAAAAAGAGTGAACAAATTTGACTAATCTTTACATTTTTTTTTTTTTGCTTTTGAGCATGGAATTTCTGATTAAATATTATTTGAAAGTACCTTCAAAGATTTTAAAGTTAGTAAAAGCAACACACAACAAAACTTCATTTTTCAGATAAAGAAAGGAAAGCTCTTCTTTTTAGCGCATTTTCGAGATGTCGAAATCGCTATTGCCCCCGTTTTGTCCGTCTGTCTGTCATCACCATGATCACAGGATCCATAAGTCCTAGACCCATGATGTATATATGTTTTTTGTATGTCCTGACCTGCCATTGGTGCATCAACACTCAGTTACTCGATCCGTTAAAAAACCCCGTTAAAACTACCAAAAAACTTTGCGAATCGAGAGTTAACACTGGCACAAGGAACGGGCGCCATTGCCGGAAGTCGAATACATAGTTTTTCAAGCATTCAAGAGTGGTGTGAAATCGTGCAAAAGAATTAATTAGTGTTTTTTTTAGTTGACGTCATTAAAATATGTGTAAAAGTTTAGAGAGTTTTACTTCATCATTTGTGGTGACTTATAGTTAGATTAAAGAGAAAACAATTTTTTTTTTAATGTAAAGAAATGACTTTTAAATAAAAAAAAATTTCAGGTATATTCATTACACAAGAAAATTCATAAAAATATGTCTAAAATCTAAACACAATTACTGATAACTACATAATTCTGATATCTAACATAAGTACTGATACATAATACGAAAATGCGCTAACACGTCCTGAGTTCCAATAGGTACCAGGCTTAACATGATTTTTTTTCTAACATAACTGTTTGTAGTATCCTTAATCCTTAGTATTACTTTACAAGAAAAGTTTTTGGTAAAGGGGGTAGGGGGGTTATGGGCAGAAGACTTGTCATCTTCCATAGGCGGCACAATAAATCACGCTACGCCGCTGAATGAAATAAATAATAAATAGCACAAAAATGTTAATTTTATAGTACTCATATCACTACGTCTCTAATTGACCAATCTCTCGCTTCCTCTGTGTTGATTTCTTTTCTGCAAGAGCAGTGATATAGTCAAGGAGCTCAACGACTGGGTGAAGAACAAGATGGACAGGCTGTTCATTGTCGGAGCGGCTCTGCGGGGATCTCCGAAGATCAGCGTGGGATATTACCATGCCAACGCCATTCATGGCCAGGGCCTAACAGTCAGTACACGAAAACAACCGCAAACTGTAATTTGTATGGAGTATTTTAGATGGTTTTCGTTAGTGTGTGTAGATGTAATCAAATGACAACGACTATAATTTTTTTTTTCCTATAAATGAGGCAATGTCACGCGATTAAACCCCACCCAAGAAACGAATTTAAAAATGACAATAAATCCCGTGGGACCGTCCAAAAATGTCGTCACGCACTTAGTGGGAGGGGGGTTCCCCACATTTGTGACAATGTGTGACGAGGTAGGGGGGGACGTGTTTAAAATTTGTGACGTCACGTCAAAACTCGCTACTCTAAATTAAAGTTCCACTTAAATATTTTAATTCTTACTATTTATTTTATGACGTTTTGCATGGATTCGCCAGTGTTACGATTTTAGAGTGCAGCCTTACACTAAACACATATTCACCATGCATAGAACAGCACAAAACCATAAGACATTTTCCTTGATGCGAATTAAACGAATCTCTCATTGCAATACACCACCAGTAATTCAATGCCCCAGCTCCCCCCCCCCCCCCAAATGGGCTTAAACATTTGTCCTCTTCCAAAATGTGACCAAATGAAGAAATAATTTTATCGATTGCAGATTCTCTTTAACTTTATCAGGAGATAATTAATAATTTGAAAAAAAAGAAAATAAGCAAAATGTAAAATGTAATAATAATAATAACAATAATAATAATATCATTAACATTAATAATAACAATAATAATAACTAAAACAATAATAATAACAATAACAATGATAATAACAAAGCCTTTCTCGTGCTCATAACTATCGTCACCGCCTTATAATATTTCAAATAACTTCAATTATTGTGAAGAATTATAAATTAACTAGGTTTTTTCGGGGCGCCTATGGCACCCACTTTTTTCAAAAGCCCAAGTAACTTATGTGAATGTTTTTGCTTGCGTTTGAATCACGAAAAAATCACAGTTCACGGCTTATTTATGGGTAATATTTCTTGTTTGATAAATACAAAATATTAAACTTCCTGAAATGTACACAAACTATTTTATGATTAAAAATCCTCAAATATATGTTGAAAATAAATCATAAACACGGACACGTCTGATGTATACTCCATGGCGTAGCTCACTAAACTATCCAAAATTCGCAGTTGCAGACACAAAAAGTTATCTACTTTAACACAAATACTGACGTCACTATTAACGGCTCTTTTTACATTGTTCCCTTTTCCAAAATTTAAAAAAAAAAGCTCAAACAATGACGTTATATAATAATTTACGGCGAGAAACACCACACGCTCTGTTAATCTCAAAACCAAAATGATTATTATTTCTCGTCTATATTTTCAACTTTTTTTTTTAATTTGCTGATTATGTCCCTTAGTGTTACAGAGTGGTGTCCCTTAGCATTACTGAGTGACCTGGGCTTTTATGTTATGCATGTTTAAAAACTTTAAACTGTTGCAAGAATCTTCGATTTTATGCGAACTAGGAACTATTCCATATAACATTAAAATATCATAAGAAGAACTTCCAGATTTATTTGGTATCTTAACGAACCACCATGAAAGCCATCACTCCACAGGTTCAGCTACTGGTCAACGCGTATGTGAAGCACCACCTCGGTGAGGACTATGATCTCCAGTCGGGTGTCTTCCACAGAATCCGACAGCGGTCAATCCCCGTGTGGCGCCACGGGTTCACCGCCCTGACCATCGTCGTGGCAGCTTTACCGGGCGCCTTCATCTACTCGCCCGTAGCGGACAGAGCCGTAAGCAGAGCGAACACTCTTTTGTTTTACTATGAGGCAATGTCTATAGCTAACAAAAAATTAAATGGAAAAGACGTAAACAAGGTAAGGGTTGGCCTGACCGGACGTAACAAAACAGCAAACGTTTCGGCAAAGAGCCTTTTTCAACGAACATACAATACACAAAACGAATATAAAAATAAAAAATAAAATTAAGAAACTTAGCTGCAGTGAAATCCAAAGTATCGAAGAAAGTCACTTTGCCGAAACGTTCGCGGTTTTGTTACGTCCGGTCAGGCCAACCCTTACCTTGTTTACGTCTTTTCCATTTAATTTTTGATAAGCCTGATTGCAGTCCTACCCCTCATTTTGTTTTCTATAGCTAACAGCGCAACTGAGTATTTTGTAGATTTTTTTAAAAAATTAAGTGTGTGATTTGTTTCCTGTTAATTCTCGACCCCCCAACACAACAAAAAATATTTGAAGACCTTAAAAGAAGAGACGGCTTTGTTAGGTTTTTTAACCTTAATAGCTACCCCATCTGTGTGATTGAGATTAAAAATAGAATGTTCTGAATGGGATTTTGTAAAGAATAAAAAAAACGTCTCTGACAGCAACAAAAATTTTAAGGTATTTAGTTAATTAATGATAAATCAAAACTGAATAGTTTTGAAATTTAAAGCTTGAATATCTCAAAGGTAAAAAAAAAAGGTGATTAACCGTTTATTCCCTTGAGGTCTTCATTTCATGATCTAATTCATGGCTCTCAAGAACTTCAATGGATACACAATGTTCGCTCTGGCTCGAAAACGAAAATTCAGAAAGTGATTTGTAATAAAAAGCAAAGAAAGAAACTAACACTTAGACTGACAGGAAGGTTTTCTAATGTTACCCTACGGCAGTGTTTCTCAACTTTTTGAGATCTGTGTACCCTTTGCCTTCTAAACACTGATTATCCCTTGGTTTTAAATGAATAACGTTGTACTACATCATCAGAAACACTGGCAAACACAAACACGCAGACACAAACACAAACACAAAAACACACTTAGTAAGCTAACAAAGTAATTTTTTAAAAAAATAATAACAAAATGTATATCTTCTGTTATGTACACCCCCCCCCCAACCTGTGACCCTGGGTACGCGTACCACATCATCAGAAACACTGTCAAACACAAACAAAAAAACACACTTAGTAAGGTAAAAAAGTTACACATTTCTTACACAAATCGTGAATGCTTGTAAGTTTTCCCCCAATGAAAACCGGGCGAGGCATCGATTACTAACTAGTGTACGAGGTGTCGCTTTAGTTTAAAGGTTTTTGTATATTTAAAACTTTGAATTATATTAAAAGAAAACTCGATTCCTTCGTTAAACGCCTACGTCATTCGTGCTAATTTTAAATCTTAAATGTGATATCAAACGACCTTGATGGTGTGTGAGGTCGTCGCGGTTGACATACCGTTTTAAAGGTTTTTAGGCTACTCATATTCAAAGTGAGTGATACAAAATATTTATATTACGTGATACGCTTTGCCGGAATTGACCGTCTGGCAAGGTATTCAGACCGTGTTAAACACTAGCCACTGACTGTTATAATAATGAGTTTTTCTCCTACAGACTGGGACGAAACATCTCGAGTTTTTCACCGGCGTATCCCCCTTAGCTTACTGGATTGGGACGTTTCTCTTCGACTTCATCGTTTACTCCAACATCGTCATCTTTGTGCTGGGCGCGTTTCTGTACCTGCCGGGTCCATTCTTGGTGGGCGATCATTGGCTGCTCACCCCTTGCTTGTTGATGACGTACGGGGCGGCCATCTTGCCTTACATTTACTGCGCGCAGCACATGTTTCACGTGCCGTCCAGCGGCGCCTTGGGAATAACGCTGGTCAACTTTTTGTTAAGTAAGTGAGTCTACTTTACATATAGGCAGTGTTCATAGGGTAACTCTTAAGTACAAACCTTGCGTGGTTGTTTCCTATAGTTTCCGATTCTCACATCGTTTTGTTATCTCTTCCTGGAAGATTTCCTCTGTCACTTCCTGTCAAGTTACAGTAAACAAAACCACAGCGTCGACTTCCTGGACACACTGCTGACCCTAATAGCACCACAATATAACATAGCGTCCGGCCTGAATGAACTGACCAATACCAGAGCAGAAGAGAAGCAAGGTAATGTTTCATGAAGATGTAATGTACCAGAAACACGGCTTGCATTTAGCACTAAGGATGCTCTACAAAATAATTGGCTATTGAACGGGTATATCACTGAGCATTCATGTTGTAGGTGTATCTATCTCAGTCACTAACTAATCCAATAGAATTTGCTTATATAATCAAATGGATTTGGTTCTTCAAAATCTGATTTATGTCAAAAAAAAACTTTTTTCTGTCAACAAAGATTACAAAGACAGTTTTCGACGTCTCAAACAACAGTAAATGAGTTTATTTGTTTCTTAAGATGACAATGTTAGAGCTTCACTTGGATTATTCTCACATTTTCAGTAAACGCTTCTTTAAAAACGTGATGTCATAGTTTGTTTGCTTTATTGTGTGTTCTGTGAGTTAGATAAAAAGAATTTTTTATATTCTCTAAGCCATCAGCATCAAAATAGAGTCCGAGGTCCAGTAAACCGTTTCTTGCTTTCAGTGGCGTTCACTGACCAGACCTGGGTCCCGGCTGCTGACATCGACGTCAACATGATCATCCTCAAGATAGTGTGTCTCCTGTGCCAGGGGGCGCTCTCCTGGCTTTTGTTGATGTGCCTCGAGTATGGGCTGCTTCTGAAATTCAAGTGAGGCATTTAATTAACATAGCGAACTGTTTAAGTTACTTAGATCTGGGCATGGATACACGGTGGTCGAGTGGAGCGCACGCTCGGCCTGTATACCACCAAGAGTATGAGTGTCTGTGATGGCAGGGACTTGTTCCCGTGGATTAAGAGTGTCCCTGAATTCACCCGGTTGTGCTGAGTACCTGACAATATTTGAAGAAATAAACAATGGCTATAAGCCATCGAGTCACTCAATCCCCTCACAGCCGTGGCCGCGCTTCACCCCGTGCCAACAGGCCAGCATGATCTGGACGTTCTTATAAGGTCGTGGAACGCAATAATCTTCAAATCAGAAGGAGCGTTTGGAATGTTAAACTTTTAGTAAGGAGATGGTATGGGTAGTGCCCAGACATTTTAATGGCATGAGTAAGCTCGCGCCAGTCCACTGGAATAAACGCTTTCTGGATGTTTGGTCACCGTTACCAGTGTCAGTAAACCGAAACGAATCTCTGGTCGTTGACAGTTAATGAAACAATAAACACGACAGTAGAGCTTGTTACTTATGTTTTTAATAGTCATTTTTATTAGGACTTAAACTTTATTTTTAAAATTTAACCACTCACTACACATATAACCAAAATATCCAACCCATTGTCTTGTTTTCAAGGTTAAGATTTTATAGTTTACATATCCATTTAATTTCAACGTCTCCTGGACATTCCTGTCTACCGGACAACAGATACCAGCTGGGACTCACGTACTCCCAGATAACGGTCGAGTATGAGCCAGGCTACGGCCTCAAAGACAACGAGGACGATTACGATGACGTGCTGATAGAAAGTGACCGCGTGGACAAAACACACCTGGGCCTTTTGAGGAAGCAAGGTGCGTAGTGGTAACAGATCTCTAGGGTGAACTTTTGGCAAAGTTGGCTCGCAACTACCAAAGGGGATTGTCATACTCCAACTATTCACCTTACCATAGATGTTATTCATGCTCCCACTATTACCCTTTCATATGTGGTGTTTACATTCCCACTATTACGCTTACCATGGGTGATGTCCATATTTCCAATTATGCTTTGAGTGTTAAATTGATGAAAGGGGGAGGAGGGTATTCAGTCAAAACCAAGGACTGCTAAGGGAAGAATCTCGACCGTGACGTCACAACGCTACCGGTTGCTGGAAACGAGAGTTCTATCAATTCTAAAAGGATTTTCAAAAATGAAAGGTCTTAGGGTTTGGGTTAGGTATAGCTTTAGAATTTTTTTTGGAAAATTGAAGGTTTTAGGGTTTGGGTTAGGTATAGCTATAGAATTTTAATTTTAGCTTTTTAAAGCTCGTGCCATAACAACAAAGATGACCGCCGGTAATGACCGTGACGTCACAGTCGAGATTCTTCATATTTACCGAAAGGACACATACCTATCGCAAAGACGCCAAAAAATAATTTAGACCTTTACGAACTAATTTGTGTTTGATCAAACCATCGACTTATAGTAGTAGCAGATTAAGGGTACTCACGTGTTTTTGTTTGACGACAATTTTTATTGTTAGCTCTTATTCCAAGAACTGCAAATTTCAGACGCCATCTTGATGAGACAGCTGCACAAACAATACCTGTCCGACCGCTGTAGGCTCATCAACGCGGTGGAGCCCATCAGTCTAGGTATACGGCTGTATCAGAGCTTCGGCCTCCTGGGCCAAGAGGGCACCGGTAAAACGAGTCTCTTCAAGATGTTGACCGGCGACACCATGATCAGTGCTGGCACTGCGTACATATTCGGTTATAATGTCAGAACGGAAATGAGACAGGTGAAGGGGCGAAAGGTCATTTTATTTTTGTGCAGCCAAACAATGGAATTCTCTACCATTACACATCCGTAGTATTTCAACTACTGCGTCCTTCAAGACTGCACTTAAGACCCATCTTTTCAAAATTTATTTTCAAAATTAATGAAACAACATTTATTTTAATGATTAACGTAGCTGATGTATAACGCACTATCATTTATGTAGTTAGTATGATATGAATGTGTCTTTAATTAATATATGTATTGTTATCTCCATGTAAAGCGCTGTGAGCCCGGCTCCTAGCTGGGATATAGCGGTATATAAATTATCATATTATTATTATTATGTTCACAGTTTGAACCGTAGTTGATATTTGGTGTACTAATATTAGATTAATAATAAGTCGATAAAAATATTGGCAGCGGTGTAAGGGGAACATACCATCATATCAAAATGTTGATGGGCAAAATATCCATTCCATAGAGATTAACTAAGAATGTTCAATCCTATAGCGTTCTACATATGTTCGCGCGTATATTGGACACGGCGCTATGATAGTTAAGACATGCATCTGGAGTGTAACTTTTTTATGAACTATTCCGTTGCTAAGGAAAACAAAAAGAAAAAAAATTAAATAAATGTTATCCAGTTTACCTGAGTTAAGATGGTTATAAAAGACACCCGTTCATTTTTATTTAAATAATACCCAGACTTATGGGTAAGGATCGTTATTGAAATAACTGAAGAGTTTCATCTCACCACCAAAACGCAAAATAAATAGATTTAGATTACATTAACTTACATTACATTAGTTTAGATTATATAAGATTACATTAGATTAAATAATTACATCTCATGAACTCAAAGTCCAGGTCAAACTCTCACATCCACCCCCCCCCCTTTTCACACGCACAGATCCAGCCAATCACCGGCTACTGCCCACAAGACAACGCCCTCAACGACCTGCTCACGGGGCGTGAGACCCTCGAGCTGTACGGGCAAATGATGGGCGTACCGGCCGACAAACTGGCGAGGGTCGTAGAGAGCATGTCGGACCTGGTGGGTCTGCGCAGTGATGTGGACTCGCTCACAAAGACGTACAGGTACAGGTACAGGTGATGGTGGTCAACAGGAGCATGAGTCTGTTGGTCATACAATGGTCACATTCAGGGTATCAGTTAATGGCCTGGTATAGGGTAGAGACATCAAATGATTGTGAGAAGTTAACGTCCATTAGCAAGCGGTTCGCAGTTAGTAGATATTTTTGAAAAATATTGCGTCAATAATGAAACGTCAGGGGGGAGATATGTAAATCTCGGAAGGGAAAAAAGGGGATTGTTCTCGCAACTCAATCATTTAGACTCGAACTACTCGCGGGATAGCAGCATTTTTTTTTTTTAAATCAGAACCGTCATTCCGATAGTTGTTGTGTTTACAATACTGAGCACTAAACAAGTAGTTTTTCTGTTTGGTTGCAATGAGTTTTCTGTGTGATTGCTAATCATTTTACGATCATATCACATCCTTTTTTATCATTTTTACTTACATGTGTGACCATTTTCAGATGTAATCATTTTAGAGCTAAATTTTTATGTAGCTTGTTTATTTTTCAAACTTCTGTTTTGACACACACGCGGACAAAGACATGAACACTACCACCCGCGCACACGCACGACACGTATATATCCGCACACATCCATAAACGGACACATATGAATACACAAAGTATTGGTATAATAAACAAACAAAATGGTAGCAGCTACAAGTCTTGCTTTCCTACATCAAAACTCATTTTCCAACCATTCCTCAGCAAAGGAACAAAAATAATTTTCCAACCAATCCTCAGCAAGGGAACAAAACTCATTTTCCTACCAAGGGAACAAAACTCACTTTCTTACTAAGGGAACAAAACTCACTGTCCAACCATTTCTCAACAAGGGAACAAAACTCACTTTCCAACCATTCCTCAGCAAGGGAACAAAACTCATTTTCCTACCAAGGGAACAA
Source organism: Radix auricularia (assembly GCA_002072015.1). Classification (NCBI taxonomy): domain Eukaryota; kingdom Metazoa; phylum Mollusca; class Gastropoda; family Lymnaeidae; genus Radix; species Radix auricularia. Next base: position 187,680 of record MUZC01004809.1, on the reverse strand, counting down.
AACTCACTTTCCAACTATTCCACAGCAAGGGAACAAAACGGAAACTGTGCGTTGCCATTGCGCTGATAGGGAACCCATTCGTTCTGTTACTGGACGAGCCGACAAGTGGCATGGACCAGGCGTCCAAGGAAGTCATCTGGAACCTGTTGAAGATGGTCATGGAGTCTGGCCGCACAATTTTACTGGCCAGTAAAAGGTCAACAGGGATTATTAGATAATTAGGCTTGAAAATGGAAAATGTGCAAGTTCTAGAATAAATTTCGATCAATATTATTTGATGTAGCATAATAATATGTCATAATCAATTAGCATGTGGAGCCAATTAAAACAGAAAGGAAAATTAAGTATATCAAAACCTTATTCGAGAACTGTCCCTGGAAATTAAAAAAAAAAAATTGATTAATTTAACACAATCAAAAATATGGAAATGGAAGCTAATAGATACTTGTAACCGCGGTGTCAAAACCTTCTAGTAGGGTAGTGTGTGTCACATGATATTATTTGATATGCGATTGGTAGAGAGAGATCACGTGATGTATGCATAACAGAAGGCAATGCGCGACAGTTGAAAGGGAGCGGTCAAGACAAGATAATCACTGAATGTGTTCCACTGATGGATATATGTATTATATTTATGTAAAAAGTGTACGTAAGTTCTAGTATTTGATTAAAATAAATAGTGTAACAATGGACTTCTTTGTTTTAATGTGAGCCGGAGTGTGTCAGTAATACACGCCTTCAAGTGTGAAAATTTGCCAAAGAGACAAATTAGTTACAGCATGCCTTTGGACCTCGCTTCATTCATCTTCCAATTCAGGGCAATAATCTATTTCTTTCCATCTCGGGAGTTGTTTGCTCAATTCTTGTAGATATGTTGCGCGTGTCACATGAAACACGGCTACACCCTCTCTCATTTAACGGAATGCTGGACACAGGATTTGACCTTATCCACATCGGCCGAGTTTATGTATACCAACAGTCCTGACTTGGGAAAGGTTATATTTAACATGACTTGAACATTGCCACCTCGCTCTCATCCATACCATGTCTGGACACTGCCCATACCATGTCTGGACACTGCCCCTCTGGTTATTCATTTTGAGGCTAAAAATTAAGAATAGACGACTACACATGATGAAATTACTATTTTCTGATGTTTTTGGGTGTTGTTTTTTTTTTATAGTTTTATTTCTTTTGTAAATTGGTTCATCCACTTTCTGTCCTCTAGCATGGAGGAAATAGAGCGCCTCTGTACTCGCATGTCCATCATGATGAGAGGGAAGCTCATGTGTCTTGGTGGCCCGGAGTATCTCAAAGACAAATACGCCCTGGGATACACGCTTGAGATCCACTGTGCGGCGGGTGACTCGAGCCAAGTGATGCTGTACGTGCGAGATCACCTGGTCGGTGCTGGGGTAAGACATTGTTGTACCAGATCACCTGGTCGGTGATTGTTGTACCAGATCACCTGGTCGGTGCTGGGGTAAGACATTGTTGTACCAGATCACCTGGTCGGTGATTGTTGTACCAGATCACCTGGTCGGTGATTGTTGTACCAGATCACCTGGTCGGTGATTGTTGTACCAGATCACCTGGTTGGTGCTAGGGTAAGACATTGTTGTACCAGATCACCTGGTTGGTGCTAGGGTAAGACGTTGTTGTACCAGATCACCTGGTCGGTGCTGGGGTAGACATTGTTGTACCAGATCACCTGGTCGGTGCTGGGGTAAGACTTTGTTGTACCAGATCACCTGGTCGGTGCTGGGGTAAGACATTGTTATACCAGATCACCTGGTCGGTGCTGGGGTAGACATTGTTTTACCAGATCACCTGGTCGGTGCTGGGGTAGACATTGTTTTACCAGATCACCTGGTCGGTGCTGGGGTAAGACATTGTTATACCAGATCACCTGGTCGGTGCTGGGGTAGACATTGTTATACCAGATAACCTGGTCGGTGCTGGGGTAGACATTGTTTTACCAGATCACCTAGTTGGTGCTGGGGTAAGACATTGTTATACCAGATCACCTGGTCGGTGCTGGGGTAGACATTGTTATACCAGATAACCTGGTCGGTGCTGGGGTAAGACATTGTTTTACCAGATCACCTGGTCGGTGCTGGGGTAAGACATTGTTGTACCAGATCACCTGGTCGGTGCTAGGGTAAGACTTTGTTGTACCAGATCACCTGGTCGGTGATTGTTGTACCAGATCACCTGGTCGGTGATTGTTGTACCAGATCACCTGGTCGGTGATTGTTGTACCAGATCACCTGGTCGGTGCTAGGGTAAGACATTGTTATACCAGATCACCTGGTCGGTGCTGGGGTAAGACATTGTTTTACCAGATCACCTGGTCGGTGCTGGGGTAAGACATTGTTTTACCAGATCACCTGGTCGGTGCTGGGGTAAAACTTTGTTGTAGCAGATCACCTGGTCGGTGCTAGGGTAAGACTTTGTTGTACCAGATCACCTGGTCGGTGATTGTTGTACCAGATCACCTGGTCGGTGCTGGGGGTAAGACATTGTTGTACCAGATCACCTGGTCGGTGCTGGGGGTAAGACATTGTTTTACCAGATCACCTGGTCGGTGCTGGGGGTAAGACATTGTTGTACCAGATCACCTGGTCGGTGCTGGGGGTAAGACATTGTTGTACCAGATCAAACTAAACCTATGTGAACGATTGTCCAACTCGGTTGGTATATTGTCAATAAGACCCGCTCATATCTTGAACCAAATAATGTCAATACACATGCCTTCGTTTTTGGTTAAAAGATGTCATATATATAGGAGACAGACCGGTGTTATTTCTATCTTCGACAAGAACGTTTAATAAATGTCACTTATGAAACCACAAATTTCAATCTTTGTCGTTCATAAAAATTAACGATTAATTAATCGTTAATTTTCAAAAGTTAACGATTAAATTTAGATTAATCATTAGCAGCCCTAGTAAATTTGAATCCGATGCAAGAATTAGTTTACCATTGAACAAAGCGTTGTTTTCAAGAAATACACGTGAAGCGGTGGCCATGTTTGCAAAGGAAGATGGAAAAGAACGGGCACAAAGTATCTGCACTGCGCATGTCTTGTGAACAACAATGGGATAAAAAGGGGAGGGAGGGTTTGCATGCGTGTTACTTACCGTGCCGTATTCTATATATAGACCGTGTCTAGCCTGCTCTGGCGTATTCTATATATAGACTTATCTAGCCTGCTCTGGCGTATTCTATATATAGACTGTATCTAGCCTGCTCTGGCGTATTCTATATATAGACTTATCTAACCTGCTCTGGCGTAATATATATATAGACTTATCTAGCCTGCTCTGGCGTATTCTATATATAGACTGTATCTAACCTGCTCTGGCGTCTTGCTTGCTCTGACGTATAATATATAGATTTCTCTACCATTCCCACTCCCAAGAATCATTTTTAACGCTTCGAAAATTTAAATTAATCGTCTTATGTTTTGCCTCTGTGTTCTCTCTCCACAGATATTTTGCCACCTGAAGGAATACCTGTGCTTTCTGATCCCACACTGCATCGCGCTCCACCAGGTCTTCAACTCCGTTCAGTCGGCCCAGAAGCAGATTGGCTTCACCAGCTTCACGGTCCAACGGTCGAAACTGGAGCAGGTGTTTCTCATGTTTGTCAAGGACGGAACGACCTTCAACAAGGGCAGCGTGTGTCTATGAAAGGAAGCGTATATTATAAAGAGCATCGTGTGCTCCTTATGAGCAGCGTGTAATTTTTAAGGGCAGCGTGTAATTATAAAAGGCTGCATGCACTTATACAGGGCAGCGTGTGCTTCTTAAGGGTAGCGTGTAATTATAAAGGTTGGTGTGTATTTATAAAGGGCAGCGTGTAATTATTAAAGGCAGCGTGTAGTTATAAAAGGGTGCATGGATTTATAAAGGGTAGCGCGTTGCTTTTTTAAGGCTGAGCTTAAGAATCGATCCTAATTGATTTCAAATAGGGCTTAAATTTAAATGCCGTGACACAATATCCTAATAGGGGCAATGAATATATTGTAGATTTTAACGAATGTACAAATGTTTCCTACCGTTGATCAGTGTGTTTGGAGACATTTCTTGTTGTGTGTTAAATAAAATAATAAATAACAAAAAATAAAAACGTTCAGTTTCATTGTTACGTTATTCCATCAAGAGATCGATGTGAAGTGTTCTTGGTAATTAGAGTGTATAAATCATAAGTATCGTATAATATTCGCACTATTTAATCTCGGGAAATATCAATGAAGATTAAGGTGCTGGTTGAACCGTATGAGTATTAATCATACTCTTAAAATGAATTAATTAAAGAAATGCGGTGCAGAAGTGAACATTACAGCCATAAAAAAAATAACTAAATATAAAATCAGCTTAAAATTATTATTTTTTTTTTTTACATTTTACTACGTGCTGGCAGCATGCTAGAAACGTTGCGCTGGTCAACACTAGAAAAACGGCAACCATTATTCAGGATGTTCCTTACTGTAAAGGACTATCAGTTACTATCAGTTACTGCAGGGATGCCCAAACTTTTTACATGGCGGGCCATATTCCTTTATCCAAAGATATTCGCGGGCCGGATTAAAATAATATTATAAAAATGACATAGTATGGTGAGTTTTTATTGTAAAATGTTAATGTGAATGGTGAAACTGAGATATTTGAATACAGTAAATAGGTGAGGTCAGGCTCAATGACATGGTTTTGATGCGCATGATATCACGTAGTTGAGAGTCACTTATTCTCGTCCTCACACAGATCTTGTTAAAATTCATAACTGAAAATGTCTGCTTACACAAGTATGTCGAGCCAAACAAGCTAAGCATTTTTTAAAACCATCTTATATCATTGTCATACATAACATCTTTGTATTCTCTCTGGATGTCAAGAAGACAGTGCTAAAACTGGCTGTGAAACAGGGTTTTAGAGCATCATATCCTTTATCACTTGCTTAAGGACACGATCAGATGAAAGGTGTTTACCACAAAGAACTTCTTTATGAATGATACAGTGAAGTTTATAAACTTTGCCAGCCTGACTAAGCTGACTTTGTTACAGACAAGTTTTGCTAGTCAACTGTGCTCACGAGTCAAGGCGATAGCCATCAGCAATAAATAAATATATCGTTTACTTGGTTATTTAACGTCACAGACAGCAGAACAAACAGAACCAAATACATTTGTTCCCCTTGTCAGTCTTTAAGACTGAAGTCTAGTAATTGGTAAACAATACAATGTTATCGACTTTTGCCATCCTTTGACATTATCAAAAACGGTAAAACTTGTCGACTTTTCTTATATTTAATGTTGCTAAAAATAATTCGTTAGTTGATTAATTATTTCAGATCAGGTCGCGGGCCAGTAAAAATTGCTTCGCGGGCCGGTTTAGGCCCGCGGGCTGCACTTTGGGCATCCCTGAGTTACTGGAACAAGCTTCCAAGAGAAAGTGTTGAAAAAAATAATAAACTTTTCACTTCTACTGCCTCTTGGGACACGATCTTTCAGAGTTACTGCCCATTGCTCGGCGCCTTTTCTGATCAATGACGTATCTTCTACACAGAAACATGACAAATTCACTAACTATAGGCACAAACTAAACTCGCCGAGATACTGTTCGTATACACAAGAGGCAATAAGATTGATGAAAATATCTTAATACTCTCTTGTCACTATACATTTTAAGAAACTTTAATAATGTTTTTTTTAACTGTTTGCGTTTCTCATGGAAGTTTTTAAAAATATTATTTTCTAAATTTAATTTTTAGTTCTGAGGCTGAACGCTTTTGTAGTTATTACCCCTATTTCTCATCACCCTGCACATCTACTCTCAAAAACATGCAATATCTTTTCACGAGCAGGCCAGCATTGACGAGATTTAGAGAGTTTGCACCAGGGCCGGCTTTAGGCATGGGCAAACTAGACAGCCGCCTAAGGGCCTCCGATTAGTTGGGGGCCTCGCACAGGAATAAGGGGTCGTCCATAAAGTACGTCACACTCCAGAGGGGGTTGCAAGAAAGTGTGACAGTTTGTAACAAGGGTAGGAGGGTGTCCGGCCATGTGTGACGTCACGGTGTTTCATGTTAAATCTTTTTGTTAATATATTTTGTTAATATATTTTTGTACTAAAGTGTGACGTACTTTAGAGGGGGTGGTCCGAGATTTGTGACAGGGGGGGGGGCGTTAAAATGGTAAAAATAACGTGACGTACTTTATGGGCGGCCCCTTATAGGAAAAATATTTAAAGAGCAAACTGCGACCTAGATCAAAACAACCAGAACCACCCAATCAGTGCAATACCTAAAACAACCAGAACGACCCAATCTGTTCAATACCCTTGTCCTTACCCGCTGATTATTTTTATATAGTGAATGTTTACAAGGCAATATTTTAAATGTAGATTTATCTGTCCAGACACATGTTCACAGGAGTGACAAACGTGTAACTCAAATTTACGCTTAATATACAACTGTTGAATATCAAATGTTTTAAATAGTAAACATTTAACATTTAAATTTTAAACGCTGTTGTAAGTAGAAAAATTTAATAATATAAAAAACGATTCTAAGCATCTGCTAGGACGTAGAAATTTTGTGTCAAGAAAATTATTTGACGAAATTAAGCCGAAACTTTTTTTTCCGTTTTAAGAGCTTGTAAACGACAACAGCTAAACGAAAAAATTAATAGATTATTTTAGTAGTCTGGCTTGGCCATTAAAACAAATATTTTTATACGTTCAGTTTTCATTACCTCTTCAATACTAAAAATGTATGAAATAAGTCAAGAAGAAGAAAATAGCGATTGCCCAGTCTTCTAGCTGATCATGAATCGTCCATTACCCACTATCGGCGCTTGGATTGAACTGGAAAATTGGTTGATTGAAAGAAAGACAATTGACTAGGAACACAAAAAATAATGCAAAGTAGACCAAGTACTAAAACGATGTTTTCAAAATAACATTTCAATTTTGAAGTTTTTTGAATAACCAGACAATGAACATTATTTAGAATTGGTTGAACTGTTCGGAAAGTACGGTTGATGCCTAGATTATCAATTACGACTTTTAAAAACGAAGAAATGTATGATCATTACTTGCACAAAAAAAAAATCAAAATGAGGTAATTAATCTGATCGGTGGTGCCTAGTTGAAAATAATTAAAGACAATGTTCAAAATTCGAAATATTTTTCCATTATTTTGAAATGCACACCAGATGCTGGTCACCATGAGCAAATGATTATGATTTTGTGAATATGCAACATCGCCAGTACACCAGTAGAAATCAATGAATATTTTATGGAATTCATGGCTGTCGACGACATCACTGGTTTAGGTCTCGCTGAAGCATGCTTAAAAAGCTTGAAGATCTGAATTTATGTTCCAGAACTGCTGATGCCAAGGATATGATAATTGGGCGAAATTAATAAAAGGCTGCTATCGTGGTGTAAAAAAGGCTACTTTTACTAAATCCGAAATCATTTAATGTTCCATTTGCATGTCACGTGACAGGCTCAGTTTGGTTGTTGGAGACATGACGAAATCTTCAGTGGTTTCAGCGACACTCCTCTGGGTTATGCATCAATTTTATATTTTATTTGGTACTTCAACACAGCGATGGAAGATCTTGAAAACTCATGTAAAAAAATCTGAGAGTGAAGCCAATATCCGTTATACGCTAAGAATTCAAGACCATTAATGTTAAAACTGTTCGTAGTAATAATAATAATAATAATAAAATGATAATTTATATAGCGCTGTATCCCAGCAATGAGCCGGGCTCACAGCGCTTTACATGGAGATAACCATACATATATTAATTAAAGAAACATTCATATCATTCTCACTACATAAATGACAATGGGTTACACATCTGCTACGTTAATCATTTAAAGAAATGATGTTTCATTAATTTTCATTAATTAATCAAAAAGAGCGGTGTATGATGCATTAGTGGAAGTGTCTGAAAATGCCAACGATCCTAAATCAAGGACCGAAGCAACTGTATTAACGAAACAACTATAAAAAATCAATTTCTGGTAAATTTAGTCATTTGGTACAAATTTTTGTTTAAAATAAAAATGATCATCAAATTTTTGCAATCGACAGATATAATTAGTGCACCCGAGTTCTTGAAAAAATACAAAGAAAATGGATTTGTGTCCGCTCAAATTTCGTTCAGAGAATGGGCACAAGAATTAGAGATGGAACCAAATGAAATCATTTTTCTAGCTGCCACAGCCTCAGACGACGGAAAGCGCACTAACAGTTTGACTATAAAAACATAGCCGAATCATTGACAGATTCAAAAGAAAAATCGAGTGGAATATTTTAATCTTTTGTTAGATCAAGCAGTTATGTAATTGACTGTCACTTCGGCCTTTTTGGATTTCTGCACAACATCAAAAAATAATTTGCTGAATTCTACCCAAAAATTGATGAAATATTGCATTGATTTGAATATTGCGCTAATCAATTCATCTACATCAGATATTGATTCGAATGATTTACGCCGGGAATTGCAAATGATTTACAAAATTGTTCCAGATACGGTTCTGTCCTTCTCTTGATGCTTAACGATTTATTTATGGTCATGTTTTGAATACTGCTTCTCAGAATTTCGCTACAACCTTTCGTATAGCAATGAAAAGTCTGATTACTGTGCATTGGAGGAAAGAAGTTTCTCCAAGTTAAAATTAGTTTTAAAAACTATCTTGAGAACGACTATAACGCAAAATGACTGAACAGTCTGGTAATGATATCTTATCTTCTTATCTTATATGTTACAGACGCTCCTTCTGTGCAGAAGATTATTGCGTCCTACGTTTATCTATGGTTTGTGTTTAGTCCTGTATATTTATTAGAGTTTTAAATGATGATAAAGTGTTGGCTTTCCCGATTGGTTTCTTTGGATTATTCCCAATGTTTTGCAGACTTTGCTGCCATCAAGGCAGAAACATTTGTTTTTTTGTTGAAATTTTATGACATTTGCACGAATGTTTGTATAAATTTCCGTTATTTGTTGATTTAGATATAAATACACGTATTCTCTAATAAGATGTGTAATTTTATTATTTCTGTATTTATTATTTATTTTTCTATTACAATTAGGGCCACAAAGTTCACTTTGTCTAGGGCCTCCAATGCCCTAAAGCCGACCCTGCAATTTGCACATACATCAAACAGAACAATCAACAGGTGAGAGGTTTCATCGTCGTCATTAACAACTCTTCACTCCAGCTCACGACGTCATAGTTTATAACGTATTACCTTATGATCTTTCACACAAAGGGTGACGACTTTATGACACGCGGTGCGGACATTGAGTGGCGAAGGTGTAAAACCAATTTGTAGACGTCTGCTCGAACTTCCCGAGACGGGACGGATAGAAGCGCCCTTTAGCGATTTAACGTATTTCAGGGATGCCGTATCAAGGAAATCTTCGCAAGGCCTCTCCGAAGTTAATCCTATCGTTGGCGGCGTGTGGTGTGATCATCTTTCTGTACTCCCAACAATATGTCAATATTCCGCTTGTACCGACAAGTCTGGTAAACATAGGTAATGAAAATAACTTTCACTTTGAACAGATTGCTTTAAATAAGTTGTTTTAAGACCTTATAAAATAAATGAAACTTGAAATTGTTTTGAAAAATGCATGGACTGATGACCGTTAGCTTATAAATGATGTTATGTTCAACTGAAAGTAGTCACGCAGACTTAGACGTATTCACGCAGACTTAGACGTAGTCAAGAAGATTTTAGACGTAGTCAAGCAGACTTAGACGTAGTCACGCAAACTTAGACGTAGTCACGCAGACTTAGAAGTAGTTAAGCAGACTTAGACGTAGTCACGCAAACTTAGACTAAGTCACGCAGACTTAGACGTAGTCAAGAAGACTTAGACGTAGTCAAGCATTTTTGTGGTGTATTTATTTGTCGCTAGTCACACACTATATATATATATATATATATATATATATATATGTATACAAAGCGCTTATTTAGCTAATATATTCGTACTCTCACCGTTAGATTCTCTCACTCAATTAGAGACTCTAACACACAAAAATAAATAACAAAAGCAACTATTGCTGAGTATTAAAATATAAATAAAGCCCACGTCTTATCAGATCCTAGACAAGATGTCAGAAGTCTGAAGGGAAAGAACGACAAAATGTACTTGAAGACGCTCTATTAAAGAACATGTTTTAAATTAGATTCAACGACAGAAAAAATAATCATGTTAAGCCTGGTCCCTTTTTGGACTCAGGGCGTTTTAGCGCATTTTCGTATTATGTATCAGTACTTATGTTAGATATCAGCATTATGTAGTTATCAGTAATTGTGTTTAGATTTTAGACATATTTTTATGAATTTTCTTGTGTAATAAATATACCTGAAAAAAAATTATTTAAAAGTCATTTCTTTACATTTTAAATTTTTTTATTTTCTCTTTCATCCAACTACAAGTGGTTTGTGGTCACTGAAATAGGACTCATAAATGAAACATTCTAAATTGTAATCAGCTAATCGCCCAAATACTCCATCAATTGTTGTTTGATAGATCGTGGTTGCCAATCTTGTTGAAAGTAGTTGAATGTTGAAGCTTGTTTCGAAAAAGTTTTCAATTTCTGCCCCTGGGCCGCTAAGATCTTGATTGAAGTCACCACAAATGATGACGTAAAACTCTCTAAACTTTTACACATATTCTAATGACGTCAACAACAAAAAACTAATTCTTTTGCACGCTTTCGCACCACTAACCAATAACTTTAACTCTTCAATGCTTGAAAAACGATGTATTCGACTTCCGGCAATGGCGGCCGTTGCCTGCGCCAGTGTTATCTCTCGATTCGCTATGTTTTTTGGTAGTTTTAACGGGGTTTTTTAACGGATCGAGTAACTGAGTGTTGATGCACAAATGGCAGGTCAGGACATACAAAAAACATATATACATCATGGGTCTAGGACTTATGGTTGCTGAGATCTAGGGTGATGACAGACGGACGGACAGACGGACAAAACGGGTGCAATAGCGCATTCGACTTCTCGAAAATGCGCTAAAAATCCACTACAGCAGGAGAGTGTCATAATGGGTGTGCTTGGATTCGGGACATAAAAGACGGATAATGTTTTCGAGTTTCGTATTTAAATTTTAACAAATTATTTTTTTTTAAACTTTTATTTTAAAATTGCACCATTTTATTTCGTGATATGCATTGTCGCCACAAGTATGTAATTGCGCAAGATTTCAAACCATAATCTTGGTCAACACGTGGGGGTGGGTGAGTCGGGCAATAACAAAATGATAATAAGCCCATCCATTGATGTCCTCCACGCTTGGTCCTAAATTCTCTTCAAAAATGAATTTTTATTTCATGCAAAAATTATTTCTAAAATCAATGCGTACTTCACTGAATTGATATCTTTAGTGAGTTAAAATTATAACAAAAACATAGCCTATCAAATTATTTGTTAATAAATGTTAAACGAAGGAAATTAAGTTCATTCAATTCATTGTAATTGTCTTCTTTCTCCTAAGATAATTCGGCGTCACCAGCTGAGAAGTTATCAAAAAATTTTAAAAACGAACCATCAACCTATGATGCCCGTATTCAAAATGAACCTTCAACTTCCTCTATCGTCAAATTTGATCAAGTTTCTGTCAAATCTGTGCCACCAGACCGCGTCACCAACCCGCCCCCGCCAGAGAACACTCAAGGGGCTGACAATCCACGCCGCGGGGACGTATTTCTCTCCCCTTTAGTCATTGATGACAATGATCCCAGAGACGATAGCAACCACGCTGTCAACCCTGTGTACAGTCGCAGGGAGAAGCTGGTTGTCAAAGACCCTGGCAGCAAACCCGTCGTGGCTCGGACAATGTCCATCATCAACCCTTGCAAGGACGGGCCGGACGATTGTTTCGAGCCCGAGAATTACAGACCAGGACCGTTGCACGGGTGTGGTAGCTACAACAACTGTTACATCGCCAGTGACTGGAGGGAGGCAGACGTTTTGGTGTTTTACCCCTTTAGGTAGGTGGCCATCTAGTCATGTAAGTCGTCATAAAGTCAGTTAGGTGTTAAGTCATGTAAGTCCTCACCAAGTCAGGTGGATGTTAAGTCATGTAAGTCCTCAACAAGTCAGGTGGATGTTAAGTCATGTAAGTCCTCAACAAGTCAGGTGGATGTTAAGTCATGTAAGTCCTCACCAAGTCAGGTGGATGTTAAGTCATGTAAGTCCTCACCAAGTCAGGTGGATGTTAAGTCATATGAGTCCTCAACAAGTCAGGTAGGTGTTAAGTCATGTAAGTCCTCACCAAGTCAGGTAGGTGTTAAGTCATGTAAGTCCTCACCAAGTCAGGTAGGTGTAGAGTCATGTAAGTTTTCATTTTATATTGTCAATTAGACCCGATCATTACTTGAACCAATTAATGTCAACCTAGTTGTCTTTTTTGCATAGTTGGTTAAAAGATGACATGTAAAGAAGACATTCCAGTGATATTTAGATTTTCAACATGAACCTTTAATAAGTGCTACTTATGACGTCATAAATTTTAATTTTTGGCTTAAATTTTTCTTTAATTTTTCAAAAGTTAATAATTAAATTTTAATTAATCGTTAACAGCCCTTGTAAAAATTATTTTAGCAGTTTTCTAATCATACCTTCCGTTAACAATTCATACTAAACATAATTAGAGCAGAAGCTGAAATTAACCCCCGTACGTTCGATGATCTTCCAGTATTCTAAATATAATATTTAATTTGTATATACTTGCTTCCTGAGGCATATATTATATCAAGTAAATTAATCATTTAAAGTCCTCTGGCTGGCTGGATGACATAGCGTCGCGGGGGTCGATGCGGCCCGCTAGCCGCAGTTTAGTGATCCCCGCTTCATATATGTCAATCATAAAAGTGGTCTGCTTGATCATGCAGGCGCAGCAATAAAACAGATACTATTGACCAAAGAAGTTTGCTTTTTGAATCTTCGGACAGACTTATAGTTTAGGCTGCTAAAATCAATGAACGTATGCGTCAGCCTTGGTTTAATTGCCATGACCTTACCATGAACAAAATTATGATTTTTATTTTATTTCCGATATAAACAGTGAAATGCAAGATATGGCGTTGTAAATGTAACCATAAACGTTAGGGAAAAAAAAAACGATGTCTTACAATTGCTGCTATTTGTATTTTATTTTTTGGCTGAAGCGAAGTGTGTCGACCGTGACGTCACAACGCTACCGGTTGCTGGAAAAGAGAGTTCTATAAATTCTAAAAGGATTTTCAAAAATTAAAGGTTTTGGCGTTTGAGTTAGGTATAGCTTTAGAATTTTCGGAAAATTGAAAGTTTTAGGGTTTGGGTTAGGTATAGCTATAGAATTTTAATTTTAAAGTTTTTTAAAGGACGTGCTATAACAACAAAGAAGGCCGCCATGACGTCACGGTCAACATACTTCGCTTTTACCTATTTTTTAAATCATCTGTGGACACACACAAAATTCAATGGACTGACAACCTTGAACATTATCCAACTGTTAGTTACTGAAAGAATAAACTGCTACCCGAGATTCATTTCAATCCAAAAATAACTAATTTTTCTTTGAAGTTTGATTGGCCAAAAGTTACGTCAAATTTGATTGGTTTATCTTGAATTTGATGTCGTCTTTTTTGTTTCAGGATCAGGACTCATCACAGGCTGCCTAACTTTACAAGGCCAGCTGGCCAGCGCTGGGTCATGTTCACGCCAGAGGCGGCATCTCGGGCGGGCGATTTCGTGGTCCTGAACTCTACTCAGTTCCTGGGTTAGACTCATTTTAAAATGATCTTTACTTGTGATTAATTGATCTTTATTTGTGATTAATTGGTCTTTATTTGTGATTAATTGATCTTTATTTGTGATTAATTGATCTTTATTTGTGATTAATTGATCTTTATTTGTGATTAATTGATCTTTATTTGTGATTAATTTATTTTAAAAAAACGTTATAGTTATAAAACATGTTTCGATTATTACTTACTAAAATAAGATTGTTCAGTTCGGGAGGACATTCTCAGCCATAGTAGTTTGAACACCTGCTTGCTCATCTAACACGCCCTTACAATGACAGCATAAACTGTATACACAGCAATCAATGTAAATGCAAGACAAGACATTGATCATGGGTAACCGCCAAGAGGCATTTTTCATTCACTGCTCTAGAAGTGCCCATAATTTTCTGTTGATTATCATCAGACTTGTGGAAGACGTGTGGGGAAAGTCCATAAGTTTATCTTTTAGACTTTCGCATCAATTTTTGAACATGCGCACCATGATGGGGTGAAGTGCATCGAAGTAACTATAAATAGAATTATATTATAAATTATCATAAGTAAGGATTGGTGAGTTGATCAATCAATTTTCGCATTTTTCGCAATATTCGATCGGATAAATCGATAAATTGTCGTTTTATGGAGATGTTATTAAAAGTAATGTCTGACCACTTTCGCTGACCCCATGCAGTCGTCTTGTGGACCCCAAGTGGTCCGCGAACATAGTTTGAGAATTTCTAATTTGAGTAGTTTTTAGACTATTTTTGTTGATAATTTTTAATGTTCTTGTCACTCTCCCAGGTCAGTTCAACTGGAGCCTCACCTACGACCTCGACTCCGACATCCCGCAGCCCTACGGCAAGCTGAGGCGGCTGACGTCACCGCCGGTCAAGGACTACGCCGGACTCTACGCCAACAAAACCGTGCCGGCCGCCTGGTTCGTCAGCCACTGCCTGACCCAAAGCTTGCGGATGGCCTACGTCCGGCGGATGCAGAAGGAAACGGGGGTCCACATCTACGGCAGCTGCGGCAACTACACGTGCGACAGACGCCAGAAGGACCAGGTGGAGTGCTTCCCGATGCTGAGCCAGCGCTATTTTTTCTACCTGGCCTTCGAGAATTCCTTCTGCAAAGATTACGTCACGGAGAAATTTTTCAAAATCTTCACCAACGCCGACGTCATTCCTGTAGTTCGAGGAGCAACCGATTACAAAAGATATTTTCCCCCCGATACTTTTATAGACGCGTCCGATTTCAAAACCCCCGAGGCCCTCGGGAAATATCTGACGGAGCTGTCGAAAGATAAAGATCGATACCTGAACATGCTGAGGGAGAAGAGCAGGTACGAATATGTCCCGATCCACGGGTGGCCTTGTAAGATCTGTGAGAAGATGAACGCTGACAGCAGCGTCCAGTGGTACCCCGGCAACAACATGTGGACCTGGTTTGTTAAGGATCAGTGTCGAAATCCGACGGATCTATGAGGCTTGATGTCATGATAGCTTTGCTAGACTTTAGACAAGATAGACACGATAGCTTTGCTCGACTTTAGACAAGATAGAATCAAATGTATATATATGAGGCACGATGTCATGATAGCTTTGCTAGACTTTAGACAAGATAGACACGATAGCTTTTCTCGACTTTAGACAAGATAGAATCAAATGTATATCTATAAGGCACGATGTCACGATAGCTTTGCTAGACTTTAGACAAGATAGACACGATAGCTTTGCCAGACTTTAGAAAAGATAGAATACAATGTATATCTATGAGGCACAATGTCAAGATAGCTTTACTAGACTTTAGAAAAGATAGAATCAAATGTATCGAATTCCTTGAGACGATGACCATGTCTTCAAGTGACTTTATTATTGATGATAACAGATGCTTATCACAAGAGCATTCCGTTCTAGTTTCAATTCCCTGGTCGATGAAATAATTCAATTCTTGACATGTCAGTGCACACATGTCGCTATGCAGTTCTTGCAACTATTCAACGGATTTTTTTTTTACGTTGTTTTGAAATATTTTTTAAAAAATAAAACGCTATTAGTGGTACACCCCCAACTCACAACCTTTATTTCTTGTGTTCCCCCCCATGCAACTCGAAACCTATTCAATGACGTCACAGGTCATGCACATGCTACTATGAAAGAGCACGTGAACATGCTAAAAGATGCTGAGTAAAAGATTTCCAGGAAGTCGTAAACGAAAAAAAATTGTTTCAATGTTTGGGAGCTTGAAAGACCAATTCAATCCACCAGAGGCGTAACTAGGGTTGGTGTCACCCGGGATGGTAGCTCATGGTGACACTCCCTCACGACTTACACTATGAACTCTTCCAGAGTCTTCCAACGCCAATTAACAGGAACATTTACAATTTTACGTTTTGGTGTCACCCCTTGTGATCGTGTCACCCGTGTCGACCCACCCCCCACCGCACCCCCTAGTAACGCCTTTGCAATGCACATACATGTTTGTATTGTTTATCGATATGTCTAGTGCTATTATTTCAATAAAAATTATTTTTTTAAACATCTTTTTATTAAAATTTCATCCAACTCTTTAAAGTATCTTGATATCGCCCCGTCCAACAGCAACACATTATAACCAGTTGCAACACATCGTTAGGTCCTATGTCTAGCCATAAACTATGGGTCACCAAACTATGGCCCGCGGGCTGGAGACGGGTCGCTATTTTACCAGGCCCGCCAGCGGTACTGAAATGATAGGTATATTTTATTTAAGAGATGAACGATACACAAGACATTTTCATACAATTTAAATCTTAAATTAATTATACTAAATAAACTCATTTCTCAGGATCCTGGCTGCTTTGTGCCTGCAATTTACTATTATAATTTCTTTGTTGTTTTTCGTCCCACACTTGTACGCATTTGGTCTGAAGTAATTATATTTGTTTATTAATTTCCTCTTACTTTTAGTAAATAAATTTGTCAGGAGTCTTTGTTGTTTGTATTGCTGTTGATGTTTTTATTTTATTTTTTTAATTTAAAAGTCCTCTTCATCGACCCCGATTAACAAGTAAGGCTGAACTTAAAATTAGATTTTCGTCATGAGGTGTAATTTCGACTACAACTGCAGCCCACACTCGTTATCAGCAGTGCTCGATTTACCGCCGGGTATGCCGGGGATATCCCCGGCACTGTGAGGCTCCATCCCCGGCTCTGCTATAACCTTTACCATCCCCGCCGGGGATGGCATTTATCCCCGGCTCTGCAGAATTTTTTTTATCCCCGGCACTGGTTTTTTAAGCCGAATAAGTGGTAACGGTAAGTTACAGCAGTGTCAAATTTTCAATCACGAAATTTTTTATTTAATAGAAAAATTTGGTACCTGCGCTTCCATCTACCGAATTAATTTAAATAAACATAAGTGAAAATAATTCTAATTGTTTCGTTTTCTTATTATCTTTGGTTTCAATTTTAAGTTCACTTTTTGTTTGTCATAAAGCGCGGTTTATTAGAATTATATTTAAAATAAATATTTTTTAATTTTCGTTTTAAATTGAAATGTCTAAAGAGCCGTCTTGTAAAAAATTTAAAACGTTAACACAACAAAAATTGTCTTTTACGAAAAATGCTGTAATCCGGAGAGTGAAATCTCACAGTGATGATCTTCAGCCTCTTCAGACAACGTCTTGTAGTAAGTCATTAATTATTAATAATTTATTAATAAACCGATTAAATAATTATTATAAGTTTATTTATTTGGCTTTAATAAGTTTGATTTGAAATTAAAATCAAAATTCATAAGCAGTTGAATATATAATATATATTGATTGATATTATTATTAATATAAAATAATAAGTTGAAAAAATCTATTAGCTCGTAAACAGTGTTATTATATAAGCTGTCAAGAAAGATAGAATCAATAGGCTAAGATACATCAGATGTTATAAAAATTTAATCAAATGATGTAATTTAAAATGATTTTGTTCTTGGTGATGCTGATATCAATACACTGACACAGGGGCAGATTTAGGAGTTGGTCCTCAAATAAGCCATTAAATAGATCAAGGGATGGTATGGTGTGGGGATGTTATTCAATGTTTATTGGAGAGGCAGGTCTGAAAACTGGCTTTCCATCCTACTTCTAGAACTGTGTCTGCTCTGACAGTCATTCATTTGTAATTCATACTGTATTGTTTTCATTTTCAGGCATCGGGGACTCCAATGTTGTTCTAACAAATCTGACAAAAATAGTTGAAGAGCGAGGATGCATTGTTGTTGATGTACCAAGTGATGGTAACTGTTTTTTTCACGCCATAATCGACCAACTTCAACAATCCAGTTGTGTAAATCCAATATCTTCATACAATGCTTGGCAGTTGAGACAGGATGTAGTGACTTATTTAGAAAACCATCCAAATTGCATTGAAGAATCATTTTTAATTAAAGCAGATTATAAAGATTTCACTGCATATTTAGAATGCCAAAGATTGGATGGGCATTGGTGTGATGAACCAATAGTGCGAGCCACAGCAGATATTTTGGGAACAGATATACACATTTGGCATGACAATGGGCACATCACGGTTGTGAAATGCAGAACGCAATCATTGTTGGATGCAANTAAAGTGGTTATCGGCCAAGTTACTGAGATTCATTATGTCAGTATCAGACCAAAAAATGTAGAATATTTCCAAAATACATGTGATGAACCTGTAAATACATTGAATGCCGATAAAAATTTGAATGAATTAATTAATGAAGTAAACATACAGCCCATACAGGGTGAATTTTTTCTTGAGGGACTATCCCTAGCAAGATTAAAAACGTGGCAGAAAAGCAGACCATGGCTCCAAGCCACTGCCGATGGAAAAGTAATCTGTACATATTGTACTTCAGTAAAAAATTTAGGCTTGCATGGAAAAGAAAGAATGCGAATTGAGAAAACTTTTGTTGAAGGTCTCTCCATACTTGAAATAAACTCTAAAAAAAACAAAATTAAAAAACTCAATGACAAAATTACAGAACATGGTAAGAGTGTGTCACATGGAATTTGTGCAAATATCAAATTAATTGAAGAAAAACGCTTGATTGAAGAAAGTTTATCAAAAAGTGAGAACTTATGGCATCTTCAACATCAGAATAAAGTGGAAGTTACGTCACGTATTTTTCGCACAGCATACACAGTTTGTAAGCGTGATTGTGCATTTACTTCACATCCGGAAACTATGCTTCTTCAGGAACTGAATGGCCTGGATGTAGGGAAGTGTCTTTTTTCAGATGATTCTTGCAAAAAATATTATAGTTTTTGTTTCTATAAAAATGAAGGAAAAGCTTTTAAAATACATTCTGTTTGAGACTGAAGCAACTTTTTCCTTATTATTTGATGAAAGTATTTCAGTTTCTGTGAAAACTTGTCTGATTCTTTATATACGAATAGCGTATAACAATGAAATTAACAATTGGTTTTTAGATCTTTTTGAACTGCTTTGTCAAACGGGTGAAGATATTGCAAATTCATTGCTTGAAGTTCTACTTAAGTTTGGATTTACAGATGATATACTGAAAAGGCGACTTATTGGAATTTTGCACTGATGGCGCAAGTAATTTACAAGGCGAAATGAAAGGTGCTTTGGCATTATTGAAGCAGAAAATGAATACTGATGTTGTTATTTTTCACTGCATGGCTCACAAATTGGAATTAGCTATTCACGATGTATTAAAAACATCTACAGAACTCTCACACTTTCAGATATTTGCAGAATCATTATATTCGCATTTTTCACGATCGCCAAAGAATAGAAATCAATTGGAAATTGTGGCAAAAGAAGTACACACAGAGTTACTAAACATTGGTCGTACATTTGATATTCGTTGGGTGGCATCCTCTTTGCGCAGTGTTCAAGCAATCTGGCAAAACTATCCAGCTTTAGTGAAACATTTTGAAACACTCAGTTTGGATATGAGCAGAAATGTTCGAGATAGAACTAAATGCAGTGGAATAAGTCTTAAACTGAAGAAATGGATTTTTGTTTACGAACTAACAATAATCAAAGAAGCCCTTGAAGTTGTTTAAAAGTTTGTCACTATTTTTACAAAAAAATTCATCCTCAGTTAGAACAGTAAATGCTGAGATTTCAAATGCTATAAAAACATTGTCAGCCTTCAAAGAATATGATGGTGCCAGTGGTCAGGATTTTTTAAAGGAGTTTTCTTGCACAAGTACTTTCAAAGAAATCAAGCTTATGCCACCAACAGAAGCGGAACAAACAAAGTTTCACAATTTTAAGAAACAGTTTTTTCAAAGTTTGGTTGACAACATCTCCTCCCGTTTTGACAACAGCACATTAGTCTTGAGACATGCTGAAGTTTTATGTAAGGCAAATTGGCCAAAAAACACAGAAGAGTTAATGTTGTATGGAGATCGTGAAATTATGGAACTTCAAAATTTTTTTAAAATTGAAGCACGTCATACTTCAGCTATAGTACACCAATTTCGCATGACAAAAGATGGTCATGATGCTGATGCAGAACTTAATGATTTGTACAAGAGATTAGATGTTCTGCCAATATCTACTGCTGATTGTGAGCGAGGATTCAGCGCGATGAATTTAACTCACACATCTCTTCGGAATTCATTAGATGTTGAAACTATCAATCACTTGCTTTTTATTAAAATTAATGGGCCACCACTTCCACATTTTGATGCCAGGTTGTATGCCACAAAGTGGTTAAAAGACGGAAGGCATTCTGCTAGCGACCTACCTTCTGGCAAACAAACAAAAGAAGTTGTTATGGAACAGCGCCATAATTTGTTTAAATAGTTTTGATTTTTAGAAAATAACTGTTTAGAATTGATTAGATCAATTTCAAATATACAACGACAGCAACATAAACAACGTCATCAACAACAGCATCATCAATAATATGAACAAAAAACGCCATCAGTAATAACTACATCAACAATAATTTCATCTACAACATAAACTACTGCATCAATAACAACATCATCTTCTGCAGCAACACCAACAACAACACAAGATACTAAAAACTGTAAATTCAAACATAAAAAACAACATCAACGACACAAAAAATAACATCGCCTTTAACAACAACATAATCAATAACACGAACAACAAACGCCATCAGCAACAACTGCATCAAGAACAACTTCATCTACAACATCAACTACTGCATCAACAACATCATCATCTAATGCAGCAACATCAACAACAATATCTATTAGTTAAAAAACGAAAACAACATACTTTCCATTTTAAAGTAAATTCCATCTCAGCTACAAGCTAGTTTTTATTAAAAACTGTAAATTCAAGATATTAGAAAAAATTAAACAAAGAAATTAAAATATATTTCAACATTAGAACCTGTTGCATATCATTTTTTATGTGTTGTATTGTAAATAATTTGTTTTCACTTGTGTCATGTTATATTGTAGTAGTAGTAGTAGAAGTGGTAGTAGTAGTGATAGTAGTAGTGGTAGTAGCAGGATTAGTAAATGGGCTCAATTTGTTGCGGAAACCGGGATATCCCCGGCACTGTGAGGCTCCATCCCCGGCTCTGCTTTAACTTCTATCATCCCGCCGGGGATGGCATTTATCCCCGGCTGTGCTGAGAAAATTTTCATCCCCGCACTGGTTTTTTCCTAAATCGAGCACTGGTTATCAGACCCGCCGTGATTAAAGCTTGCTGATTAACCTTTGGTAGACCGAAAGCTTGGTGATTAGCCTGTGGTAGACCAAAAGCTTGGGGATTAGCCTGTGGTAGACCAAAAGGTTGGTGATTAACCTGTGGTAGACCAAAAGGTTGGAGATTAGCCTATGGTAGACCAAAAACTTGGGGATTAGCATGTGGTAGACCAAAAGCTTGGGGATTAACCTGTGGTAGACCAAAAGCTTGGGGATTAGCCTGTGGCAGACCAAAAGCTTGGGGATTAGCCTGTGGTAGACCAAAAGGTTTGTGATTAACCTGTGGTAGACCAAAAGGTTGGGGATTAGCCTATGGTAGACCAAAAGCTTGGGGATTAGCATGTGGTAGACCAAAAGCTTGGGGATTAGCATGTGGTAGACCAAAAGCTTGGGGATTAGCCTGTGGCAGACCAAAAGCTTGGGGATTAGCCTGTGGTAGACCAAAATCACTTGGTCTCAATAGGATGAGAATGATCCTCGTAGATGAAGACATACAAGCAACACACAAACAACATTTAAATTTAATCTGTTATCAAAACAAACACACACAAAACAATCAAAAGCAGAAACAATATATATCTCTCACACACACATACACTCACTAATGAATGTTCATTCTCTGTTGGGTTGAGCTGTTAGGCTCTTAAAACCCGGTTCAATTTTCGCAGGCGAGCCTCAACATTCGGGCATCGCCGTAGAGGTAGTCCTCTGCAGGTTTTGCAACTTCACCGTCTAAAGCCCCGTCCAGCTCGGGGCAACACTCTAGCACGTGGGCCACCGTCTCCTCCGGGCAGCCGCACAATCGACAGGCCAGTTCCCTTCGGTTGTCAAACTTGTATAGGTAGCTTCGTGTGGGACAATGGTCCGTCCTCATTCTAGTTATGTGTGACTGACTACTACGATCAAGTTTCCACCAGGCATCGCTTTTGCTCGGTCGCGGCAGTTTCTGGTATACCTTTCTGGCCGTATTCCCATTTGCCCAGCCCTCAAGCCATTTCTCTCGGAAATGGTCTTTTAGCCACGACTTGACCCCCAGTTGGGTAAAGGGCTTGTCGGGTTGGGGCTGAGCTGCGCCTGCCCTGGCCAGTGCGTCGACCCTGTCTGATTGGGCCGTTCCGCAGTGTCCAGCCATGAACTGTAGGACTACTCTGCCGCCACGTGCCAGGATGTCACCTACTGTATCCAGAATGGCACTTACTATCTTGGCCTCCAGAGAGCTTCGACTCAAGGTTTCGAGCGAAAACCGAGAATCGGTGAAGACCACGACAGTCGGGAAATTCTTTCTCTTAGCTAGACGACGGCGCACTTCCTTCAAACCCCTGTGGATCGCGTCCAGTTCGGCTTCGTGACTACTGTTCGTAGATCCACACGGTCCCGACAGCTCAACGCTGTCAGGTCCTGGTTGGGGGTATTGAATTAGCACACCGTATCCACTTTTGCCATCTCTTAAACGTGAGCCGTCCGTGAAGACTTTTACCACGCTGTCTCCATAGGCCTCGATTGTGCGCAGAGTCTCGTCTCGCAGGAGCTCGACGGGACTGGCCCGTGTCACCGCGGCATTCGCCAGTGTCAAACGTATTTCAGGCGGGTCAAGGCTCTCATGTGGTCCTCGAGCAGGGACCAGTTGAATTCGCTCCCTGTGCTTGGGTAGGGGGACTGATTCTTCAAGTTCGTGGACCGCGTCCATAAAGGAGGGTCTCTTCAGTCTTGTCCTCTTAACCCATCGGTCTTGTAGTTGGTAGCAGGGTTCGTCATGCTCCAACCTACGGTATCGCTCCACCGTAGTCATGATTGCCTTTTCTCGCCTTATTGCCAGGGTTCTACGTTTGACATTATTTCTACCGCGGCGGTGGGTGTGGTACGTAACGCCCCACATACGAACCGTAGAGCTTGGTTCTGTATTCGGTCCAGACCCTCGAGAGCCGTACGGCTCGCAAAGGCCTGGGCCGGGATGCTGTAGTCAATAGCTCTTCTCACGCTACCAAGATAGAGAGCTCTTAGTAGTCTTGCATCCGCTCCCCAACTCGTGCTAGCCAGTTTCTTCACCAGGGACAATTTAGCTGTGGTCTTGGCGCATAATTCACGTACATGGTTATGCATCTGGAGTTTCTGGTCCAGCTTTATACCCAAGTACGTTGGTGTCCGGTCCCAATTTAGCCTCTTCCCGCATATCTGAAGCACCACCTCATGCTCCAGAGCGTTCCGTCCATTAGTGAAAATGGAATGAACCGTTTTTTCCGTATTTACTTCTAGGCGCCATTGGCTGGCGTATTTTTCAATACGGTTCAGATCATGCTGCAGCCGGTTCTGCAGTGTTGCGACGTCCTTTCCCGAACTCCATATAACCAGATCGTCAGCAAACATGGCATTCTGTGACTCGAGTATGCCTTGTAGGTCGTGGACGTAGGCTAGGAACAATGTACAGCTAAGCGCTGAGCCCTGTGGGAGCCCGTCTTCCAGTCGTGCCTCGCTGGATAGCGCTTCTCCAAGCCGTGTCTTGATCGTTCTGTCCGTGAGGAACGATTTTACCCAGCTGTACATTTTAGCAGTGACACCTAATTGCCGTAATTTGTATAGGAGCCCTCCACGCCACACCTTATCGTATGCTTGCTTTAGATCGAAGAACACCGCAACTGTGTGGTTCTTCATCTGGAGTTCGTTTGTCATGGTCTGAATTAAGCGTAGTTCTTGGTCCATCGGGTTGCGTCCCTTGTGGAACCCACCCTGAGCCTTCGGAATGCTTTTGGTTTTCTCGAGGTACCAATAAAGCCTCGCGTTCACTAACCGTTCTGCTACCTTTCCCACACACGACGTGAGGGAAATGGGCCGGTAGCTGGACGGGTGTTCGCCGGGCTTCCCTTCCTTACGTATTGGGGTAATTATGGCCTTTTTCCACAGCTTCGGCAGTGTGCCTGTAGTCCAGGTTCGATTGATAAAACTCAATAGTTTTATTCGGCCTGTCGTGCCCAGATGTTTGAGCATTTCATTGTGAACCTTGTCTGGCCCTGGTGCTTTACCAGCTTCGCATTTGTTGAGTGCGGTTTGCAACTCTGTCATCGTGAAAGGTGCTTCGAAAACCTCGAGTTGGGGGCCCCTGCTTTGTCTCCTGGAGCCCTCCTTTCGCATTAGGTCGATAGTTTGGCTAAAGTCCGATCTGGCGCATTTTTTATTAACCTGGGCAAAGTGCTTGTTTAGCGCCCCCTGCGCGCTTTGTTTCACTTGCCCGTTGGCCCTTTGTCGTCGTCAAAGTGTTGGGGTTTTTAGCTTTACCCGCACCAGATAATGCATCAATTAGCCGCCAAACTTTTCTACCATCTGCAAGGTCAAGTTTTTCGCACGTATTGACCCATTTGGCCTTCTTCGCCTTTTCGACAGCAGCACGGACTTCGGCAGTCAGTCTGTTGTACGCCCTACGAGCTTCGGGCGTCTTCAGCTTGGCAGC
>MUZC01004809.1:134920-161698 GCA_002072015.1 Radix auricularia | reverse complement strand
TCTCTCTCTCTCTCTCTCTCTCTCTCTCTCTCTCTCTCTCTCTCTCTCTCTGCGTGTGTGTGTGTAAGTGTGTGAGTGTGTGTGAGTATGTGTGTGTGTATTCTTTTCTATAAATCATTTTAACCCATTTTTAACATAACACCTATCATTTAGGAAACATAGTTAAGTGAAATCTTTTCTGTACATTGAAAAGGGAGACAAACCTATTAATGTGTTAATTAGTTGAACTTGTGTTAGCTAACACTGGGCAGAGACACCGAGGCTGATGTTGTTTGATATCTCAGGCTGAGATTTATTATTCTTTTATGTTTGACTTTGCAGTTCATTCTGTTTCCTTATTGATTAACAAAAGCTTTCGAGCGCCTTTCTTGTGTTTCCTTCAAAAATCCATAGATCTATCCTTTATGTAGTTGACTGACTATGAAAAGCTGCGCGCGCTTCGATCAATTCAACAACTCTTTGCTGCGTGACAACAAAGGCGAGCTTTATGTTCACATCTGCGTCGACATTAAAAATGCCTCGAGAGAAAAAAGCCGTTAACCCTGTGGCTACAACACATACCCCTGACACTTGGTCTAATTTTGTTATACAAAATGAAAGTGTGTTCCCTAATACTACCGAGACTTGCACTGTGCGTGATTATTTCTTGCTGTGGAACGGTTCTTATTTACACGTGCCTTTACCAGACATCGATCCCGTCCTCGTTTACTCATCGTCAGATCGCCAATCTCAGGTCACTGGGTGAGTCGGGGATTTTGTTGGTTGGGATTTTTTGACTTTCATTTACATTCTCGTAAAATGTTTGGGGTCGAATGTAATTCTCTGTGTACGTGTTGCTACATGTAAGAGAGAGAGAGAGAGAGAGAAATAGAGAGAGGGAATGTATGTATATATGTGTGAGTGTGCATATCACCTAATGTCAGTTAGACATTGTTTATTATGCAGTTGTGTATGTTCTGTGTGTTCATATGTAAACCAGAGGTTGTAGGGCGCTTACGTACGCCAATTTTTTTTAAAGCCCAAGTAACTTATCCTTGTTTGATAAATACGCGATATAAAACTTCCAAAATTATTTTATAATTATAAATGATCAAATCCTCTTTTTACAGCGTTCCCTTTTCCAAAATTAAAATATAACAATATAACCTCAGACAATTACATCAAATAATATTTTACGGCGAAAATCACTATACGCGTTTTAACTGCTATCGACTGGTGTACTATTTCAAAAAAAAATATTTTCCACACTCCTGATGGTCACCTTAAAGATATATATGTTATATTAAAATATAAGCTGAAACAATGACATCGTAGTGTTACGGATCCATCGAGCCAGCCAGTGGACTATAATATTATTTATGTGTTTAGATGGGTGGCAAGAGAAATGTTCGGGGGAATGGATGGGAGGAATAAGGGATAGGAGTGGAGAAGGTGGGAAGAGGAGATGTGTTGTGACACGCTGTCATGTAAAGTGTCAAATTCAGTTGCTGTGGAGCAGCAGTGGGTGAGAGTGGACATGAGAGGAGGATATTGGGCGAAAGTGGACACTGGATAAAAGACATGCCAATAAAACTAAAAAGCAATGGTGGGCAGTGTTGGTCAATAGGGGTCAGCAATGGACTGACAATTGTGGGCAGTGTTGGTCAATAGTGGTCAGCAATGGACTGACAATTGTGGGCATAAGTTGGGAGGAAGTGGGACTCACACTCCTTTTTTTTTTTTAGTCTGAATACATTAATCAAAACACGTTACATCGGCCTTCCGCTTGATGTGTATATTTCTATAACAAAGTGGGGAGTGTTTGTTGTTTTTTTACTTAAATCTATAGTTTGATGTGAAAAATCTATTAAAAGTCGTAGGTTTGATTAAAACTCAGCGCTAAGTTGTTGCAAAAAGCTTCCGAGGCAATCCTTAATAATTTAATAATATTCGCGTGTACGCATTTAATTAGTCTCCCATGAAATAAAATTATTTTTTCATTCTACTTCCCACATGAATGTACAATTATGTTGTGTCCATGGGTCTTGTCATGTTATGAAATATTTAATTGACAACCTGTGATGTTTTTCCCATTTTCATAAATGTTATCATAAGCCTGGTGATTAGAATAAAATTATGTATAGCTAACTAATAAACTCAAAAAAGAAAATTTGGCTAGGGAGTGTTAAGCCTACACCTTTAAATATCTCTTTCCTTAAGAGTATTAAGACACGTTTAATTGGTTAAAATTGTTTTTCCTTGTCTATGACAACATTAAGGATCATAGAGCTGTTAAATCTCATCAAATTTCAAGAATGAAAGAAATTCATAAAATCAAAAGTTCCTAAATATTTTTTACATAAATAATATTTTAATTATTGAAAAATTAGCATTCACTTTTTCTCGCATAACTATTTGCCCAGCAATTAATCAAAAGCAATTTTCAAAGTTTTTCTATTAAAATATTTCTCAAAACGCCGAGATTCGACCGAAAGTAATTAAAAGTCAGCTTTCGTGGGAGTTGTGGCTAACTTTCATAAACTTTAGCTGTGACTTTTTTCTATGATTTATTATTATTTTTTAACGTATGAAATGGTTTGTCCCTTCGTTTGCACGCAGTCAAGGTTACGATCATTGAGCCAACATGGCGGGGAACAAGCCAGCATGGCGGGGAACAAGCCAACATAGCGGGGAACAAGCCAACATGGCGGGGAACTACAATTGAGTTCAAGCCAACATGGCGGGGAACAAGACAACATGGCGGGGAACTACAATTGAGTTCAAGCCAACATGGCGGGGAACTACAATTGAGTTCAAGCCAACATGGCGGGGAACAAGCCAACATGGCAGGGAACTACAATTGAGTTCAAGCCAACATGGCGGAAAACAAGCCAACATGGCAGGGAACTACAATTGAGTTCAAGCCAACATGGCGGGGAACTACTATTGAGTTCAAGCCAACATGGTGGGGAACTACAATTGAGTTCAAGCCAACATGGTGGGGAACAAGCCAACATGGCGGGGAACTACAATTGAGTTCAAGCCAACATGGCGGGGAACTACAATTGAGTTCAAGCCAACATGGCGGGGAACTACAATTGATTTCAAGCCAACATGGCGGGGAACAAGCCAACATGGAGGGGAACAAGCCAACATGGCGGGGAACTACAATTGAGTTCAAGCCAACATGGCGGGGAACAAGCCAACATGGCGGGGAACTACAATTGAGTTCAAGCCAACATGGTGGGGAACAAGCCAACATGGCGGGAACTACAATTGAGTTCAAGCCAACATGGCGGGGAACAAGTCAACATGGCGGGGAACAAGCCAACATGGCGGGCAACTACAATTGAGTTCAAGCCATACTTAAAGAGAGAATCCACTTGCTCGGTATCTGCCTGGGTGTGCACATTATCTTAATTTGATAGGTCTGCACGGGGTCAGAATTGATGCAGATGCTGTGAGAATGTTTCGGAACTAAACAGGCAAAATACAAATTTTTTTTTAATCCTCGTCAACTTGTAGATGTGAAAAAATATCCTCACTAACTGAAGTCATTATTAAAAAAGCCCACGGACACGAGATGGTGTTCCAAATCAAAGTGCTGTTAATGAGCAACTGGATCAAATTATTTTAGTACGAGCAACAAATCCCGCCCAGGGACGTACCACCGTCGTTACGGTAGCATTTTGTACCACTCCTCCAACATCCGTTTCGACCGGCCTTAAATGAGCATCACGTTAAAGATATTATTTATTTATAGTTCTAATAAATAACCCGTAAAAAACAAAGTTTTCAACAATAAATCCCAACGCGCACCGCTCAAAATAAAGTTTTTAAACAAACACTGCACATCAAAAAAAAAAAAAAAAAAAAACTCTCTTTGAACGACCGTGTAAACGTGTTCAATATGTAAATGAGATTTAATTTTTCTAATTGGCTGTGGGATCTGTAGGAATTTGAGGGGACCAATCGCTATCGATGACAGAACAGAAAATTGCCTTTTATTATATAGGATTAATTGAAATGAAGGATCATCGTTTACTAGGTGACGCATTATCTGTTGCTAATCATTGCACCTTCAAATCAAGTTACAAGTTCATTTAGTTTATAACTATTTGGAATTTGATATTGGAAGAACAAACAAATTCAATTTAGCACTACAAAAAAAAATAATACAAATTTTTTTAATTAATAAAAAGATTTTTCTATATTATCAAAAAGACTAGGATTTTTATTGACCCTCTTTGATAATAAAAGGACTTTTTTAAAATGACCTTAAAGATTTAAAAACTAACCAAATCTATAACATTTTTGCCAAAAATTGAAAATAATGTTTATTGAAAAACAATCGAGCCAGATCAAAAAAAAAAAAGAAAAAAAAAAAAACCAATGCCAGGAGAACATGCTGAAGATGAAGGACCTGACTTGGGTCAATGCATTTTTTTTCCCTTCTGTTTTTGCAATCATTGAATTCATTGATTCAATAATGATGCAGTTAAAAGACGGATTTGTTTCTCTGAGAAGTATAGCAGGAGATTTTGTTTTTCTGATTGTCAAATGGTTTTTAATCTTTTGCAATGGCAGATTTAGAATCTTTAGCTGTTCAATTATCAGGAAAATATCCTGAAAAAAAGAGATATTTATAATTGAAATAAAATGTTTGAAACACCAAATGATTGAGCTAATTCAAAACAAAAAAATCCGATGACGTGTTTCGTTTAGATCTTCTAAATGTTCACACTACATGAAATTGCAAGAATCGTACACGAATATGGAACGAGCTTTTCTTATTTTGCATTTTTTATATTCACTTTGTATGATTGTCACTGTCAGACTAAGTAATTATTGTCATATAGAATAAGAGAAATTCAATTATGTTTTTCTAACAATTAAAGAAAAATATCGCTAACTGAAACTTGTCAATTATCAAGGGCGCCAAAAATAAATTACCCAAGGGCGTTAGTTACGCCTCTGTTGCCATGATTTGTTTTGAAAACAATCACATTGATGTGCAAGTAACAAAAAAAGTGAACTCACTGTTTTATTATATGATACAATACTTCCTTATAAAAAAAATAAACATCAAACTATTGGTATATTGGTATTGGTATATTCAAACATTTATAATATGAAGGTAAACTAGGCTCTAATTTACAATGTCGACCTGCCGTTATATTATATTGAGTGACAACTCGAATTACTTTAGGATCCCTCTGAACATATTATAATTTATTATAATAGTATTCAACTCGGGAAGGACGGGTTGAACTAGGTACGTATTTCAAAAGTATCTTATTTAAAACTTGTGTGACGGAACATTCTTTAAAACTATCTTCCTCCTCTGTGTTGTCACAGTCTAAACTCACACGATTATTACACGTAGAATTTCCAAAGTCTATACATTCTTTCACCTTTATATTCTGACAGCTCAAGATAATCCTGTTATTTGGGCGCCGTGGCCACCGGACCTACTGTCTATCGAACAAGTTCCAAACACCTTTGAGGCCGAACCTGGCTCAGACAACGCTACATCGCTTTCTGCGTCTTCACCACTACTCAACGCGTCGACTTCCCGCCCGACTCACTTTTCATCTCCTTACATGTGTCTGGTGGACGACAACCACAGAATTCTCGCCGAAGACACCACTTGTTACACCGGTGACATCCGAAGAACTTTCTGGAATATTTCCCGACGCTCGGCAGAAAAGTTTATCGAAAGAGGAAGCCCGGGAGACGTCGTTAGGGCGAGAACCTTCTCAAATGTCGTTCCTTGTTGGAACGGTTCCATCAACTGCTTCCAGGTGGAGCCCGTGCGGGGAGAATGCCTCCACTCTGACTGTCAGTTCACGTCCAATTGGAGGGACGCCGATGTCCTGGTCTTCCATGCCGTTAAGTAGGTGAAGAGCTTTGGTCAAAATTTCACAAGCGCTCAGAAGGGGTAAAAGAAAATATAAGATAAGAAGTGGCGTAGCGAGGGGGGCAAGGGGGCAAATGCCCCGGGCGGCACTTTGCTAAGGGCGGCAGATTCCGGGTCGTTAATTAGTTTCTAAGGGAAAAAATATAAGAAAGTCAAGCTTTTTATGCAAATAAAAGAAAAACCAAATAAGAAATTAATGACATAAATAAAGGAAGTATACAAAGGCATGTGAGCTTTTCAACAGTCAAAACTTTAAACTCTTTCTTGGATATAACTTCTTCTGATACTAATGCCAGTAGAAAAGTACTTAAGTAGTATGATAATGTAACATCAAATTAGTGGTAGCTTAAATGGTTCTTAAATTTTGACAGCCGCACCTGTTATAAAAGCAAAACTTACTGTACATGAATAATGAGTTAATCAAAAGTTCGGAGCGGGACATTGTGTGTACAGGGGGGAGGGCGGCTAATTCCTCGTTGATTAGATTCAAAAGTGAAAAGATTTACAGTGAAGTTTAATAAAATATAATAGAGCATAGATTTTTTATTAATTCAAAGAAATAAGAAACTATAGTATATTCCTGAGCGTTTCTAATGTCAGAACTTTAAAATCCAAACTGAATCTGAAGTCTTCTGATACTAATGCTACTGAAGTGGAAAACATAGGGGCAGAGTGTGTGAATATGACAATATGGTTCCGGTATATTTAATTGATTCAAGTTTGATTTTAACTTTAAACTACAAGAAAAAAATTGTTGGTGTACTTACATGGTTTATTCAACCAAAACACTATTATTTTAATTTTAATCTCTATTGATTTGAAGCATCAATAAAAAAAATAATGAACAAAATTGATTGTTTCATGAAATTAAAACATTGCATACATCAAAACGTAGCCGCCCATGAACAAGTGCTCTAAATTTCCACAGTTTTTTTTTTAACATGGAAAGGATCAGAAATCGGATACAGAAGAATTTACAAAGAACTAGTCTATAAGTTTTAGAAGAAAAAAAAACAAAGTGGCAGAACGTTTTTGTCAGAAATATTTACAAAATTAAATCCTGGCAAAATTAAATGTTTTATTTCGATCACAGAGAGGACAATACTGTTTCAAATAAAGGGAATATTCCGGAACCAATGCATTTGCTTTCCAAGTACGATCGCGCTCTCCCAGAACATCATGTGAAAAAAGCTTTTTAAAAAATTGTCATCTAAAATTCAGACTGAGTTCATTTCGTTTTTAAGAAATATCGATCGCGAAAGAGCAACTTTTTTCAAAGACAAGATACCTAATATTGTTAGATTGTATTCGATAGCTCTTCATTCACTTCATATATTCACATAATAACCAAACAAGTCCACTAGTGGGATATGTAGGGCATCTGTCCGTCTACGAAAGACGAAAGATTTATCTTTATTATTTGCAGCTCTTGGTGTGGCTGATGAGGCCAATCGATGTATGTAACGATTGATAATAATAAATAAGTAGACATTGTGGAATCATTCAAATATTTCATTGAAGTAAAAGTGAATCTGCTTACGACATTTCTTAAAATAAAGACCAGCACAGAATCATCATGTGTTAATACTTCCTCTTTATGGCTGGAAAGTCTACAGGTGTTTGAGAAAAACGCAATAACATAAAATCTCACTGTCAAATCTTGCTCAAACAGTTCATTTAATCTAATTTGTTGACTTGATAATCTAATTGAAACAAATTTTCTTTTTAGTACACTAGAATTTCGTTTCGCATTCTTATTCATGCCCACACACCCATTGGAATATCTAATTACTTTACAAGCAAGGCTTCAGGATTTTAAAAAAAGTGAATATATACCATGGAGCAATTTTTTTAGATTATTATGAAAGTCATAGAAAAACTGACAGATACAGAAAAATCTCATCAGACTAACAGACGCAGGAACTTTGATAGTCACAAGGAAATCGATTTATTTTCGAAGCTATTTCAAAGATGCCTGAAAATTATTTATAGATGTATAGTGCTAGAAAAAATGCTAAGCAGCAGGTGCTCACGGAGAAATGCTTTGACATTTGATGAAATTTTATTAAAAGACCTCATCCTTTTAATATAATCTTCAAGTCAAAGTACCAGAGATCAAATTTCTGGTGACAAAAACATGTATCCTAAAACAGTTGAGAAGAAAGTTCTATTATTCATAAGATGAAATTAGTGTAGAAATTCATGTGAGATTCTGGCAGGTATGTAAATTTAGAAAACAGATACAATTTTCGTACACCAGGCGATATGCTGGACTTTGAAATGTTGAACTTTAAATTAAAGTATTCAAATGACATTGTCAATTAAATACTATTAAACGGGTAAAAAAAAAAAAAAAGAATTAATGAATTCAAGAACAGTTGCTTTATTAAAGTTTGAAAAGATATTAAGGGCTCGAAGTTACCTTGCCTAAAATAAAATATTTTATTTGAACATTGCTTATAGTTGTCTTAAGTTATGTAAGGTTTTAAAAAAGATTTTCTAAAATTAAGTTAAAGTGAAAAATTAGTTGCGATCAATAACGATTACGCCAAAATTGTCAAATATATTGCTATTTCAATTTTGGTTTTCAGCATGGGAAGGTTCAAAACATAGATACGAAAGAGTGCGCAATGGCGAAAAACAAGCACCCTCATTTTTATGAAAGCCATTAAAGAAATAAAGCTTTTCTTTTTATCTCTAACATCAACCTTTATAGTGTCATTATTACTTTCTAAAAAAACTATCTTCGCTTTGCAGCTTTTACATATGGGGGGAGGGGGGCTGCAAATTTTGGTTCTGCCCCGGGCGGCTCATACCCACGCTAAGCCGCTGAAGACAAGTAGGTTGTCGTAATAAATAAATGCGTGCTGGGTACATTGTGTGACAAGACGTTCCGCTCTGGGTACATTGAGTAAGAAGATGTTCCGTTCTGGGTACATTGAGTAAGAAGATGTTCCGTTCTGGGTACATTGTGTAAGAAGATGTTCCGTTCTGGGTACATTGTGTAAGAAGATGTTCCGCTCTGGGTACATTGTGTAAGAAGACGTTCCGCTCTGGGTACATTGTGTAAGAAGACGCTCCGCTCTGGGTACATTGTGTAAGAAGACGTTCCGCTCTGGGTACATTGTGTAAGAAGACGTTCCGCTCTGGGTACATTGTGTAAGAACACGTTGCGTTCTGGGTACATTGTGTAAGAAGGCGTTATTTGAGCTACATAAGAAGGACGATCAGTGTAGACAATTATTTTGTTAATTAGGTTCCGTAACAGTGGTGTATCTAGGGATGTGTAGGGATTTGGGAGGCGGGGCGCTTGTCCTCTTTGGGGCGCCCTGCACACATGGCGGTGGCATAATATTTAAATGTATAAAACATTTCGGACACTCCTTTGGGGGCCCTTCAAATATGATCCCCCTCACCCTGCCCGAGCTACGACACTGTTCTGTGAGCACAGCAAGTTCAAAACTTACAGGAAAATGTTTATATAAGTTCTGAGTGCTCGACATGGTGTGATCTATTTACAGATAATAGGACAATAATGTAAACATGGTGTACAAGTTATAAGTCGGATAGTTGTTGATTACACAAGGTGCACAAATTATTAATCGGATAGTTGTTGATTACACAAGGTGCACCAGTTATAAATCGGATAGTTGTTGATTATACATGGTGCACCAGTTATAAATCGGATAGTTGTTGATTACACATGGTGCACCAGTTATAAATCGGATAGTTGTTGATTACCCAAGGTGCACCAGTTATAAATCGGATAGTTGTTGATTACCCAAGGTGCACCAGTTATAAATCGGATAGTTGTTGATTACACAAGGTGCACCAGTTATAAATCGGATAGTTGTTGATTACACATGGTGCACTAGTTATAAATGAGACGAGGTTATATTCGAGAGGGGTATGAGGGGTGAGGCTTAGAACCTGTTTACCTTATTTTTAAATACCAATTTTGTGGGATCTTGAGAGGTAGGGGTATCTTCTACTTCTAAGCACGCCCTGAGTTGTCATTACATTGTCACGTTTCTGGTTTCCTTATACTATAACTTAAAGTGTACCAGTTATTACTTATAAAGCCTGCAAAGCACTTATTTACAAGATCACAAAAAATTACAAACAGCTTATTGTTTATACGTCTACACAACTTATTAAGCACACAAATAGGGAACCCCTTGAAGAAACTCAAAAGCGAAATGTTTGTGGTTTTTTTTAAACAATGTATTGTATCGCTTTGACTTTATCCGATAATCCTTTCTAATCCCAATAATCCAACATCTTCAGATTTCAGCAATCCTTCGGCCAGTTGAATATCACGAGACGAACTGACCAGCGCTGGGTCATGAGAACACAGGAAGCCCCTTGCAGAGCTCGGAACTTTGTTGGACTTCTAGCCCCGTTGTTTTACGGTATGACCAAATCCTGACCTCTTATTGTTATACTAGGGGCTGTCAAAAGCCCAAGTAACTTGCTTGATAGATATTAAACTTCCTGAAATGTACACAAAGTATTTTAAAATAATAAATCTTCAAAACCACTTTTTTACATAGTTCCCGTTTCCAAAATTAAAATGTAAGCTAAAACAATGACGTATTATAATATCTTTTACGTCAAGAGACACAACACGCTTTTTTAACTGCTATGGACTGCTGTACTATTTCAAAAATAATCTTTAACTTATAATTTTTTGCACACCATCTGATGTTCACCTTGTATTAAAATATAAGCACAAACAATGACGTCATAGAGCTACGGATACAATGAGTGAGTGACTTGTGCTAATTTTTTTTTCTCCACATGATGTATGGGCAATCTAAATGGCTTCTTAAGTGTTCTAATTGGGTCGCATGTGTTTGGGTTTGGTGGACTTGCATATTCTTAAGGGGGGAAATGCTGGATTTCACTGATTTGGTTAGAGGATATACAAAATTAAGGCGCACATCGTAACACTGGGATTTCAATGTGGTATAATGTTTTATTGTAAAATATATATAGATTTATATATATATTCTTCATTTACAAAACGTAAAGTTTTCCGAATCAAGCGGGGTTTGTTGTTTTTTTTTTATAAGTATGTCACATAAAAGAATGGTGAGAGCAATGGGGGGCAAATCTTACATTAGCTCGTGTTGGCTTTCCCTTCATGGCGTCCTTCCCAGCTTCCCTCCAATCTTTGCAGCGAGATGTTGACATGGTTGTATTTGAATCGCTTTGTTTGTTTCACTTAAATTGTTGATGGAAAAACTTTAACCGGTGTTGAAATTTATATTTACATTGATCCGTAAAAATAAAGCATGTTTATTTATTTAGTATCAATCTCCAATGTAGTGTTTTGAAACTCGAAGACAAAAACTAGTTTTTCATATAAAAAAATGAGATTTATCTTTCTTAATCTCCGTCACACATAATCATATTTCAGGCCAGTTCAACTGGAGTTTGACATTTCGTTTAGACTCCGACATCGTTCTGCTCTACGGCAAGCTGAAGCGCCTGACGTCACTTCCGGCTAAAGACTACGACGCCCTCTATTCCGGAAAGAGTCAAACCGCCGCCTGGTTTGTCAGCCATTGCTCCACACAAAGCAGACGGATGCCTTACGTCAGACGGATGCAGAAAGTCGTCGACGTTGACATCTTCGGGCTGTGCGGCAACTACAGCTGCGTGAAGGGGAAGAACAAGCGAGGCTCGGATCACGACCAATGTTTCCCATTACTGAGCAGTCGATACTTTTTTTATTTGGCGTTTGAAAATTCGATCTGCAACGACTACGTCACCGAGAAATTCTTCAAACTTTTCACAAACGCCGACGTCATTCCGGTGGTTCGGGGTGGAGCCGATTACAAGCGATACTTCCCGCCCGATACTTTTATCGACGCCTCAGACTTTGATTCGCCAGAGGTGCTGGGAATATACCTCAAAGATTTATCGCGGGACAAAGATCGATACCTGCACATACTGAGAGAGAAGAACAGATACGAGTACGTAGAGCAGCATAAATGGCCGTGCCGTCTGTGTGATAAGATGAAGGATGACACCAGTGTCCAGTGGTATCCTGGCAACAACATGTGGACCTGGTTTGTTCAGGATCAGTGCAATAACCCCGAATAGCAATTGATATGTTATATTGCCAAACAGCCACTGATGCACAATATAGCTGTATTATTGTTGTCTAACGGTCTATTTCATTGCTCCCTGAACACGTCATTGTTTTCCCAAGGGACATTATTATCCATTTGGCTGTATAAATTTTTACCTATATCGTTATATCATTGACACCATTTTACATAATTGTTAACCATATTCATATATCCCAATGACTATGCATTGCTACCCATATGCAGTGGCGTCGCTAGGGCGTGCGGTGGGGGGAGCGGGCCGCCTGGGTGACACCATCAAGGGGGTGACACCAAAATGTAAAACTCTATATGTTCCCGTGACTTGGCACTGGAAAACTCGGAGGAGTTCTGTGTGTTGCGTCGTGAGGAGGTGACACCATGAGCTACCGCCCCGGGTGACACCAAAGCTAGTGACGCCTCTGCACATTTTGCTTCATCGTTGTTATCCATATTGCTATATGATTGTTGTCAATAAATCTATTTTATTGTTATCTACATGCTTCATCATTGTTATCTATATTGTTATATAGTAATCGTGCTCCATAATGCTACATCACTGTTCATTCAATAAAAATATCTTTATTTCCTAGAAAGATGCGAATGTTCTTGTGCAAAGATTTCACTTCCCCCCCCCACCCCAATACCAAACACAAGTCTGTATGAGAGTACGTCGCACCCAGAGCAAGCTGTGATGTATATGTCAAATGAGTGATTGGTTGGTGAAACAATGTTGAACAAAGTCGAAATAATCAGTTCTCACTCGGGAGCCGAAGTTTTTGTATGTGTTACTGGGATAACAGTAGGCCTAATCAGAAATTAGGGGGAATACGACGGTCAAGTCCGAAAAAAATGGGGATTAGAAGAAAAGATAATATGAATGTATAAACATTTATATTACGAAGATTAAGTAACAATCAATGCTCCCGCTGAGACTCACGCCTGCGAGATCGCGCAGACCAAGGTTACGATATTCAACACCAATTTGAAGCCCGTCTTACTATTTGTCCGACACCTTGAAGCCCGTCTTACTATTTGTCCGATGCCGTGCAGCAGTTTATCATTACGTCACAGTGACCATGCACAGTGTGTACAGGGGTTCAAGGATTATATAATAACCTTCGTGTTTGTGGAGTGTATAGGATTGCACAGGCAGGCTCCAAAAAGAGTGGGCACAGCTGGGGACAGATAGAGAGATTGGCGCAGGACCGGGATGCCTGAAGAGCATTTTTTGTGGCTTATGCCCGCGATGGGTCGACAGGCGAACAGATGAGACAAAAAAAAATCATGTTAAGCCTGGTCCCTTTTGGAACTCAGGACGTGTTAGCGCATTTTCGTATTATGTATCAGTACTTATGTTAGATATCAGCATTATGTAGTTATCAGTAATTGTGTTTAGATTTTAGACATATTTTTATGAATTTTCTTGTGTAATGAATATACCACAAATGATGACGTAAAACTCTCTAAACTTTTACACATATTCTAATGACGTCAACAACAAAAAAACTAATACTTTTGATAATACTAAGACTTCCGGCAATGGCGGCCGTTGCCTGCGCCAGTGTTATCTCTCGATTCGCAATGTTTTTTGGTAGTTTTAACGGGGTTTTTTAACGGATCGAGTAACTGAGTGTTGATGCACAAACGGCAGGTCAGGACATACAAAAAACATATATACATCATGGGTCTAGGACTTATGGATGCTGAGATCTAGGGTGATGACAGACGGACGGACGGACGGACAAAACGGGTGCAATAGCGCATTCGACTTCTCGAAAATGCGCTAAAAAAGAAAAACACATAGGAAAAGAATTTTGGGCACACTTACTTTACAGTAATAAAATCTCTACGAGCCTGCCGGATTTATGAAGTGAAATCCTGATGGAGCTGAAGCCGGAGCTGGAGTTGTTAAAATCGCCGGATACCGTGTTTGCCGGTACATCCCTACTTAAAAGAACTATCAGATTATTAAAATGACTTTTATAGTATAATAGTTAATTGTCAACAATTGCAAGAGTTATTCAATGAAACAGTAACTGAATCGAGATCTAATTTGAAAACAAAACTTGCAAAAATTAGACTTGACAATTATATAATACACATCACGTTTTTATTTACAATGGGTGAGGTCAAGTTTTAGATAATCTCCCAATTATTCAATCTTTGGACACATGATAAGAAGTCTTATTACTATTTGCGAAACTTGACGTCGCCCAGTGATAAAATAATATAAAGGAAATGATTATCAAACCATTGCTGATCTTTCTATATTGTTCCTGCTGCATCCAATTGAGATTTATGAACAACACATTCAGAAGATAAGACATAGAGATCTAAATTAGATATGTGGTCTATTGTCATCATGGTAAGCTAATGTAGACATAGAGATCTAAATTAGATATGGTGGTCTACTGTTATCATGGTGAACTAATGTGGACATAGAGATCTAAATTAGATATGGTGGTCTACTGTTATGGTGAACTAATGTAGACATAGAGATCTAAATTAGATATGATGGTCTACTTATATGGTGAACTAATGTAGACATAGAGATCTAAATTAGATATGATGGTCTACTGTTATCATGGTAAGCTAATGTAGACATAGAGATCTAAATTAGATATGGTGGTCTAAATTTTTTATTTTTTTTTTTAAATACAAAACTCTCCAAAATTAAATCATCATGAATATAGACTTTCATGACAATCTCCCATCATAACATGAATTGTCATTGTTATTTTCATGAAATAACCACATTGTGAAATTTACACATTTTCAAAGAAGTTAAAAACTTATACTTAAATAATTATTTATAGTATTAGAACTCATCAAGGTCTTACAAATATTTCCTGTTTATTTTAATTCTACTGAATTGACAAAAAATACTTAAAAACACAAATAATTAGAGTTCACCATTTTAATACAACACATTTGATACAGTTGAGGATATCATATTTTAAAACAGTATCGACAAAGCTAAAAAAAAGATATAATCTGAGGTGAAATCTCTAAACCAAAAACTACAGTTTAAAATTATACAACTTACAGAGGGGAGATAAAGTGGGGGGGGGGGGGTTGTCCAGCAGGTCTTCTTATTTTGGCTTTGACATATTTATCACATCACCATAAATGATATAATTCCAATCCCTTGATGTTTACTTTGAATA
The DNA here is from genome assembly GCA_002072015.1 of Radix auricularia. NCBI lineage: Eukaryota > Metazoa > Mollusca > Gastropoda > Lymnaeidae > Radix > Radix auricularia. The sequence continues at coordinate 146,513 of MUZC01004809.1, read as the reverse complement.
TATGATCAACCTAATTGTATGACCATCCTCTTACTCTCATACCACGGGTTGGTGAACAGTTGTAAATTATCCCCCATTTTGGATAAAAGGGAAATTCTTGGGGGTAAATGTAGAATCATTTGGGACACATAAAATCCATTAGAAACAACGTCTTTGGGGGTTACATCAAAGTAAAAAATCATGTTAAGCCTGGTCCCTTTTGGAACTCAGGACGTGTTAGCGCATTTTCGTATTATGTATCAGTACTTGTGTTAGATATCAGCATTATGTAGTTATCAGTAATTGTGTTTAGATTTTAGACATATTTTTATGAATTTTCTTGTGTAATGAATATACCTGACATTTTTTTTATTTAAAAGTCATTTCTTTACATTTAAAAAAAAATTATTTTCTCTTTAATCTAACTACAAGTCACCACAAATGATGACGTAAAACTCTCTAAACTTTTACACATATTCTAATGACGTCAACAAAAAAAAATCAAAAAACAAACTAATTCTTTTGCACGCCTTCGCACCACTCTTGAATGCTTGAAAAATGATGTATTCGACTTCCGGCAATGGCGGCCGTTCCCTGCGCCAGTGTTACCTCTCGATTCGCAAAGTTTTTTGGTAGTTTTAACGGGGTTTTTAACGGATCGAGTAACTGAGTGTTGATGCACAAATGGCAGGTCAGGACATACAAAAAACATATATACATCATGGGTCTAGGACTTATGGATGCTGTGATCAAAGGTGATGACAGACGGACAAAACGGGTGCAATAGTGATTTCGACATCTCGAAAATGCGCTAAAAATGTACATTTTGGGGTATTGCCTTATACTTTCCAAATTGATTTGCCAAGAATTGGCCTGTGGCAATTAAAATAAAGAAAGTCTTGCATAACGTGTCTCAATATCAGTCATTATCATAGCGGTCATCAGATAAAAAGTTACACAATATTCTTTTTTGCACTATAGTTATCATATGCCTTGGAATAGGTCCTAATATTGACTTTGATAAACCTTTGAAATCCATAAGCTGAAAACGCAGATTATAACTGCAAGTAACAACCCTTAATACCTCAGATTAAATCATGTAAATTTTGGCTACTCATTGTGAAAGTCACATCTTCTTAAAATCCAATAATTCAGGCAGCATGTTTGTGATTTTCCTCGTCCCCTGTTTATTTTAAGCATTCAGTTTCTTCTTGCTCGCTTTCAAACCTTTTTAGCCGCATTATTTATAAATGAATAGCTTTACCCACACAAAAACAAAAATGTTAACTATACAAAGTAATTTGTTGCTCACAGTCAACATGGTGTTAAAAAGATGACAACAAACAAATACTTAGCTACACCAAATAAATTACATTTCAAAAGCCAAGGCTATCAGAGTCGTAGCCCAAGTCAAACACAACCCTTTCACTATTATCATTTTCTTGATGGTTGACACTAGGAGCTCTCCAATCTTTCCCTGTCTTATCATGTTGAGCAGCTTCACCACTGGGAGGGTCACTATGGTTCAGGAATGTTTCAGTGCTAACATAACTTATTTCACCTCCAGGTAATTTCCTCCCAAAACTTTTCAAACCAGATATGCTAGTGGGAGCAAAAGGATCAAAATCGCCTTTATACGCGATCCCAAAATCATCATCATCCTCATCTTCACTGGAATCACTATCTAAGTATGCTGACCACTTCCTTGATGATTTCTCAGTCGAGTTTTTATGTTTCTTTTGCTTAACAATGAAATTTTCTTTACAGACAGCCTGTGGTTTCACAAAAGTTAGTTTGTCCTCTTGACCTGTCTGTTCATTTGATCTGACATGTGAACCTGTTTTATTGGGGTGATGTTCACCAAGGTCAGACTGACCTTTAGGTGATAAATTTTGAAGAGTCATCCTCCTAGAAGAATTAAAGCCAATGGTGATGTCAGTTTTTGAAACTTGTGATTTATGAGGCTGGACTAAATGTGATCCAGGAGTCCTAGAATTAGCTAAATGTGATCCCGGAGTCCTAGAATTAGCTAAATGTGATCCCGGAGTCCTAGAATTAGCTAAATGTGATCCCGGAGTCCTAGAATTAGCTAGCCGAGTTTGGTTGACAGAAGACTTTGGGTGATGAGGGTCATTATGACACTTCCATTGTGGCGAGCCCTGAGCCTTGAAGCTGTTCATCCCAAAAAACTTTTCGCTAGTGACCTGGCACTTATTGGGAGAATTCTCAGGTGAACTGTGAAAAATTATGTAAATCTTCATTAGTAAAATAAATATATATATATATTTCATAAGTTTCATTTTTTTTAATGAAATTGTTTACATTATTAGAAAGATATTGTATACACAAAAATGTCACTTTTAAAAAACTAGATTTTAACTGAGGTTAAGAAAAGGCTGAAAAAAATTATATTTAAATTTGACTTCTTTGAAAAGTTAAATACATAAATTTTTTGTTTAAAGTACTTAAAGAGGCTAAATAATATTTTCTTTTTTTTAAAAAAATTCATTCCAACATTAGATTTTTTAAAATATTGTGCCAGTCATTCTACTGAGTTTTGACTTTATAAAAATCATAGATTCTTACCTATCTCTCATTAGCAATCTTTTTCTATCATTTCTTTTGCAGAAATTGGAAACATGAGAATTGGCTGAAGCAACATCTGGGCCTGCTTCAGAGCAGTGCATGCTAACTTTACTTTCCAAGTGAGACTCAGCTTCATTTTGTGTGTCATGTTCCAAAAAGTGAGACCAGCGACTCTTTAAATAGAAAATGTATGTAAAATCTGTCAGAGTCGTCTTTACACCATTTTTTACCCCGGGCAAAGAAATAGTGTTGGGCCCATGGGCAGAGGAATAGTGCCCCCCCCCCCCCGCAGGAATAAAAAAGTATACAAAATATATATAAATAAACATATTCCCTTGAGGTCCCTATGCTCGAGGGCCCTCGGGCAAATGCCCAAAGGGCCTATGCGTTAAGATGGCCCTGAAATCTGTAAGTACAGTGGAACCCACTTATCTCGAGCTCGCTTAGGTCGACCACCCCATTAAGTCGACGGTTTTTTTTGGAACCGCCAAATTCTCTCTTTGTCTTAGTATTTTCTCGTCGTTTAATTCGATTTTTTTAAGTCGCCGAAACCTCATAACACAAGCACAAAAAAGGGTCAAATTTGCCACTTAACATCGGTTATCTCGATGGCCATGGCCAATCGCCAATTCTGAAAATGTTAGCTATGATTTCTGTCTCAACATGGTCTGCTGGTGACGTCACAGCCCACTTGTGTTTTGCTCTCAGCGCTGTATTTCTTCGAGTACAATGGCAATGGCCCTCAAGGCCACGAAAAATATCAGCTGGCGACGTGTGCTGGTGACGTCACAGCCCTCTTGCGTTTTGCTCCCAGCGCTGTGTTGCTTCTAGTAATCTAGTACTATGGTAATTGGCCATCAAAGCCACGAAAAATATCAAATTGCGACGTGTGCTGGTGACGTCACAGCCCTCTTGCATTGAGACCTGTGTCGTTAACTTAAATCGCCAGCTTTTGAAAATGTTACTTATCGTTGCCACNAAAAAAAACTCTTAAAACATGTGCATGAACATTATCATTTATTAACGCTAGTGATGTGACAATACCAAAATCATAGGCTCCCCAGATTTTTAAATATATAATATAACAGACTAAAGACAGTTTACCCACCCCCACTCTCAATCTCCCACACCATTAATGTTGGTTAGTCCTATTAGCATCAAGTTACCGAAGGAATTTTAAGCTGATTGGATCGTATGGAATAATAAAATGTACCGTGAGCAAACTTGTTGTCATTGGCAACCATTCATCCTTCAACCTCATTTTGACTATTACATGCACTGTACTACTGCTTTGTTCACATAGTTTCATTCATAACAAGTGGCCGTGTGCAAAAGCCATTTAACTATTGGTTAGAATTAATTAAAATATGTTAAAGTTGAAGGTTCAAATGGAGTACCTAATTTATTTGTGTACGTTTATATAGAGAATAGTTCGTTTTGTCATGAGTCATATATAGGTCACGATACACCATTATTTGTGTAGCTTGTAAGGAAAATCAAGCAAGTGGCTTCGAAGGCACGGTATGGCTCAATCTGGGAATCGCCGCAAAACGGCGATATATTTAAACTTAAACGGTCTTTTAAAACGAACGGTCTTAACAACCGTAAGAAAGAGTGAAGAAATAGGGTCCCGATATTCCTATACGATTCTGATTAATCGTCCCAACGCACAACACGTACATAAAGAAATTTCAAGCGCATGTTAATATTTTGCCGCCATATTGGTTTTCGCTTTAACTCGATCATCGGTTATGTCGATGCCATTTTTCATTCCCCGACGCCGTCGACTTAAGCGGTTTCGACTGTATTTGATATCACATACAACTATTCCAAAATAAAATACCTAAATTCGGAGCCATGCTTCTTCAAACTGTCATATTACCCTACAACAGTGAATTACATTTTTTGAGAGACAGCTCAGTGAGATCCCTCTGCATTTTAATGTTTACCTTTTTATGAAGTAAATAATCAGAGCTTGTGTCATCTTTGTTATGATTATCAGCACAAGAATTGACGACATCAGGGAATGAATGCGGTGGTACCAGGCAGACTTCTTCTTTAGTCTCATCAATCTGTCCTTGAAGTGTGTTGAGCTTCTGGACATGTCGCCTACAGTCTGCACCAGTTCCACGACCGTAACACTACAGAAGTAATATAAAAAAAACAGTGACTTTTAATTGGACAGGGAAAAATTGTGTGTAAGGGGAAAAGAGGTTGAGTGGTATTACCATACAGAATGCGACTGCATAAAGCTTTTTAATAAAAAAAACAAATGACACAAACTATTTGTGTAAGAAAACAATTTATTTTAATTATTTATGTTATTTAAATTATTTATGTTATTGTACTTATGAAGGCGTAAGCCGAAACGTTTACTATTATTTGTATTAGTTCATAAATAAAGCTTAAATTTATTGTCTTCTTACACAAATAGTTTGTGTAATTTGTTTGGTTTTTTTTTTGTTGTTGTTTTTAGTGGTATTAACATTTTTAAGAAAGTTGAAAAGCTAAAAATTAATGTCAATTTAAAAAATATAATGTAAATTAATCAGATTTGAAAAAAAATACATTCTCAAATGATTGTTAAGCTGTATCACAAAAAAAATTACCAAAAATGCATTTGTTGTTTACTATTTACTAGTGGGTCAACATTAACATAAAAAAAAACCTTCAACTTTTGTATAAATTTATTTTAAAAGGCTCCATATCTCTATCTCTGAATATTAACATTTGTTTAGTAGCATTATAACTATAAGAATCACAATCCAACCATGTCATAAGTAATGACTTTTATTTTTAAGGACTTAAACAGTGATGCATTAAAATGTGAATTAAAGTTGTATTAGTATGATATAGACTTGGTTACGGAAGACACAGTAAATGTTCAACTAAATATTATTATTGTAGGTCATAGGTCATTTTAATTTGAAGTCTAATATACCTTCAAACTCATAATTCAAGTAACTTTTCAATATTAAATTAACTCTACTAAACTAAAATAGATAAAGTAATTAAAAGCAATGAGTCTTAAAAAATCTAATAAAGAGATGATGGCAATGATTCCTATTCCTATAGCCTGTAGTATAATTGGAAGTAATAGCAGTAACAGTAGAGTAATAGTCAAGAATTGAAAAACTGAATGGTTGCACTGCACTGTTAACACTGTTAGAGTTAGTTAGACCAGTACTCGTACTTGAATGTATAAGAATAACTGTGGGCCTAAGTATTAATTGTAAGTTGATACTCATTAATAATGAGACTGGTAGTTTAAGAATATTCAATTCTACTGAATGAAGGAAGTAGATAAACAATAAATATATAATAAACAAGTCAGTCAGTTGATTTAGAGCCTTACTGTCTATATAGCTTTTTCTTGTCATCGACATGAGTAAGAGTCAAAAGTAAGAGCTTTTGCCTTTAAGACTTTTATTTGTATTAATTTTTTTTTAATTTTAAATTTACAGAAGTACTAATAATTAATTATAATACTTAAATAGGCAATTTTTTAATATATTTGGGATAGAACATTTCGAGCACCGTCTCACTGGAAGATGAGATAAATTGTAGGATAAGGAAGGCCACATCTGTAATGGCCGGACTATAAAAAAGAGTCTGGTCTAATGTCAAACTGACAGCAAGGACTAAGCTGTAGGTATACCAGGCCTGCGTACTGAGCGCACTCCCCTATGGATGCAAGTCTTGGACCACCTACACCAGGCATGAAAGAAGGCTCAATAGCTTCCACCTCAGATGCCTGCACCACATCTTGGCATCTTAGATATACATTATACATTGGCAAAAGAAAGTCCCCAACACAGAGGTCCTGGCTCAAGCAAGAATGAGTAATATTCCAGCCATATTAAGTCAAAAATGACTCAGTTGGTCAAGAGAAAGCAAACTGGTTGCATACCTGAGGATGTGCTATACAGTGACCTGGCGACAGGGAAAAGGTCGGTTGCTTGGCCATGTCTCAGATACACAGACGTATGCAAAAGAGACAAGAAAGCAGCCAACATTGACATACAAAACTGGGGAAAATCTAGTAGAGGATAGGATGACAAGAAAGAAGGACCACTAAGAGCAGATGAATAAATCAGGCAGAAGAAATTGAAACAAGAGCAAGAAGGAAGGCCAGGCGTTTGTGTGTGTGACATGCAGAAGAGACTGCCACTCGAGGATTGGGTTCATCAGCCACACTAAGAGCTGCAAATTATAAAAATAAATCGACCGTCGACCGTCTTTCGTAAACGGACAGATGTTATAAATACAATACTTCAATAGGCAATTTTTTATTATATTATATAATATATATATAAGCATTGGGCTCATGAATCATTTATATTTATAGTTCATAATTATAATTATGGGAAAAGCAACGTACATTTAATAAATTTAAATAGTAAGGTTGTTAAGACCGCTCGTTTTTGAGGACCGGTTAACTGTTAAAAAAAGACCGGTTAACCTTTGGTCCCAAGTTTTACAATTTTTTGTGAACCAACAACAGAAAGCATTGCCCCGCCCCGCGTTGTCCGATTTAACATCAAAGGGCCTATTATGTACCGACGCTAGGGTTCACCTCTGCATCGCTACAGTCAAAACAGCGAAATTAAAATATAAAAAAAATAATTAAAAAATCGTTCCAACAAAGAAGTAAACTGTAATGACTAGTTGCATCTGATACAGGTTCAATAGAAAAATCTAAAAATCATATAACTGACATGCATAGTTTTGTCATGGCGCAAGGGCAAAAACTGACAATAATTCGAAAAAAAAATATAGAGCTTATATGAAGAAAATTACACCAAATTACAGGCCATGTTCAACAACTCATATCTCAAACATTTTTAATTCAATCCTTGAAATCTTTGCAATCTAGAAGCATCTGGTCTAAGTTCAATAGAAAAATCTAAAAATCAGATAGCTGACATGCATAGTTTTGTATTGTTTACATTCTAATACACAACCACATGTCATTGACTTAGTAGCACATTTTTTGCAGGTTCTAAAGCTAATTAAAAATAAAGTAAACAATATAAAAAGAGAGAAACGGAGGGTTTCAACATTAATTTATATTATGGGGAAAATAAAGAATCAAAGAAAGCGCCTTCACGATCAAATAAAAGAGCAGCAGCATGTACAACCTGGTCAGAGTAATAAAGCAGGAAAAGATAGAAAACGAGTGGAAGAAGACATGGTACTCAATGGTAGACATTTTAATTTTATAAATTCAAATAGTATAAGTAATTTAAAAAATTAGGGGTAATCCTACAGTATATTATTTCACAGCGAAATTATATTTTCTCGTGAGAACTTACGTTTTTAATTTAGGATGTTGCTAGCGTTACGACATCTTAACTAAATGAGTTAGTGAATTAGTGTTAAGCTTCAATAAAAATTAAGTTTTTTTTTTAAGTTAAAAATACACCATTCTATTGTAGACTATTGTCACAGTGTATTGAATTTTTGGTTAAATCCGATTTGTCTTAACGATCCCACTTTACATGGCAGCCATCTTTGTTGATATGCAACGTTACGAAGAAATTTGAAAATATAAATTCAACTATTAAAATTCTAGGCAATCCTCTGAATCCCGGTCCCAAATTATTTTACGCTAATAAGTGGAAGTAGCCAGATAGTACATGAAAGTATGTTAGTTATTTATGTTATTTATTGATAAAAAATAGACAAGTGATACTTATTGTCCGATGACCATTCATAAAATGAAATACTAATATATATTATAATTGTCACACAGCATTTCCAAATAGCTGCCGAAGACATTCTGCTTGTGACTGGTGCCCCACTGAAAGACCCACAAGTAGTTTGTATTAGAGCTCGACTTAACCACTCAGTCCACTCTGATTATAATCAGATAAAATACCGAAGTTTACGATTTTAAGTTGGCATCCTTAGTCCTTTGACTTTGATAGTTTGAGTTCAATTCCTGCTAGTTGCGTCAAGCAGCTAGTCTACCTGTCATAACATAATTTGTTGTTTTTTTAATGAAATTACGCTGAATTATGTACTGATTAAATAATTAACTCTTAATGTAGCAAAGTGCGGTAATTCGCGGTTTACCGTTTTTTACCAAAGAGCGGTAATGCGCGACTTGATAGAACTCTTTAGAAATGAAATTACAGAAAATAAAAACTATTCAGTGCGGGATCAATGATGTTTTTGACTTCCGGCAATGGCTGCTGTTTCCCTCGCTAGTGTTATCGCTCGATTCGCCATGTTTTTTTGAAGTTTTTACTTTTTTTTATCGAAGATGCGATTTTGCTATTCTTTATTGCTAAAATAATAGTACTAAACTACAGGTAAAAATAGCTTTAAACTCAAAACGGTCTTTCGGATACATAAAATTACCATTCTTATTCTAAAAGTACTAAAAGATGACGTCAGTATGACCATAATAATAAAAATGGATTTTACGCAATTTTTTAAATTTCATAACCGGTTGATCGCAATTTCGGGAAATGGCTAAAACCTATATCTCCGACCGGAGCGTCGCGTCTCTTCCGATTTTTTAGGGTTTGGGCTAGGTTTAGCTTTAGAATTTCGAAAAATTGATGATTTTTAGGGTTTGGGTTAGGTATAGCTTTAGAATTTCTGAAAATTGAAGATTTTAGGGTTTGGATGGCCGCCGATAAGGTCGGCCCGGTCGGAGATATAGGTTTTCTTACGGTATTGAGGCGGAAGTTTTCTCAAAACCTTATGGCACATTAAGATATTAAGAGTTAATTAAATAGTAATCGATAAATCACGAAAAATAATTTGGGACAGGGATTCGGAGGATTGTCCTTTGCCTTACTAATTAATTAAAATTTTATAGCTAAAATTAAAACCTTAATAAATGACTGTTTTTCCCCGCATAATTTACATTTCCATTTAGAAGATTTTGTGACTTGCATAACTTGAAAAATTGTGCATTTAGCACAGCGTAGAACTTGGAATGTCACCATTATGACTTTATGTAATTTTCTATTTGAACTTCGAGCAGAAATTGTTTAAGAAAAGAGCTCCTAACAAAAGAGCGAATCCGGTGTTGACAACTTTAGTAGCCCCTTTTTTTTAACCCTTCTTTGACATGATTGCTGACATTTAAATAGAGTTTTGGTTCATATTGGAATAGATTAGAATTGATTTTGTTCCTTATAATGTGTGGGTTTTTTTAATTCTGATAATATACAATGCAATTGTAGCGTTTTACAATTTATAATAATTATATGTGTCATTGAGGTCTAATAAACACTTCATTTTATCATTATGTCTAAAAGTTTTGTTAACTTGTACTGGTACTTAATCTATCTTTAATCTTTAATCTATCTTGAATAAACTTTTTATTGCGTCCTACGTTTATCCATGGCCCATTGTTTATGTAAAGTCTTGCATTTTTATTTGAGTTTTTGATTGCGTGTAGGTTTACCTGGTTTGATTAGACAACCTACACCACGTCTGAATCCATGGGGAGAATAACGAAAATTTGTTTGTTCTTGCATATGGCATGCGGAATAAGAAACGTGTTTGTATCCCTGTCTATCGGATGGTGTATTAAATTGTCTTTGTGTTGTATTTCCAATGATTAACTATTGGCTTATATTATTTCTACTTTTCTCTATAATCTTGTATCCTCTAGTGTTTCAAGTTCTAGATTAACTAATATATACAGTGTTGCTCTAAATTTAAGTTAAATTCGTTCTATGCGTATCCATAGACTTGCATTTTATTTGAGTTTTGAAAGTTAAGAGTGGGTAGTTTTACTCTTTGTCCACACTCGAATGACATTATTTTTTTAAAAATATATTCTAAAATGACATTTTTGTGTATCTCACATTTTCAGCAAGTAAGACAAATGTTTAATATAGCAAAATAACAGGCAAAAGGCCACTAGAGTTGCAATATTTAGTCAAAATGTCATTCTCTCTCTCTCTCTCTCTCTCTCTCTCTCTCTCTCTCTCTCTCTCTCTCTCTCTCTCCCTAAATGCCAAAAGAAACGGCTGAAACTGGTGGTAAAACGGGGGTTTTAGAGAACTTATAGAGTTTATAGCTTTTAAAATGGCTTAATGGCTTGATTAGAAATAAGATGTTTTGCACAAAGAACTTCTTGGAGAATGATTGAGTGAAGTTTAAAGACTGCCATTCTCTTCACTGACTTTGTTTTAGACAAGTTTTGCAAGTCAGTGTGCTCACCAATCATGACAGGAGCACCATCAGTAATAATGCCATATATTTTTTCCATTGAAGTTTAATGTCATTGACAACAGAACATACGAAAGCAAAGAAATCTTTCCTCATGTTGTCTTTAAGACTCTGAGGTCTAAGGTCAAGTAATTAAATTCTGTAGTCACTATTTAAATTATTTTTTAAAAACTGCGACGTAAAACACGAAATTCCATGGAACACCTTTAGCGAACCGTTCATTATACAGGAAAGTTTTTCCGTCAATTTTTTTTAGAAGGTTATATCTACGCTCACAGCAGCATCATTTTAAAAATAAATAAATTTAAAAAACATGCGTTGGGGCCCCTGAATAGATTCCTGGATCCCCCCCCCCTGTCGGCGGCCCTGATTTAGGACTCCAGATGAGCAGCCCTAGACAATGATATCTTCACAGATTCTTTTTTAATTATTTTTTTTTTAAACTCATTTATAGGAACCTTGATGAGAGTCGACTGCTTGCTCTTAATAAATAGAAAACTATCATCAGTTTTAAAGGGTAAAAAGCTTTTATTATCTCTCTTTATTATGTATTAATTTCATTTGTATACCTCCTTAAATCTAGTCAGAGGCAAAGGGTTAAATTGTGTTAAATAATAAATACAAAACTTAATGAATATTTTTAATTAATATTTTAAAATTTTATTTTTATGCACATGCATTTTATTGTGTTTTATTTAATTTTTTTTCTTCTTCTCCATTATCCAGTTGGAATAAAAAAAATTGTTACATGTCTAAAGTCTTCAAAATGGAAGTTTTGAATCTTTATTCTCTCATAGCTAACCAGGTTTCCTGAGCAGTAGCTTTGTGT
>MUZC01004809.1:74743-120976 GCA_002072015.1 Radix auricularia | reverse complement strand
TTTTTTTATAAGGTTAAAAATTTCATCGGTGAATGTGTGGCTGTGTGGTCATATTGATAGTACGATAGTACGCTACATCGCAGGTCCGGGGTTCGATTTCTTATTGATGCCTATTTATTAAAAAAAAAATTTCCAAACAATACTACATGAATTGATTATGAATAAGATTTTTTTTTTTTTTAATGGTTTGTTTTGATGTTAGGCTTAGGGATAGACTTTAGGGTTACGTTAAGTGATAGTTATTAGGGTTTGGGTTAGGTTTAGTGATAGTTTTTAGGGTTTGGGTTAGGTTTAGTGATAGCATTTAGGGTTTGGGTTAGGTTTAGTGATAGTATTTAGGGTTGGGTTAGGTTTAGTGATAGTTTTTAGGGTTTTGGGTTAGGTTTAGTGATAGATTTTAGAGATTGTTTGAATGCACATATAGAATCGGAGGTTCAATGAAAGGCGCAGTGAATACTTGTAACTCTTCAATTTTATAAACATCATTTTATAAACGATGTTACTAAGAATAGCAATAACCAGAAGTGGACGAGCGCGTATGCAGCCGCATATTGGGTCGTTTTGACGAGGCTATACTCACTACCTTTTAAAAAAATGAAATCATAAATTGAGAAAAAAACTGCATATCAAAAACAGAAAATTTTGCATTTCTGAAGTGTTTTTTCAAGGCATGTGACAAAGTTCAATGAGTTGTAAAAAAATTAGGGCTGCGGAAATTACCGATTAATTTCTCGATTAATCGGTAAAACATTTTACTGATTAAAATTATTTTAATCGATAAAATTGCGATTAAAATTAAGAAAAGTTTTGTTGTTTTTTTTAAATTTTCGATTTATTAATAAATAATTAATATTACTTTGTTTTTTACGTACAAACTACTCCATTTAAAAAACTAACTCTAAAAGTGTAAACTTTAAAATAAACTGTTTTATAAGGAAAATGATATTTTTTTTTAAAAAAAACATTGTTTTTAATTAATTAACAATAACAAAATTTAATTTCATTGACATTATTTTGGCTTGTATTTACAGTATTTAAATATATATCTGCTAACAATCGTTTTATTTAAATTTAATTTCATTAAATACTTAATTTATGGGCATTTTTAAAATGCCTTTAGAGGGCACAAAACGTGAAGGAAAACAATATAATGGAAAAAGTGATTATGAGGTCTTATGAAAAAATTATTAACTTTTGAACCACTTGGGATTAAAAGATGATTTTTATGTTTTTGTTAATCATCAAACAATTTCTATACAGCTGTATTACTTTTATATTTTTAAAATTTATTTGAAATCATCATAGTGCCTAATCTTTAATGTGTCATTTAACTTGCTTTTATTGCCAACTATGTTTTAAAAATAACTCAGTTACTTGAAATTTTCAGTTTAATGACGTCATACATCTTTATTTTTAATTTTAAGAAAATTATCGATTAATTAATCAGTAATTTTTCAAAAGTTAACGATTAAATAAAATTTAATCGATAACAGCCGTAAAAAAATATATTTGAAAAATTATTACAATTTCAATTACTTTTTCAATAAAAAAATTTTTCATTGAACTATAACTATTTATAATAATTAATAATTAAATATTTAATTATATTGTTTTCTTAATCAGTATAAATTTTTTAAAAATACTTAGCATAAAAACTAGGTTAAATAATGCATTGAAGTGTAAGTGCTTGGATGGAAATTTCAAATTAATTTGAACAATATTAAAGTAATTAAGCAGTATAAAAATTGTTTAATGATTAAGACAAACATAAAGATCATCTTTTTAACTAAAGTGATTCAAAATTTATGAAATTTTTATTAAGATCTCATAATTACTTTTTTCACTATGTTGTTTTCCTTGCCATTTTGTGCTTTTTTAGGGCGTTTTTTTTTTAAATTTAAAAAATTAATATTTTTAGGAGATATATTTAATTAAATACAAATAGTTCAATATAATTTAAATGAATTTAAATTTTGTTATTGTTAAGTAAAAAATAAGTTTAATTTCCTTATAAATGCAGCTTAAAGGTAAATTTTGTATGTAAAGAAAAAAATATTATTAATTATCAATCATTTATTATTAAATCAAAAAAATTGTTCCAAACAATTTCTATAAATTAGTTGATATTTTATTGATTAAAAACTCATTTTTATCGAAATTTTTAATGATTAATTGAGAAATTAATCATTATTTCCCACAGCCATAATATAAGTATAAAATTTGAGATCAACCGCTGATCAATAAACAATATTAGGAAGGAATATACATTGTCCCTCAACTTAAATATAATAAGCAACTAGAATATTTAAACAAAACATGTTTATGCATAAATTATTTTGTTTATCAATGAAAAGTAACTTGCACATAAATGTAATATCTTAAAGATATCGTATATTCGATTTGTGAGCTGTGTCATTTTTTTTTTTAGAATGTCTAAATATCAGATAAGTGTTTAACATTTGCTAACTTTAAAGAAAAATTTCCTAAAGCTTAAAGATTTTACTTTAAAATTTAATATCTTGGTTTTAAAAAAAAGAAAATCAACAATGTTGTAATACAATAAGTTAAAATAATTTGTGTAATACAATAAAATAAAAATATTTAGAATCGGGTAGAGTGGAAATTTTTTTAAAATAATATAAGTAAAATAACAATTTGGGTAATATTAAAAACAAGAATGATTTAAACATCTTAAATATTTTTAACATGCTGTAACGTATTTGTAATAGCATCAATAGCATTGATTAACATTTTTGTGGTGAATAAAAATAAATTATATTAATTATTCCTTTTTTACAAAAAAAAGTAAAAGGTATACATCTAAAATTTTTCAATGAACAATTACATGTTTCTTATAAGAAAAATTGGATGGAGTTTGGATCTTGATGATAGCTCCACAGGTGTGCTTGATTCACTGTAGCATCTTTTCTGGAAAATATTACTGCATAAGTGTTAGATAAATAAAATCAATGACAAGGTCAACAAATGAATTATTATGTTTTAGAAAACAAGTGAAAATGAACAAATAAGTTATTGTTTTAGTAATACAAATATACTTTAAATTCTAGAAAATGGAATTACATATTAGCTCTTTTATGTAGAACTGTAATTTGTTTTCAAAAGTTATTGTTCCCAAATGTTATCGTTTAAGCAAGAGGCTCCAATACCACTTTACATCATACAAGACGAAATTGGATGGTGTTTGGTGACTGATGTCAGCTACACAGGTGTGCTTGAATCTTTGTAGCATCTTTTCTGAAAAATATAACTGCAAATGTGTAAGACAAATAAAATAAATGACATGGCAAACGAATGAAATATTAGAGGTGTCTTAGAAAATTAGTGAAAATGCAAAAACAGGCTAATGTGATAGTAACGCCAATAAACTTAAAATTTTAGAATATGAAATTATGTATCTTTTTGATGGAGAACTTTCAATACTTTCTAAAAGGCATTGTTCAAGAATGTCATCTTCAAAGCTCAAGGCTCCAATAGCACTATGTTTATACAAGTAGAAATGGGAAAGGTTTTTGTGACTGGTGACAGCTGCATAGGTGTGTTTGATTCACTGGAAGCATTTTTTCTGAAAAATATAACTGCATATGTGTTAGATAAATAAAAGCAATGACATTGCAAACACATGAAGTATTAGGTTATATTAGGAAATATTAATTATTTTATAAGATATACACTAAGCTTGATTTTAATTTTTAAAAATTACTTCAAAAAATCAAAATATGATTTTTTTTTAAAATCAGGATAGTTAAATCACCGATTCACCTGTTTAACAGCAGCACCAGGAGCCTGGAACTAAGAAGGAAGGCTGGTCTTTTAGCCGTTAGAGGAGCCTGGTACTGAGCTGGAAGGCTGGTCATTTTGCTGACTCTATGGGCCAAGGGGAGTAACAACATTAATATATGATAGACGCCAGTCATCATTTACAATAATAGATCCTGAAACTAACCTGGCATTACATTATGTCTTATGTAATTATTATAACTAATAATTTCAAGCATGAATCATAAAGTATAAATATTTATATACCGTATCTTAATCTCAATGTTTTATGCATACAAAATTCAAAGATAAATCCTAAATGAATCGGTAGGAAATATGAACGTACATAGTACACTGTATGGTCATAAGTACACATAGCTATAGACATGTAACATGTGATGATAATTTATAATCATTGGCCCTAGAATTTATGATAGAATAAATCTAAACTGTAATCCTGATATAAAATCATCAAACATAAATGATATGCATAATAAAGCAGCTAATTTAACTAACTGTATTATTATTAGCTATCAGCTTTATTGGTAGATTAAACTTTTATTTTTAAAAAAATAAAGGAATAGTATCTAAAAATGACGCTTTACTCAAAAGCATATTCTTACTTTAACTTTGTCAACAAGCGATATTCCCAATTCCCAACCTCCTCCAACACCAGCTGGTAGCCAAATGGTCAATGACACAAACAGAACACGGGCGTGAGCAGAACTCACTATCCCCACCAGTTACTGTAGAAGACAAAAATGTCCTCTCAATAAAGTCTGTTAAGTCAAAATTTCCCGCGTGTCATTAATGTGTACAGTCTCAAGTACACGGGGAGGTGCGGGAGGGAGGCACAGACTGTTTGTTCACTTTAATGTCGCTATGTCCTGTAGTTGGGATATGTATGATTTACTTTGAATGCATTGATTATTTTTACATGTGTATTATTTTGATGAAAAGCGCTGTGAGGCTAGTTTCTTGCAGGCGTAATACGCTATATCAAATTAGTATTATTAGCTATTTGAAAGAAGAGACAAGAAACAATAATGGGGGAATTATCGATTCTATTTTTACAATCCAATCGTAGCTGTCCTTATGTCATTTTTATTTTCAAAGTTTGTATAATTGGGCTGAAATGTATCCCAAATGAAGTAATTGGGACGCTTCAAACTTCAGAGGTTTAGCTTTGATATTTGGCGCTCTGAGAAAAAAAACAGCAACATTATAATACGCACCCCTCCCCGGTTAAAGTAATGGCCTGCGGTATTTACACCGTGCCGGTGTCCAGGCGTGTCACTAGGGTTGGTGTCACCCGGGGCGGTAGCTCATAGTGTCACCCGGGGCGGTAGCTCATGGTGTCACCCGGGGCGGTAGCTCATGGCGTCACCCGGTGCGGTAGCTCATGGTGCCCCCCGGGGCCTTAGCTCATGGTGTCACCCGCGGCCGTAGCTCATGGTGTCACCCGGGGCGGTAGCTCATGTTGTCACCCGGGGCGGTAGCTCATGGTGTCACCCGGGTCGGTAGCTCATGGTGTCACCCGGGGTGGTAGCTTATGGTGTTACCCGGGGTGGTAGCCCATGGTGTCACCCGGCGCGGTAGCTCATGGTGTCACCCCCTCACAACTTACCCCATACAGCTCCACCACGTCTGCTACTGCCAAATCAAGGGAACATACAGACTTTTACTGTTGGTGTCACCCCTTGTGATGGTGTCACCCGGCAAAGTCTATGCTTCACTTTTCGAAAAGTCAATTAGCATACCATAACAAAACATCGTAATTATTAACATCCTTTTTAAGATCTAGGATCTTCAATGAAATGAGTAAAAAAAACTGTGATTATCGATGTTTCAATAATGTTAGTTAATGGAATTTCTGTTTTCCCCATTATTTTAATACTTGAAACGAACCCCGACGTAGTATACGTCAGTGGCGTCACTAATGGATCCGGTGGGGGTGGGCCGCCCCGGGTGACACCATCACATGGGGCGACACCAAAATGTAAATTTCTATATGTTCCGGTTATTTGGCACTGGAAGATTCGGAGGAGTTCTATGGGGTAAGTGGTGAGGGAGTGACACCATGAGCTACCGTCCCAGGTGACACCAACCTTAGTGACGCCTCTGGTACACGTCACTGATATGCTTATAGATACAGCAAAGAACGGGCGGATGGGGAGGCGGATACTAACAGCAAGCAGCATGAAGGAATGAGAACAACGTCGGTGGACGCCAAACGCATTGTTAGTCTCGAGTCATGCGCCCCTCCCCTGCAGCACTCCCTCTTGCCAAAATTAACAATGCTTGCTAGACCCTAGCGAGGGTCATTCGTCATGCTTTCATGCTTGCGTAGTCTTATGCTTGTCATAATTTCTAGCGAATCATATTTGTTACAGGCAATGTGTGAAATCACAAACAAAGTGTTAAATCAGCCAATAAGAGCTTCGTATGGTGATCTTTTAATCCCAGTATGAAAATCTATGTTCTTTTTGCCATAAACGAACCGTAACCCTTCACTCAAGTGGCCTGTTATTTCAGCTTGCATCCAAGCACACAGCATATTTTGGATGTCCTGGTTATCTCTTTCGACGCTCAGCTAGCTTTGTGTGTGGCGCGGCTTACCAAGAACGATATTCAATGTGGGCCGGTACTCCTTTATGCTGCTCACCACATTGTTTTCAAACTCCCTGCCGTTTTTATACTATAGAATCATTGGAGCACCAAGCAACGTAAATATTCCTACGAGCTGGTGTGCTACTTCTTGTGCCATCTTTGTCTTCAGGGCCATGAGAACTATGAACTTGGTGGGATGTTCCTCATACACCATTATAAACGTGTATTCACCATCAGGATGTGATTGAAAGTCAATGAGGTCGACCTGACAACGAGATTTTAATTCAGAAAAAGCCATTGGCTTGACCCCAATGACTTTTGTACGTCTTTTTTTTCTGGCAATGTTCACAAAGGTCAATACACAGTTCAATATCATGACGGGTAGCGTTCTTGTATTTGGGGTGATTGTTCTTTCAACATTCTGTCCCGTCCTCCATAACAATGGCCAAATGGGTTTTGTGAAAAACGTCAAATCTCTCGGGAGTCCACGACGCAGAATGAAATGGCACTAACGCCTTCTTTAACGGGGTAGATCATCTTTACTTTTGGCCATAAATGACGTTACGCGATTTTGGCCGATTTTGTACCCCACCCCCCTTGTCACGCGTCGACAAAAAAGTTAAAACCCCGCCCCCCTCCAATAATACGTCACAAAAATTTGACCCCCCCCCAAAAAAAAAAAAAAAAAAAAAACCACCCTTACTTTCTATTTGAAAATAAGTTCGTTTTAAATACTTTTTTGTTGTTTAATTATTTATTTAGTGTTAATATCGTAACCCACGTGAAGCTATGTAAACCAGCGTTAAATAAATTGTAAGCCAGGGCTTCTCAAACTTATTCGTATTAGATGACCGGCAGGATTTTTTCCATTTCACCAGGTATCGGTGCTTTCTTTTCCGTTTTGACGTGATTTTCCTTCCACTTACGTGTTAGCAAAATGAGCCTCTACACGACCCATAAAGCCCTATAAGATGTAATAAGTATGAATTCGGCTTGTTTTATATAATACGTTTTTTATATATTTTTTTAGTTGCCAAGGCAAAGCAAGACAGCTAACGAACAATGCAGAGCGTAATGTCAAAAACCATTTTATGTGATTAAACTTCTCGATTAAGCTCGCAAATGTGACTATTGATATTACAAGTATCATTGCATTGTTGATAGACCTAGATGTATATATATATTAATTTCAACAATTAATCGTTAATTTCGATTAAAGCCATACATAAAAAATCTAAAACTAAAAATCTCAAGGGAAGTAACAAAAACAAGAAATTGACATTTTTGTTTTATTGAGTTATTTCCCCTATAAACTCGGTAACTCGGCGATGTATTTGATCCCTTAAAAGCGAATTGTTTACTACAGTGAACTTTTTCCCCCATCTTCTACTTTCCATCCGCAGTTAGTGTTAGCTTAAAAACAAATGTTTGCTCAACTTTTTTTTATATTCTTAAATTTAACTATGCTGAAGTTGTCCTTAGTCGACATTTTTTTTTTTTTACATCTGCACGTCTACATAAATTAATAAATTACAATAATATGTGGGAGAAGTTTGTACGTTAAAAAATATATAAATTTTTATTAATAATTAATTATTTTGTAATAAATTGAAAAAAAAGAATTATAAATATTTTTTATATTTTAATCAATTTTTTATCAATTGAAAATTTATTTAATCAATAAAACTTTTAACGATTAATCAAGAAATTAATCGTTAATTTATGCAGCCCTACTTTATATATAAGTATCATTATAGTCTCTGAATTTCATTTTTAATCAGGGAAAGACAGGGGTCTAAGTTGAATAATCATTCTATAAATTATGATTACATTGTGGTAATACAATTTTATACACGCTAAAAAAAAAAAAAGGAAATAATTTTTTTATTGATTGAAATCCAAATTACGTTGCACCGAATACTTCAATGCATGTTTTAGGTCATAAGTTTTTGCCTCTGTCTCCTTGTGTCTAGTCTTGTTTATTTCTGAATTTCTGATTAGCATTTCAAGATGACTTAAAGAGTGAATGAATATCAGTGTCAATAAATAGCAACAAAAAAAAAAAGAAAAGAAAAGAAAGGAGTCAACCATGAAAACATCTGTAGACAAGAAAACAAAACAAAAACAAAACAAAAAACATGCGACATAATTTTTGCTGGGAATTTCTATGTTTAAATAAAAGGATTTTTTAGTTTTTATCTGTGCGTGTGTGGGGAAGAAACAAAAAGGCAGGAGTGGGCATTGTAACTAGGGAAAATGCATGTGTCAAAAAAAATGTCAGTTTATAAATTAGAATATCTGTATTTAATGTTACCAGGGTAATTTTTGTAACAGATAAAAGTAGTATCAGATGGCAATGGTTGGTGTGAACATGTACAGGCAAGTTCATGTTTTGGTCATCCTCAGGTTGAGATTTGAATACTTTTTAAAAAAAAGATTTTAAATTTTAAAAAATATTGTAACTTTTACTTTTATTCTTGTATACTGGAAATGAAATAATTATTTTACAATCTAGAATTTAAACTTAAGCTAAATATTTTCCTTGCCACTGTACCACTGTCAATTTCACGTGATGCCAGTGAGATTTAGGACCCTAGATGGAGAGGTCCTATGGAACAGCTTGTGTTTAATTAATAATTTTCTATTAAAAATGGATTTGACTAAACTGATCAACATTTAACTGAGAAATATTTGTTAAAACAGCTCTAAATAAAATCTCTTAGCTCAATGAAACAGGTTTTCACATATTATTTTTTATTTAATATTAATACTATTATTAATTATTGATATTTAATTCCTAAATTGTGTAATGACATTATACAATATTATAAATAAATAAACAGTGTATCTCTTTGATTAGTCACAACAGCATAATTTAGGTATTATTTAATCTAGGATGCCAATTGAAAATATTCTTCCAATCTCACTAAATCATTTGCACAATCAGAATATAATATAATAAATTCATATATTTACGAGGGAAACAGGCGATTATCATTATAATAAGGATCCAGATACTTAATAAACAATAGTAATAGTATTGTTAACAGGGGAAGGTAAGTGTTCAGTAATAAATAACAAATTAAATCAACTATTTCTTTTGTAAAACACAGTGACATAAAAGGAAGGGCACCATCATCCAGAAACTTGATTACAGCAGATTGTCTCATGAAATGTGTTTTCGATGTTAGTATTATTATAAAAAATAATGTCAAAATATGTCACAATCTCAGCATGTGGCATGTGACATTATAAAATAGTGCCAGAATATCCATACAACCTGTAATGTCCATGAAAAATTTATAACAGTGATAACAGCAAGAAAAACTAAATAGGACAATAATGAAAAGAATTACATCAAAATTTGTCAAAATTATCAAAAGTTAAGAATTTATGTTTATAATTAGTTAGCACATGTGAACAAGAGAAGACATGGTTTATTTTCACACCCACTGTAGACTTAGGACTAGTAATCTAATTGAAGTACATTCTGTTGAGCAACAGAAGCTCTAACAGTTACAATACTCTCATTTCCCACCATTCCTAAGCTTTGTGCTATCAGAGATTTCAATTTCAGACTTATGGGGTTTGAGGCTAAATTATACCCCATCTGTTTTTGAGCTTGTGTCTCTATTTAAAAATCCAGATAAAAAAACCATTTAAACTACTATACAGCCATGACTATAGTAAGTACTAAAAAAACCATTTAAACTACTGTACAGCCATGACTATATTATAGTAAGTACTAAAAAACAATTTAAACTACTATACAGCCATGAATATAGTAAGTACTAAAAAACATTTAAACTACTGTACAGCCATGACTATAGTATTAGTATGTACTAAAAAAACCATTTAAACTACTGTACAGCCATGAATATAGGATGTACTAAAAAAAAACCATTTAAACTACTGTACAGCCATGAATATAGTAAGTACTAAAAAAACATTTAAACTACTATACAGCCATGAATATAGTAAGTACTAAAAAAAAACCCAAGATATGTTGTAAAAACATAAGGTTGGCATGTATGTAATGTGTCATTATGTCAAAATATGTCAGAATGTCATATTATCAGAATGTGGCAACTCAGAAATACATTAAAATACCGGTATCGTAAATTATCTCTTAAAAACAATTGAATGAATTAAAATTGTAAATATATTGAAAGCCCTTACAAAAATAAACTATGTCTCATTGGATCACCATTAATAAATGCTGCTAGAAACGTACAACAGTTTAAAAATTGGCCACAGTACAAAACTTGTACATAAAAAAATGGTAACGAGAGAATAAAAATGAACATAATCAAATCAAATGTTTGCCACTCTGAGGAAATGACTTGAATGGAGCCAATAGCGTAATATATAATATTTAATGAAAAAAATCTTTCCAGACACTCCTTTTGGGGCAGCCCTCAAGTGGAGGCTCGAGGAGATTTTAAAATTTAAACCCCCTTCCCCCCTAGCTACACAACTGAATAAAAGCTCATTTTCCAGGACCGCATTTGAAAGTGCAGAACAAGAAAAAGGGTAGAACCAGAACTTAATTAAGGGAAAATAAAATTGATAATGCCAGACAGCTCTCAGGGAAGCATATATCATACAGAATAGGACTGCATAAAGCTTTTTTATTAAAAAAAAACAAATTACACAGACTATTTGTGTAAGGAAACAATAAATTAAAGCTTTATTATCAACTAATACAAATAATGGTAGACGTTTCGGCTCATGCCTTCATCAGTACAAAAACAATTACATGTACTTACATATATATTAAAATTAAAACATATTAAAGTCTATGTGATAAAATGAAAAGAAATGAAAGACAAAAATAAACACGGACATAGAATATAAGAAAAAGGAGGAAGTTGAAGTATCTAAAGTAACAGTGAAAACCACAACGGGAAAACGATTTTGCAGTCATGTAAAATTGTGGATTTGGTTAATTCCATATGGAGCCAACGTACCAAATCGTTTTATGAGTCTATTTTCCATGTGGACTCTATCATGGGTATTGGTTGCATATAAAATACCAGTAACTACAATATCCAAAATGCCATCGTGGTCAACACTGTTAAAATGTTTAGACACAGGACACTGAGCCTGTTTATTTATATTGTACAGGTGTTCTCTAAACCGATCTCCAAGACGACGACCTGTCTCACCCACATAAATTTTTTTACATCTCTTGCAAATAATTGCATAAATCACGTTGCGACTGGTGCAAGTGAATCCATCTTTTATTAAGAATTGTTCAAGAGGGAAAGAAATTTTGTTAATTTCAACCACATATGGACAAGTATTGCAACGGTTACGGTTGCAACCTTTTGTTCCAATATGTGCTTTCATTGTGGGAAGGTGACTTCTTACAAGTATGTCTCTGAGGCTTTTATCTCTCCGGAAAGCAAAAAGAGGAGGTTTTTTGAAGACCTGCTGAGTTAGAGGGTCAGCCATAAGGATTGATCGGTTTTTGAGAATCACCTGGCGGGCCTTAAAATTATGGGGATGGAAAGTTAAAACAAATTTGCATCTATCACATTGATCGTGAACAGATGATGTAAATGTGTCCTGTCTGGTCATGCCTTTAATTCTATTGACAGCTGATGTTAAGATTGTTTCCGGGTATGACCTCCTTCTAAAAAAGTCCAGCATCTCATCACTTCTTTCCAAGAAGTCTGCCTCATCACTGCAGAGTCTTTTAAGTCTTAGTAGTTGTGAAAATGGGATAGAGTTCCTACACGATTGAGGATGGGACGATGTATATAGAAGGAAACTATGGCTGTCTGTAGGCTTGTAAAAGATGGATGTTGATATTTTGTTTTCTTTTAATTTTATTTGTATGTCCAAAAAGTTAACAGTACTCCTATGAATAGTTGATGTGAATTTTATTGAAGGATGGAAGCCACCAATGAAGTCAATAAAATTTTGCAATTGCTGCATGTCCATTTTGGTTATTCCAATACAATCGTCGATGTATCTCTTGTAGTACTCTGGACAAATACCTTTGTAATTTTTATTCCATAGGTGTTCCAAATGGCCCATAAATATGCATGCATAACTTGGTCCCATTTTTGTTCCCATGGCAACTCCACTAATTTGATCAAAAAACTGTCCGTTGAACTCAAACGAGTTTAAATTTAGGACCAGCTCGGTCAATCGTAGTATGGCACTTGCTGGGAACTTAAGATTTGCCTTCTTGTTTAGAAAAAAGGAAATTGCAGAGAGGCCATCAGCATGTGGAATTGACGTGTACAATGAAGAAACGTCCATTGTAAATAGGAGGTGATCTTCATCCGGTAAAACCAAGGAATCCAGTGATTTNATGATGTAAATGTGTCCTGTCTGGTCATGCCTTTAATTCTATTGACAGCTGATGTTAAGATTGTTTCCGGGTATGACCTCCTTCTAAAAAAGTCCAGCATCTCATCACTTCTTTCCAAGAAGTCTGCCTCATCACTGCAGAGTCTTTTAAGTCTTAGTAGTTGTGAAAATGGGATAGAGTTCCTACACGATTGAGGATGGGACGATGTATATAGAAGGAAACTATGGCTGTCTGTAGGCTTGTAAAAGATGGATGTTGATATTTTGTTTTCTTTTAATTTTATTTGTATGTCCAAAAAGTTAACAGTACTCCTATGAATAGTTGATGTGAATTTTATTGAAGGATGGAAGCCACCAATGAAGTCAATAAAATTTTGCAATTGCTGCATGTCCATTTTGGTTATTCCAATACAATCGTCGATGTATCTCTTGTAGTACTCTGGACAAATACCTTTGTAATTTTTATTCCATAGGTGTTCCAAATGGCCCATAAATATGCATGCATAACTTGGTCCCATTTTTGTTCCCATGGCAACTCCACTAATTTGATCAAAAAACTGTCCGTTGAACTCAAACGAGTTTAAATTTGGAGATCGGTTTAGAGAACACCTGTACAATATAAATAAACAGGCTCAGTGTCCTGTGTCTAAACATTTTAACAGTGTTGACCACGATGGCATTTTGGATATTGTAGTTACTGGTATTTTATATGCAACCAATACCCATGATAGAGTCCACATGGAAAATAGACTCATAAAACGATTTGGTACGTTGGCTCCATATGGAATTAACCAAATCCACAATTTTACATGACTGCAAAATCGTTTTCCCGTTGTGGTTTTCACTGTTACTTTAGATACTTCAACTTCCTCCTTTTTCTTATATTCTATGTCCGTGTTTATTTTTGTCTTTCATTTCTTTTCATTTTATCACATAGACTTTAATATGTTTTAATTTTAATATATATGTAAGTACATGTAATTGTTTTTGTACTGATGAAGGCATGAGCCGAAACGTCTACCATTATTTGTATTAGTTGATAATAAAGCTTTAATTTATTGTTTCCTTACACAAATAGTCTGTGTAATTTGTTTTTTTTTCTCAGGGAAGCAGCAAAGGACAGTAGTGGTTTTCATTAATTATTAACACAAGCAAATGTCCGTGCATGAAGAAAAACTTAAAATTGTATAGAACTCTTGTCTAAACAAATCTGGACAAGTATTTTATAGTAGTGTTGTCTAAACAAATCTGGACAAGTATTTTATAGTAGTGTTGTCTAAACAAATCTGGACAAGTATTTTATAGTAGTGTTGTCTAAACAAATCTGGACAAGTATTTTATAGTAGTGATGTCTAAACAAATCTGGACAAGTATTTTATAGTAGTGTTGTCTAAACAAATCTGGACAAGTATTTTATAGTAGTGTTGTCTAAACAAATCTGGACAAGTATTTTATAGTAGTGTTGGCTAAACAAATCTGGACAAGTATTTTATAGTAGTGTTGTCTAAACAAATCTGGACAAGTATTTTATAGTAGTGTTGTCTAAACAAATCTGGACAAGTATTTTATAGTAGTGTTGTCTAATTATCTGGACAAGTATTTTATAGTAGAGTTGTCTAAACAAATCTGGACAAGTATTTTCAGTGCCATTCATCAGTAACATTTTAGCTATATTAAATTTTACAGTCCACTATTGGCAGTCCTGGTTATTTATACATTTTTTAAAGTGGAAAAATACACTATAAAAGATGTATAATTTTGAGATCAACAAGGTACAACAAAATTTTGGTTACAATTTAACTTAAAAAAACAATTCTCATGAAACTGGTACGAGGTAAAAACATGGTGTAATGAATAACTTAAACACAGTGACATGAACACATCTCAAACTTCTGGTATGTCTTCTGTCAGGTTATTGGTCTCCTCATCGGATGATTTGATGCTCTCATAATGGACACTGAGAGGCTCTGGTGTTGTGGGCCTTTTACTTAGATAGCGGTACAGGAAGTAGGATCCGCAGCTCAACATCTGGAAATATACAAAATAATCTCATCAGACTTACGTTCTCATCTTATGTGTTACTAACACAGGCCTCTTGACAAACCTGATTTTAACGATGGGAAGGAGGATATGTATGGTTTTGTTGTTGCTAACATGAAAAAATAATTGTTTCTATCCTTATGTCTATAGGAGTGATGGATTAAATTATTGTTATAATTCCACGTTATACTTTTAGGCCTTATGAATTATTATTATTATTTTGTTGTTTGATCCACTATAGTTTCTAGATTTACTGATTTAACTGACAGTACTAATAGTGCCACTCTTATCATATTGTTTCCAGATTTACTAATTTAACTAACAGTACTAATAGTGCCACTCTTATCATATAGTTTCTAGATTTACTAATTTAACTAACAGTACTAATAGTTCCACTCTTATCATATAGTTTCTAGAATTACTAATTTAACTAACAGTACTAATAGTGCCACTCTTATCATATTGTTTCTAGATTTACTGATTTAACCAACAGTACAAATAGTGCCACTCTTATCATATTGTTTCAAGATTTACTGATTTAACCAACAGTACAAATAGTGCCACTCTTATCATATTGTTTCCAGATTTACTGATTTAACTAACAGTGCTAATAGTGCCACTCTTATCATATTGTTTCCAGATTTACTGATTTAACTAACAGTGCTAATAGTGCCACACTTATCTTATTGTTTCTAGATTTACTAATTTAACTAACAGTACTAATAGTGCCACACTTATTATATTTGACAAAAAAATATTGCTTTGAAAGATCCAAATATAAATAATTTCCCATCATCTCTACAAATTACTTGTGTATACATTCTACACTGATTGGTATAGTGTGGATGATACAAAACAAGAAAGAATGAGAACAAGCACCTAGCAATAAATAGTTTATAAATATGCAACTAGTGTCAACTAGATCTAGTACTTTGTTGAGCCATGACCATAGACATACCACAACTAGATCTAGTACTTTGTTGAGCCATGACCATAGACATACCACAATTAGATCTAGTACTTTGTTGAGCCATGACCATAGACATACCACAACTAGATTGTGTACTTTGTTGAGCCATGACCAAAGACATACCACAACTAGATTGTGTACTTTGTTGAGCCATGACCAAGGACTTACCACAACTAGATCGTGTACTTTGTTGAGCCATGACCAAGGACTTACCACAACTACATTGTGTACTTTGTTGAGCCATGATCACAGACATACCACAACTATATCTAGTACTTTGTTGAGCCATGACCAAGGACTTACCACAACTAGAGCTAGTACTTTGTTGAGCCATGACCACAGACATACCACAACTAGATCTAGTACTTTGTTGAGCCATGACCAAGGACTTACCACAAAAAAGTAGATGCCACTGACAACAGTTGCTCCGTACCTGAAGCCCAGCTCTTCTATCAGAATACCTCCCAGCATAGGTCCTGTGAATGACCTGAACAGAGACATTACTTGTTGTTTTTAATGTAAAAATCGATTTAATAATAATAATTTTTTATATAAACTACATCATAATAAATGTGAACATTTCTCAATAACAAACATGGGTTGTTTTTTTTGTTTTTTAATAAATTAAAATGAAAGAAAATAAGACATCCATATCTGAAATAGAAGATCTACACAAACTATGTGATAGCAGGCCACCTTGAGGTTGGGACCCTCTCTGAACAGCTACAGAACAGACACATTTCTAGAATCTACTTGGCTAAGATGTTTGTTATTAAACACTGCATGCGAAACATTGCAATAGTTAAACATCCTTGTTTTGATAATATTGTTTTAAAGTGTGGCCCCAATGGCTGCATTTGTTTAGGCATTGTGGGCTGCGTTCTGGGGGATAGTGATTTGTCAGGTGGACTCATATTGGCTTTAAATGTATGAATAAAGGGAAATAAAATCAGTTGTTGCAGAGATCACATATTTTTTTGTTGAATAAGCCATCTTTAACATAGTGCCTTGGAAAGTCAGAATAATTCAGATAATTTAGGAATCTTTAACACAGTACCTTGGAAATGTCAGAATAATTTAGATAATTTAGGAATCTTTAACTTTAACTCAGTACCTTGGAAATGTCAGAATAATTAAGATAATTTAGGAATCTTTAACTCAGTACCTTGGAAATGTCAGAATAATTAAGATAATTTAGGAATCTTTAACTCAGTGCCTTGGAAAGTCAGAATAATTCAGATAATTTAGGAATCTTTAACTTTAACACAGTACCTTGGAAATGTCAGAATAATTAAGATAATTTAGGAATCTTTAACTTTAACACAGTACCTTGGAAATGTCAGAATAATTAAGATAATTTAAGAATCTTTAACACAGTACCTTGGAAATGTCAGAATAATTAAGATAATTTAGGAATCTTTAACTCAGTACCTTGGAAATGTCAGAATAATTTACCTCTGATATAAGCCAATTTTATCTGATCATGAAGATTCAAACGATTTTAATGTTACTTGATTGATGGACTTACCCCAAACAAAATATGGAATTAAACAAGCCAGCAACAACTTACCACAAACAAAATATAGAATTAAACAAGCCAGCAACAACTTACCCCAAACAAAATATAGAATTAAACAAGCCAGCAACAACCCCGTATGTATCTAAGTTGTTTTCAAAACCAAGCTCACTAAAGAAAAATAGAATTACAAATAGCATATTGTTATTTATGTAAAATATGATTTTAATATTTGTCCAAAATTAAAATAAATAATCCAAATTAATAGTGTGAAATGAAATAAGTTAGGACAGTTAAGAAATGAATTCATGGCGCAGCTAAGATTTTTTTTATACAACACTTAATTTGTGTCTTTAATCACCAACGTCAAGGATGATGTACTCACGTGGCACCAATCAGCAAACAGTTCATGGTGGGGACAATGGCCAGAGAAATAAATACTCCCATGATGACAAGCCCAACTATTATAACCCAAAGCTTTCTGA
This sequence comes from Radix auricularia, assembly GCA_002072015.1. Taxonomy (NCBI): domain Eukaryota; kingdom Metazoa; phylum Mollusca; class Gastropoda; family Lymnaeidae; genus Radix; species Radix auricularia. The sequence continues at coordinate 103,254 of MUZC01004809.1, read as the reverse complement.
CAACAAAAATAAAGAAGCAAAGCTTTAGGTAGTAAATATGATTTTTCCAAATGAATATGCAGACTAATGAAATTCAGCAGACTAAATAATTTTTTTATGACATTTGTCCAGAAAACTTAACAACATCTTAATTCTGTAACTTTCACTTCTCACTTACTCTGGTAGGAAAGGGAGATAGGGACTAGGACCAACAAAGAGAAATGCTATTCCACACATGAAGTTGCCCAGGAATATCAGAGAACCACGTAGATTCTTGAAACATGAAAGAGAAACAAAGGTCGTTAGTGCACTTAGCAAAGATGAACAAATTGAAGAAGTCATGATAAAATTAAGCCACAAACTTGTGAATAAAATTTCAAATTTGACGGGTTAAGAGAATATATATAAAATGCTGTTGTATCTATAATATTTTTTTTAATCTCTAAAAAAAATATTAGAGATTTTTTTTAAATATTTTTTTTTAAAAAGATATGATCATCTATATTAGATGATGACATCAAATTGAACTATTTAAAAACAGTTCTGCATTCATTGCATTATCTCTATAAATTGTGGAGCCTTAAACAATTTATCACAAATGATGTAAAGAAAAAATGTTCAGAAACTAAAAACAAATTTTCACTCTACAAATAGAGTTAGCACCATATACCTTGGAATCACTGATGTAACCCCATATAGGAGATGTGATACCATAAAGCCCAGGAGAGATGACAAATATCAAACCTATGATTGCAGTGGACAAGTCAAACTGAAAGTTGGAAGTAAAATTTATTGCTTTGAACAATGGTAAATATTTAATCAAATAATACAGCAAAATATGTCATTCACTTAGTAACATATAAATTTGTCAATCTGTCAAGATATTATTTTAATAATTGTTCATAAATTCTGACCTAAGTCAGATTCTTAACAGTACTGCCAAGACTCTTGGTGCATATTTTATTTAGCTCAAAGTAAATTAAAAAATTAAGAAAATTGATGAAACAATCTCTGTTCTATAAGAAATGTTCAAATAGAGGACCCATCAAAAGAGCACAAGACACAAGAGCACTGTGGTGCCATTCAAAAAGTTCAGGAGCTTGAAAAAATTGTGGCTAGCCAAGTGAAGTTAACACTAATTGACATTCTTATGATGATAAATTGTGGCAAGCCAAGTGAAGTTAACACTCATTGACATTCTTATGATGATAAATTGTGGGAAGCCAAGTGAAGTTAACACTAATTGACATTCTTATGATGATAAATTGTGGCAAGCCAAGTGAAGTTAACACTAATTGACATTCTTATGATGATAAATTGTGGGAAGCCAAGTGAAGCTAACACTAATTGACATTCTTATGATGATAAATTGTGGCAAGCCAAGTGAAGTTAGCACTAATTGACATTCTTATGATGATAAATTGTGGCAAGCCAAGTGAAGCTAGCACTAATTGACATTCTTATGATGATAAATTGTGGCAAGCCAAGTGAAGCTAGCACTAATTGACATTCTTATGATGATAAATATGTTTCTTGAAGGGATCTGTAGTTCAGTGATGGGAAGTTTATGGATTGCCGCCAATATTCCCTTTAAGCTGTGCGGCTGCGCAAATATCTGACCATTGCCCCGATTCAGTTTAGAATTACAGCGCAGCAAATTGCACATAAAATTGATGCTGTGTAACTCCGCACACAAGTTTTCATGCTTTGCATACGGAGCAATGAACCTTAGAGGGAACATTGATTGCCGCCACTGTCAATGGAGGGGTTATTTCAGGCCACTGTCATGTCTTATAATTAAAGGCGAACATTTTCTTCATTTTTATATTAATTAATTTACTTAGGAGAGAGAGAGTTGGGATGAGTCTTTAAGATGTTTTCAACACAGAGGATGAGCAACTGCAACATGATTTATGGTTTGTGATATAGCCTAATTCTATTTTGTGGCTATTTGCTCTATAAGAGTAAGAGCTGTAATAAAAATCTGGTATGCTATTCCTCGACCACCTAGTCCACTATCAACTAGCGCACAAACTCAAAACTGACAGTGTTGGATAAATACTGCAAGAATACCATTAAGGTAGGACATAATAATTAAACTCCTATATAGAAGCCACAACAATGGCCTGGTAATTTTGGAACTGACCTGCTCTAAATGTTTGGACAGGGTTGGTTCTAAAAACAAAATTCCTATTGAGCCCACAACAATGGCCTGACCAGTGAACCATATCATGGGACTCTTTAATAGGGAGAAAATGCTGACTTTTCTCTCCTCGTGGTGGCCTGGGGATAAGCAAGGAGAATTATATTTTGTTGTTGTGATGCAAATTAAATATATTTAAATAGTTGAACATAAAATTTCTGTTGAGCAAGCTAACAAGTTTTATTCCACATGTTATAAAGAGAAAATAATTTTAAAAATCAAGACAATTTCTGAATTGTAGAAATAATAATTATAATTATAAACTGCTAATTTATATACCGCTGTATCCCAGTAAGGAACTGGGCTCACAGCGCTTTACATGATGATAATAACATACATGTAAGTGTTAAATAAACATTCATTTCATTAGAACCCCATATATGACCGTATGTTAAACATAAGCTACGTTAATCATTAAAAGAAATGTTGTCTCATAATTTTGAAAATAATTTTTGAAAAGATGTGTCTTAAGTGCAGTCTTGAAGGACTTGGTAGTTGGAATACAACATATGTGTAATGGTAGAGAATTCCATTGTTTAGCCCCAAAAAATTAAAGGTGAAAAAAAATAGGTGACTGAGACTGAAAAAACTCTTCAGTGATAAGTCCCTGATGAAGATCTGATGAATGGGCGAAAGATTTAATTAAAGAGATTTGATCAATTTCACAAGAGATTTGAGTAAAAGGCAAAATATTTTATTTTATAGACAAGAGATTTGATTATTGGGAGAAGATTTGATAGGGAAAAGATTTGATTATTGGGGAAATATTTGATTATTGGGAAAAGATTTGATTATTGGGAAAAGATTTGATTATTGGGGAAATATTTGATTATTGGGAAAAGATTTGATTATTGGGATAGAGATTTGATTATTGGGAAAAGATTTGATTATTGGGATAGAGATTTGATTATTTGGATAGAGATTTGATTATTGGGAAAGATTTGATTATTGGGATAGAGATTTGACTATTGGAAAAAGATTTGATTATTGGAAAAGATTTGACTATTGGGAAAAGATTTGATTATTGGCAAAAGATTTGATTATTGAGAAAATATTTGACTATTGGGAAAAGATCTGATTATTGTGATAGAGATTTGATGAATCAGCAGGAGATGTGTTGAGTGGCCACTTACTCTGGGGTTGAGGTAGAAACAGAAGCATGCAAGCTCCAGTTGTAAGAATCAGAGATCCAATCACAAAGAAGGGCAAACCAAAACCTCCAAGCTAAGGAGAGTTAACAAAATCTTCACATATTTACTAATAGTATACATCAGCAGCGATAAACAAATCTTTTATTTATTTTTCTTGCTGAGCAACATTCATATTTGCGTTTTAGCTCTTAAAGTCGCAAAGCGTTGTGATGCGTCCCTGCTCACTATCCCCAAAGTGTCCTAAAGCGTCCCTAAATACCACTCGCGTTAGAAATGAGATCTCGGAAAGTTAAAACTCTTCAATGCTTGAAATGCTTGTATGCGACTTCCAGCAATGGCGGCTGTTGCCCGCGCTAGTGTTATCGCTTGATTCACGATGTTTTTTGGTAGTTTTTACGTTTTTTTTTTTGTTTTTTTGAAGAAGCTATTTTCCTTTACTTTATTATAGAAATTATAGTACTAAACTATAGGTAAATAAATATAGTATTTAACTCAAAACAGTGTTTTGGATGTGTAAAATAACCATTCTTAGCCTAAAAGTGAAGTCAGTATGACAATAATATTATAAATGGATTTTACGCAATTTTTTAAATTTCATAACCAGTTGATGGTAATACGGGAAATCCTTACGGGAATGAGACAGAAGATTATTGAAAACCTCATGCAACTTTAAGAGTTAATAGAAGTAGAAGAAAATATGATTAATAATTCTGACAAAGTGCAAGGTTCAAACTTGTTTACGAGGCTTAAAATTTTGCAAAAAGATGTACTTAGGGAAAAATTTATTTTATTAGATGGTTTGAAATCATATCATATGGTGTTAATGAAAATTCAATAAGAATAGCAGATATTTCATTCTGTTGAAATTCTATACATTTCCCCAGTATTCCTGAAGAAGAGATGCACTAAATCAAATAATGACCGTTTCGGGATTTTATATTCATGTTTTGATGCTTTAGCAATTCCTAGGAACTAGGAACCTTGAAGTCCTCAAAAAAAAATGTTAGTGATATTAATAAACTACTTTGGCCAAAACATTTTTTGGTCATGATTTTGTTTTAGCGATAACTTATCCTGTGTGCATTAGTTTATAAACACGGAAAATGAACTGTTTCTATCTCAGTAATCAAATAAGTAACGGGTCTCACCTCATATAAAGCACCACCCATTGCTGGTCCAGCTATGCCATCAACGGTTTCTATCTCAGTAATCCAATAAGTAACAGTCTCACCTCATATAAAGTAACAGTCTCACCTCATATAAAGTAACAGTCTCACCTCATATAAAGCACCACCCATTGCTGGTCCAGCCATCAAACCTATGCCATCAGCTGTCTCCAAAAGAGCCTTAAAATTGTTGAATTTAAAATATTAAAAAATTATTATGAAAAGGTTGTTTGGTTTTTTAAGGTTTATTTAGGTTTATAATTCATAGAAAAACATTTTTACAAAACACTTTATCAACTACTGTCCTGGACTCTACTTTTTTTAAATTGCATTTTTAAAAAATTGATTTTTTAATGTAGAAAATTAAAAGATTGCACAAAACAAATATCAGTATTTTAAAAACAAGTATCAATTGAGCTCAACTCTTCCACCTACTACTTACAAAGACTGTAGAAATATGTTTGGGAAATTCATGGGAAATAATGGCAAATCCTGCAGTCATAAACGCAGAAAGTCCTAGGGCTTCAATGCAGCGACAGGCAAAACATATAATTATGAAAGGAGTCCCTGGTGGGCATCTATCCAGAGTGCTGAAATACAATTTACAAGATAAGATAAGATGTGATAAGCAAATAATCACATAAAATATTAAAATTATCAAAATGTTTATATTCAGGTTAATACATTTTTATTTATATTGGTGATGTCAGGTTAAACAGGAAACTCAATATTTTTATCTATATTGGTGATGTTAGGTTAAACAGAAACTCAATATTTTTATCTTTATTGGTGATGTTAGGTTAAACAGGAAACTCAATATTTATTTTTGTATATACACATATATTAAATGAACATATGTCACGAAGTTTTGAACAACTTACCCAAAAAGAATCGCACAGAATCCACCCACCAGCATTCCCATGACAAACATGAACTTGGGTCCAATACGCGTCAACTGAAATTATTATAGTGACATGTGAATCGAAGTATTGACATATCATTCTAAAACTAGAAAATAATGTAAGGTTGAATAAATGTATGTTATTATTTCATCTATATTCTATCGTCGGTGTTTAAATACAGAACCAAAGATAACAAAAATTTAATGCAATAATAATAATACATTTCAAAAGTTTGCCTTTAAATTATTAATGCAAAAATTTCAGCAACAATAAATATATATATATTGAAGAAAAAAAACTGAAATTACATCTTTTTAATTGCTAATAAATGGAATTTTCTTGAGAAAAATGGATTGGAAAATGTTTTCTCTTTTTCATAACTTCATTTTTTTCATTGCTTCATTCAGATCTGCATTGACAGCACTTATTAATAGTATGTGAAAGCTTTGCAACTAATTTCTATCAGAATTCACTGAACATATATTTGTATTTCAAGGAAAATACAGAAATTATTTACTAAAATAGTCATTTTTTCACATGAATCAACATTTATTTGAATTGGAAAATTATTCTGATAAGTTTCCCACTTTTGTCCAGCAGGCTTCAACTATTGCTACAAAGAGAGTCAACAATTACAATAGCGATTAAAATGTTGAGGTGATGCTAGCAGTATAAAATCCCTTTTCTTTGATCTGATAATCAGCAAATTGTTAAATAAGATTTTTAAATGGATACTCATCTAAGTAAAGATTAGTCCTAGATAAAATAGTCCATACCAAACAGTGGACTTTACTTAAAGAAATAAGACGAATAAATAAAAAAATATTTAACTTATAAAAAGTTAAATTTAAGTCAAAAGTTAAATTATTCTCTCATCTGTTTGTGTCACTGACACTTCATTTGTGTCCCTATAAATGATACTTTACACTGATAACAGTAAAATTACCTTCAAAGTTTCTTTGTTTCAAACAGGGAAACATAATTTTAAAATGTATTCAACCAAATCTTTTTTTTTTTTTTTTTTTGTGGTTTCTATTAGCTCTTTCATAAGACTTACATAGTTGCCTAAAACTGGGGATGAAATAAAGATCATGAACTCAAATGAACTGAAGATTAATCCTGTCACTGTGTTGGAGACACCTTTCTTCTCAGCCTGTGGAACAGAGCATTTTGAGAATACTCTATCAAGAAATTGTAAATATGGCCCCAAAAATTAAGAATTCTGATCATTTTATCTATATTCAATTCCAAAGCTAGGGAGTTACAGCTAAAAAGCAACAATCATATGCTTGTGATATACAGGTGCAGCCAAGTTGTGGGTTAGGTAGGGCAGTTGTTTTTTTAAGGATAGTGAACGTGGGACCAAAGGAATTTATTTTAACATTTATTATTTATCTTGCTAGAATAATGCAGAAAAAAGATAAAGTTCTGTTAGGAAAAAAAAATAATAAAGCAAATATTATTGACAGAAAAATATCAGTGACACAAAATATCTATTGACTGGTAAAATTCTTAATCCAGAACATTAAAACCCTTATAATTATAAAATGTTTTATGTAAAATGTAAACCTTAACTATTTTAAAGATATTTATTTTTAGTTAACTAAGCTTGCTCTATGATGATGATGGCTTTTTTCTACACTATCCATGCCATCCTGACAATACTAACATGCTCATTTTGTTCTGATGTTAAAAAACTCTCTTATATAAATAAATCTTCAAATTGCTCTTAAATTTGTCTTTTTTGTCATACTCTTTTCCATGAATAATTAGCAGAAAAAAATCCTTTTAAAATTTAAAAACAAACTTTAAAAGAAATTGATCACGATTACCTCTTGAGGAAAAAATGGTGCAAGGAGAGAAAACCCACATCCAACAAAGAAGTTAGAAAGTACTAGCAGGATGACAACAAGCTTTTTTCTTCTTGGCAAGTGACGGATTGAGAACCTCTTGTTTTCTTCATCAGCATTTACAATATCTTCATTTGGAACATTCTCTGAACTTCTACTTTCAGGTTTGAAAGGGCTGGTGATCTGATCAGACGTATCTTTGCATGCAGAACTTGTAACTGATTGCTGATTGGACCAACCATATCTGGCATTATCTTTAATAAAAAATATAAATGGATGTCGTGTTACATTGAAAAGATATTGAATTGTTTCTAAAATAATTTAAATGTACAAATTTATATTGTTGAAAATAAAATACTTAAAAATTGTAAATAATTTTTTAATTATTTAACTGTACTATTACCAGAAGTTAGCAACAAAGGTTTTTTTTCCTCTTCCTCCTCTAATTTTGTTTCATCCATAATGTATATTTTTCTGCTTTAGTGATCCTGAGGGTGTAAAAAAATTATATTTTATATTTATATTATTATATAACTAAGCCCTACAATAATAAATACGGACTTGATGTATTAGTATTAGTCATTACTAATCATCTAATTCTAATGAAATTAGTGTTGTTAGATGCAATAATTAAAATATATTATTTATTAAAATAATTTATCATAATTAAATTAATTAAGGTAAAGCCAGTAAAGGTGTATTGTTTATTACTATTACTATTAACTTAGTAATATTAATAATAATAGTACAAGTAATCAGATAATAGTAATAATTATAATAAGGCAAGCGTTATTCGCACGGTTTTGACGTCATAACCGTGCCGATAATTTTGAAAATTATTCACACGGTTCGACCGTGCCGATAATTATTCGCACGGTTTTGAAATGCTAATCTACACTTACTAACTACAAAGTGTAATAACTAAGATAATGTAAAGTATTAGTATAGTTGATATTTAAGTTTTAGGACATTGTCTACTGTTAATTGATTTAATTGTTGTTTAATTGAGTCAAATAAATATTATTAGACCTAATAGCCTGCGCAAACAGAAAAAATATAAATTACGACAATATTTAGTTACTGACCTACTGACAGACAGTGTCACTGTGACTGTGACTCAAAGACCAATGGCTACAAATTATGAAGATGACAATGATAATGAGATTTAGAACAAAAAATATCAAACATTATCATTTTTTGCACGGTAAACTAATTTTGCTGTCACTGATATTGATAGTAATAGTATTTGAGCAAGAATCTGAGTCTGAGCGGACCTGCATACCGCCGTTCGCTAATTAATTATTAATGATTTATAATTAATCATTTTATTAATTAAAGTGAAAGACTTTATGATGGTGAAGCATCATTTAAAAAAAATTAAAAAGTGAGAGTCCGTACTCTGTTCTGTACTGTAAGTGTAAGTAAGACTGAACTGAGTATGAGTATAAGCATAACAGTGCAACAGTAACTAGTAACTTCAGTTCAGTAGTAACACTTGTAACAGTGACTCACTCATGGGATATAAAAAAATGTCCCTGGGAAAAAAAGCCTGTTTGAGTGTTTGCAAGCATCGTCACTGTGGTTGTAAAACAAAAACCAATACAAAAAAAAAAAAAAAAATTTAAAAAAAAAAAAGACTGTATCAGGATTCGATCCGCTAACCAATAATAACACTCACTAACTCTTTAGCTGACTATCCATTAGTCTAGAGAAACTTGAAAGTTTATGCGATTATTCAAAGATATATCCAATTATCATTGATTAGACATCAATCATTAAATGTAACTAGTATTAGTACTAAAAACATATAAATATTAGTACTATTAACATATAACTGCACAATTTAGCCTAAATCGAGTGAAATTGGCTATTATTTTGTTATCAGCCGCTGGGAGTACGCATGCGCGACGACCAGACCCAACCCGTGCGAATAATTTTATAATTTATATGCACGGGAAAACCGAGCGAATAATCACTTCGTAATAATAATAGGTCATAAACTAAATAAATAATATGTAAAAGTAAAATGACAATATAAATGGCTGAAGTGAAGAATCTCGACCGTGATGTCACGACGCTACCGGTTGCTGGAAACAGAGCTCTATAAATTCTAAAAGGATTTTCACAAATGGAAGGTTTTAGGGTTTGCATTAGGTATAGCTTTAGAATTTTCGGAAAATTGAAGTTTTTAGGGTTTGGGTTAGGTATAGCTATAGAATTTTAATTTGAGCTTTTTTAAGGACATGCCATAACAACAAAGATGGCCACGGGTAATGACCATGACGTCACGGTCGAGATTCTACATGTTTACCATATAAATTAGTTTAATTTTTTTTTAAATTGTATAAAATGAACAAAAAATTTTTAAATTAGCCTGGCCTATAGCCTATCTTATCTTAGATATACAGACGCTCCTTCTATGCAAAAGATAATTGCGTCCACAGACCATGAGAGATGATCTGTTGGCAAGTGATGCAGCGGTCACAGGCCACGGCTATAGGGGTTCCACGCATTACCCCAGCTGCCTAACTATTGTCTAGTTAGGTACCCATTCGGAGCAGGGTTACTCGGGGACTCCTCAGGCCCCAAGAACAAATCCTCACCTTCGTGTGGATTCGAACTCGTGACCATCGGTATGACAGTCGAGGGCGCTACCTCTCGACCACCACGTCCCACAAGCCTATAGCGCCTATAGTTATAGTAGAGTAGATATTATACTTCAGTTAGTATACAAGTATTATTAAGTTAAACAGTGCTTTTTTTCTAGCAAAAAATGTTTGGGAACTCATTTCACATCTGTTTTAACTTATGATTTATGTCAAAAAATACTATAATAGTCTATAATTGAATTTTCAAATGAACACAAATTTTATTGTACAGAAAATTTAAGTTATTTTTACTCTACTAATAATAATAATAACTTATATGATATCTATGGTCCATAGACTAGATATCATATTAGTAGAATAACAGCGTTTGCCACTGGGTTTGTTTACTTGTAATATTTTAAACTGTAATTTACGTCGTTCCCGTGAGTCCCCACTGTAAAAAGGACTGACAGTAAGTAAGTAGTAAGTAAAATGCCGACTATATTATTTATATTAATATACACGAATCTGGCCAAAAAAGGTATGGGAACTCAGTTCCCATGAGTTCCCACTGAAAAAAAGCACTGAGTACTGAGTATAACTCAACTACAGTGACGACAGCCTATATTAATTATATAATAATATTAATATTACCTATAGCCTAGTATTGTCTAAATATAGCCTATAACTATAATATATTTATACTTATACTGAACAGTATTAGTATTAGTAAACAAAATGAGGGGTAGGACTGCAATCAGGCCTATACAAAATTCAATGGAAAAGACGTAAACAAGGTATGGGTTAGCCTGACCGGACGTAACAAAACAGCGAACGTTTCGGCAAAGAGCCTTTATCAACGAACATACAAGACACAAACAAAACGAAAATAAAAATAAAAAATGAGAAATGAAGGAACTTAGCTGCAGTGGAATCCGAAGTATCCAAAGAAAAAGTGAAACAGAGAGATGACAGAGCGATTATATATAGGAAAGCAGAGAGGGGGCGGGGCAACCGCCTAGGTGGATAAAGAAAAGACCATATTCATCCCATGTGGTGCAATTGTGCCGTGACTCTCTATTAATCTGTTTTCAATCTGGACTCTCGTGGGTGTGTTTGTGCACGAGACAATAGCAGTGACTGCCAGGTCCTTGACACCCATATGGTCGCGTCCATTGAAGTGACGGGAGACGGGACACTGTTTATCTTGTGTAATCGCCCTAATATGTTCAGACATTCGGCACGACAAAGATCGACAAAGATTATTTTTATTTTCGTTTTGTTTGTGTCTTGTATGTTCGTTGATAAAGGCTCTTTGCCGAAACGTTCGCTGTTTTGTTACGTCCGGTCAGGCTAACCCATACCTTGTTTACGTCTTTTCCATTGAGTATTAGTATTAGTATATAATATAGTATATAATACACAACACAGACTTCAGTCACTGACTTTATCATTTTCTCTTTCCGAGTCTTTAGGCTCTTTACTTTCTACTTTCTTGATATTAGATTGAAATTTTAGGCTAAGTTAAAGTTAAAGTACTTAACTTAAAGTAAAGTAAGTTTAGTAAGCCAACTTACCGGCGGTAATCGGTAACTTCTCACTACTCAGTCACTACTGTACTTCTACTGCTGTTAATTTTACTTTTACACTATTCAATGCAGCAATCGTGACAACTTGTCGCCGACAAGTGATAATTTCTGTTCAATACCACATATTCATTGTGAATACCTTCGAAACATTAGAGCCAGACCGATACAGTCATGGCCAATGATCTTGGACAACTAAGATTAAGATAATGATTTCACTCTCATGTTGCAATATTTACTATTTACACAATTATACTTTTTAATATTCCGTGGTTTTCATAAAAATGTAATCTTACTTAAAAGGGGAGTCTAGTCCTTATAGAATTTCATTAACTTGGTAATCCCCCTTTGTTTCACCTACACCTTCGTATAAAACATTGTGCCACATTTCTCTTTTTTTTTTTTTTTTTGAAGTTTTATAAAATAAAAACTAATGAAAACAAAAATAATTTGAAAGTAATCATATTCCTTTTGGCTTTGCTGACTGAATTTTAGTTCCTGATCAACTAGTAAATGGCAAAGAAGTAAACACGGTATAGGTTAGCCTGACAGTGACAGGACATGAAACAACGAACGTTTCGGCAAAGAGCCTTCTTCAACGAACTAACAATTGTACACAAATAAAATGAATATAAAAATAAAAACTTAGCTGCGGTGAAATCCAAAGAGACAATGAAAGCAAAGTGGAAAGAGAGTAGTGGGAGCTGATACTTATATAGCAAAGGAGAAAGTGGGTGTGGCAAAATTATTAGGTTGTCAGCGCAAAAACAACATTCATCCCATGTGGTGCAAGAATCCTATACTCTTAGATACGTCTATTCTCAAGACTGACCCTCCTGGATGATTTTGTGAAAGAGACAATGGCGGTGACTGCCAGGTCCTTGACGCCCATATGGTGGCATCCATTGAAGTGTCAGGAGACAGGACACTAGTTGTCCTGTGAAATCTTTTCTCTTGCAAAGACACAGATACACATTAAGTACTGCCCAAGGGCACGAATAACAGGAAATAAAACACAAGGAGCAGACCTGAAACAGAAACCAATGCACTGTAAATTGTAGAAGTGGGAGTATCTCTCAAGGTTAACAATGACGGACCCTTCATTGAATAATTCACTGTCAAAGCAGGCTACTGGCCATGCTATTGATTCCCATATGATATGTAACATGAAGTTCATTCAGTGACAATAAAAAGATACTATCTTCTTATCTTATCTGTTACAGACGCTCCTTCTATACAGAAGATTATTGCATCCTATGGTTTGTGTCTAGTCCTGCACTCTTATTAGAGTTTTAAATGATGATAAATTGTTGGCTTTCCTGGGTTCCTCAGGCAACCCATTCCATGCCCAAATTCCGGACGGGAAGAAAGAAAACTTGTGTTTGTTCTTGCATAAGGAATAAGAAAGGTGTTTTTATCCTCATGTTTATCTGAGGGTTGTATTAAGTTATCTTTGTGTTGTATTTCTAAATTAGAATTAATTGCTTTATGTATAAAGTATAATTACTAATTTACTCTTGGTTCTTCTATATTAAACCATACCTGGATGTTAAAAAGAGGATTTGGATGAGTTGTTGCAATGTTAAAAGTCTTTTGACAATACTTAAACTATTTAATTGCAAGAAAGCACTAAACACTGAATAAAAGAATTGGTCTTGAATGTTTCATTTTCTTTAATATCAACAAATAATTTATGTAAAATAAATGGACAAAAAAATAACATTTGTCAAACAATAATAAAAATAATTATCAGTCAACAGCAATAATATAACAAAAAATATAAGTTTTGATTTGTTTATACATAAATAAATGTCCATTTTCATTGAAATGGAATAAGTAGAGGCACTATTGTTGAGTCTGTGGAAACTTATTGCACTTAATCATCTACATTGTTTACAGAGACCATCTTTTTAAATGTAAATACCCCGTAATTATTTTGATCATTAAACTATTTCAATTTTTTTATTCAGTTTTCTGAGTTGATCAAATTAATTTTTTTTAAAGCATTGCATTAATTCCCATTTAACTATTTTTTCTATCACATGGATAATTTTTTTTAATCAAGAGTAATCATTTAAAGATTATGTACATTAAAAAATATTTAAACAAGTTTGCTTTCCACCAAAATAATAATGGAACTTGCAACAGCATTGAAAAAAATTAATATCTTTTGGGGAAGATCACGTGTATCAAAAGGTGTTGACCTGGAGAAAAATCATGTATATCAATCAAATATTTTTTAGCCTTAAATTAAATATTTGTTTTATAATATGTTTTGTTTGAATTTTTGAAAAGTTCTCTAACATTAAAAAAAACAAACCATGAACATGGATACATGACATCAAGCAATTTAAGCCTAATTTTGAACCACATCAATAACTCAAAAACTTATGATAAAATTTAACCCCTCCCCCTGTTTCATCACAAATTCTGACTCCCTTCCCATTCTATCTATATCTATAATATCATATTTGAATGGTCGCTAAGATAAATAAATTAACTCTTGGTAGGTAAAGACATGAGCACAAAAAACAAGACAATAACACTGGTACAGCAGAGGCTGTAGACTAATGTGGTTAAGTCCAGAAACCTGATTGACTTTTCAGATAGCAGAGCAGTGGGAAATAGTTCAAAGAGGGAATTATTTAAATGGCAAGGGAGTACAGCTTATGAAAAAAAAGTAGAGATGGGTGAAAAGCTGAAGATCAGTTTCACAGTTTTGAATTATGTAATTATATAATTCACCTTTGACCCCTTAGAGGAGAGGGAACTTTTTCAAAAATATCATAGCCTGACAGAAATAGCTTCTTCCTGGTTTTCATGAGCAGCCTGCAATAGACCTAACAAGATTTGAATGAAGTTATCAAAGTTCTAGTCATAAAGAATAGAGTGCACTGAAAGATTAACTGCCAGGATTGATTTTTTTGTAATTTCATGTTCTAAGTTATATTCACTAAATGAAATTTAATCTCATTATTAATCGAGTTTTTTAAATATATTTTTTCTTTTGTCTTAGAAAACAATTCTTAATTTTAAAACATTACTGTCTTAAATAATAATAACTTTTTAATAAAAATTAAATTATGAATTTGTTTTAATACAAGAATTTCTAAATATTCAATTTAAAAAGGTGTAATTATCAAAGAGAATTAAATTATCAATATAAATGATGAATGTCCACATCTTTTACATACCTGCAGAATTTGTATCGTTTTTACTCTCAATGGATATATGTAAAGAGTTTGACATTGTTAGGTCCCTATCATCAACAGCATTCTGTGAAACAGCACTTTCATACCGTATCAACAGATGGGCTGGATTGGATGGTGTTAGCAGTCGCCGGATAATGAAATATGAAGCACACAATAACATCTGTTGGACATGGATATAGTAAAAATGTTACTAAAGCATGTCAAATGTTGTCAGATTTGTGAAAATATATGCACAACTATTCATTTCATTCTGTGTTCTCTAAGTTTAAAATTTTATCATGTGCTCTTGACTTTATGAATAAATCTCTTGTACTCAAAGTTAAAGAGTTCATCAAGTGTACTTTATTTATTGCACTAAAATGTTTTAATTTTTTTTTTAAACAACCGCCTTGGTTAAATATATTAATTGGTAGACTATAACAGTTTTGTTTTCTTTTTAATGGTGCATTTCATTTCAAAATGAAACATTTTAAAGAATATAATAGACATGTAAATAAAATTGATTTTTTAGAATTGAAAATGATGTTTACTCAAGACATTAAGAATAAAAGACTTCAAGCATAGAAAGCCAGATACAAAACAGTCACACTGAAGCCTACCACAGCAAAATTGATGCCAGAAACAACAGTGGTGCCGTATCTAAAGCCAATCTTCTCAACAAGCACACCTGCCAGCATGGGACCCGTGAAAGCTCTAAATAGAAAAAAAAACAACAGGACAAATTGAAATGAAGATCCTGTGAAATATTTTTAAATACTTGTGTTATCCTAACCCATCAATTAATGCAATAATTTTTATTACCAAATTGAAAACATGGCTCCAGTTGCATCACTAGGGGGGTGCAAGGGGTGGGGACCGCATGGTGACACCATCACAAGGGGTGACACCAAAATGTTTAATTCTGTATGTTCCCGATATTTGGCACTGGGGGACTCAAAGAAGGTCTATGGGGTAAGTTGTGAGGGGGTGACACCATGATCTACCGCACTGTGTGACACAAACCCTAGTGACGCCTCTTCTCTTAAAACCATTTTAATGGTTTTTATTGACTAAAATCATTAACATGCCTTTATAATGTGTACAGCTCATATTGTTGATTAGAAGCATTCTCAAAAAAATTAAATTATTCCAACACAGTCAACTGACTTCCATGTTAACTCCAATATTAATAAGAAAATATCACAATATCAGGTTGTGAACTGACTTACCCTATAGAGAAGACAGAGTTAAATAAACCAGAGACAATACCAAATGTATCCAGATTGTTTTCAAATCCTATATCTCTGAAATGGTGATAGGATGGGCTTTATAATCAGGTATCAAATGTATTGTCAACAGTAAATATATGGAAATCATTGGGGGGGGTTTAAAGAAATCAATCATGGTATTCGGGGAAATCAGTCATTAGTAAAGGGAAACTATCCAAAGTGTTAACTTATAGACAACTTGTGTCAAATAATTGCTCTAGAGGCCCCACCACTGAGGGGTTAAAGATAACTCCGTCATGGATTAGGGGAGGTAAATGTTGGTGTTAAGGGGAAATCAGTCATTAGTAAAGGGAAACTATCCAAAGTGTTAACTTATAGACAACTTGTGTCAAATAATTGCTCTAGAGGCCCCACCACTGAGGGGTTAAAGATAACTCAGTCATGGATCAGGGAAGGTAAATGTTGGTGTTAGGAGAAATCATTTGTGGATGCAAATCAGGAAAATTAAATGTTTTATTGATTACTCATTTTATAACTAAAATCTTCCTTACAAAGGTTACTTATATAAGGGACATGGTCATAAATATAGCAATATCGCCAGACACAAATTAAATTTAGTTATGCAATGATGACAACAAATCTCCACATACGTGGCACCAATCAGCATACACTTCATTGACGGAACAACTAGAGTTCCAAAGAATGCTCCAACCATTATTAGTCCTATTATTATAATCCATAGCTCACTGAAAACAAAAACCACCAAATGTCAAAGTTAAAAGTGAAGTAGATATTAGAAGTTATCATTAATACTCTAAGTTATTATCTGTACATAAAATTATCATTTAACATATATTTGAGTCTAAATTTTTTTTATTTTCCAGCTTTGGAAATATCATTCTTAAAGAGCCAGAAAAATATGGGCCATGATGATTCTTTATAAGAATGATCTCCCTTTTGTTTATTTGTGAGCTACCCTGGTAGTTTTAATTTTTTTTATATCAATAAGCCAAAGGAAAGTGATATTTCAAAATAAAGTTTAAAAAAAAAACAGTTAATACTATTTATCACTTTTAATTGTTTGAAGTCGGATTTACTTTATGATTTATTTACTTTCTTCATTGCTGTGGTTTACAGTTGTGTTTTGTTTAGTCTTTTCATTAGAGACAAAAATTTAAACTATTGATTGATTTTTTTCTTATTTGTACACTTTTGTTTTTATTGAATTTATTTTTTGTAGTTTTTTTAGTGGCTGCCATCATGTGGTTGTTTTTTTTTTAAATTTTGTCTTGAAAGATCACAAAAGCACAGGTAATCAGTGAAACTTAAATCATAAGTTTGCCTTTAACAGGTGTGTTCCCTATTTAATACTCACAAAGGTAGAGACAGATAAGGTCTTAATAAAACAGTGGATCTCAAATCATAAGTTTACCAATATCAATATGTTTCCTATTTAATACTCACAAAGGCAGAAATGGTAGATATGGACTAGGTCCAATAAAGAGAAACCCAATGCCACACATTAGATTTCCAAGGATAATAAGAGGTGCGTTCAACCCCTGAAAGAAAGAGAATTAGAACTTTATATTATATCTTTATGCAAGAGTAAAACATTGATGTCAATTCAATTGTGTGGAAGAATTTTTTTTAAAATGTAATAGTTCTTCTAAAGGGAAAAAAGATCATTGTGGTGATTTTAATTCATCTTAAATGTAGAAGCATTTAATAATTATCATATACTTGACATTATACAAACATTTTTTACAAAAAATTAAAACCTACAAGGAGTAAGCTATGTAAGTAATTTTTTTGAGTCAAGCCTTATTGAAATAATGAGTGCAAATAGTGCAAAGACACAATGTTTAAATCTATGAACCAGAACATTATTGTATACACTACAGAAGTTTATTGCTTCCAGGGCTTATCTAAATTACTTATAATCAAGGAATATTAAAATAAGTTACTTGATTTATCAAATAATCAGTACTAGAACTCTCTGAATGATAACTGCAATCATTTTCTTTAATAATAATCTAATAATATTTTTATGTCAGTGATTCTCAAATGATGAGTCCTTTGGAAGCCAATGGTAATCATCAGTTTTGTAACCACACCTCATTCAGGTAAAATTAAATTCTTAATATCTTTGAAAAACAAATGTTTTTGAGAATATATGCATGTCAGGCCTCCGTTTTTCTATCAAATATTTTTTTATACCTGCCAAAGGTGAGAACCACTTATTTCTTAACTTTCTGTAGAATCACTAACAAATCCCCAGATTGGTTAAGTGAATCAATAGAGACCTGGAGCTTTAACAAAAAATAACTTACTGTAGAATCACTAACAAATCCCCAGATTGGTGAAGTGAATCAATAGAGACCTGGAGCTATAACAAAAAATCATGTTAAGCCTGGTCCCTTTTGGAACTCAGGACGTGTTAGCGCATTTTCGTATTATGTATCAGCACTTATGTTAGATATCAGCATTGTGTAGTTATCAGTAATTGTGTTTAGATTTTATACATATTTTTATGAATTTTCTTGTGTAATGAATATACCTGACATTTTTTTTTATTTAAAAGTCATTTCTTTACATTTTAAAAAAAATTATTTTCTCTTTAATCTAACTACAAGTCACCACAAATGATGACGTAAAACTCTCTAAACTTTTACACATATTCTAATGACGTCAAAAAAAAACAACTAATTCTTTTGCACGCCTTCGCACCACTCTTGAATGCTTGAAAAATGATGTATTTGACTTCCGGCAATGGCATGCGTTCCCTGCGCCAGTGTTACCTCTCGATTCGCAAAGTTTTTTGGTAGTTTTAACGGGGTTTTTTAACGGATCGAGTAACTGAGTGTTGATGCACAAATGGCAGGTCAGGACATACACAAAACATATATACATCATGGGTCTAGGACTTATGGATGCTGTGATCAAAGGTGATGACAGACGGACGGACAAAACGGGTGCAATAGCGCATTCGACTCCTCGAAAATGCGCTAAAAATAACTTACTGTAGAATCACTAACAAATCCCCATAGAGGTTAGTCCATAGAGACCTGAAGCAATAACAAAAAATAACTTACTGTAGAATCACTAACAAATCCCCAGAGAGGTCAGTCCATAGAGACCTGAAGCTATAACGAAAAATAACTTACTGTAGAATCACTAACAAATCCCCAGAGTGGTGAAGTGATTCCATAGAGACCTGGAGCTATGACAAAAAATAACCCAACTATGGCTGTGCTTAAATCAAACTGAAAAATATGCAGTCGTAATAAAGGTTAACAACATTTCAAACAGGAAAATCTTACTGACAAAAATTGTAAAACATTTTCAGACATCCAGTTGTTAAAATAACACATTGGTTCAAACGTTTGAGAAATATATTGTTTTAAAGTTCAATAATGGAGCATCTCATTCACTTTAACATAGCATAAATGTAGTAGGTGGCTGCTTTACGTATCTAATCACCCATTCGGAGCTGGGTGACTCGGGGACTCCTCAGGCCCCGAGAACAAATCCTCACCTTCGTGTGGATTCGAACTCGTGACCATCGGTATGACAGTCGAGAGCGCTACCTCTCGACCACCACGTCTTTAAGTTTATAGTGATTCAGCCTAATTATACACTGCCTTTCCACATCTGATGTGGCCAGCTCAATTTCTTCAACCAAGACAACTTTTTCCTATCTTTACCAAAGACACAGTGTAATTGTGCTAGTCAAAAATATTTTCTTTCATCTATTGAAAAAAAAAAAAAAAGCTAAATACGCCATATTTTAAAGAAATGTTTAGAAGATGGAATTAAAGCAGTATTTAATAACAAACTTGCTTACAGAGTATTTGTAGCATCAAGAAAGACAAGAACTGGCAAAAAGAGTTCACTTAAAATGATAAAGTGAAATATCTGAGTTCTCCTTGTGTGAGTCAACAGAGTATATAGATTGAGTAGCTGTCTGGTGTTGATGGTATATTTGTTACTTGTTACACGTACCGCTTCCAATTGTTTAGAAAAGGTTGGATCCAGAAACACAATGCCTATTCCTCCCGCCATAATGCTAAAGGATGAGAACCAAACCATGGGACTTTTCAACAAGGAGAAAACACTAGCCTTTCTATCATGTTTGACATCTGTTGAACAAACAGAGTAAATAATCTTATATTTAAACTGCTCACCATTGGGGATTCAACAAAAAATATTTAGAGCACTGGAATATAAAATTTGCTTTAAAACAAAATCAGAAAAAAATGTATTTCTTGGCTCACTAACCAAGTACTGCAAAACTTCCTGTATACAAATAAAATAGCTGTGAAGTGGCTGAAAATGTTGACACAGTTTTTAATTTATTTCTGTTTACTTCCAAAAAGTTGTTTTATCCTGGGGTGCCAGAACCCAGAGCAACATGTGGACTAATCCCATTGGGTCTCTTCCACCAGTCCAGTAATAAATCAAGACCATCCCTACTCTAGGGATCCACTTAAATTCTGCAGGTGTCATTGGATACTAAATTCGTATTGTTTCACTAAAGCAAGAGTTATGGTTCCTTCTTCAGATATTAGACCAGGTGTGTAAAACAAATTATAATTTGTATCCATCTCATTTCAATGAACCATTGATGATTGCATTGTTGCTTTGGGTCAAAATAATAAATAAAACAAATGTATTTTATTAAGTCAAACTTGACATTGAAGCAATGATATTTTATATTTTAATTTTTTTATTTTTTATTTTAAGTACAGGGATTTACCTGCCACTTGCTCCCAACTCCCCCCCCCCCGCTACACATACGTAAAATAAACTATTTATGTTTAAAGAAGTGATTCAATGTATGAGAATAATAGCCATCTCTACTCTCAAAGAGTAAAAAGAACTTAATTATACCATATGATGTCCCAAAATTTACCCCACATTATCTCGATGATAAATCATTCCTAATTTATTTTAATGTTTTCCAAGCCCAGACATAGAATGTATTAACATTTATTTTCTTAGTTCAAGTCATATTTTCCATAAGATAAGACTCCCACCTGTTCCATCTAAGACTAACAAAACACTTGACGAGAATGGAAAGACTCACTTTTAATTTCTGGTAGCAGGCGAAACATCAGGCAACCTGTGGCCAAAATCAATGAACCTATTACAAAGAATGGCAGGCCGAAACCACCTGCCTGACAATGGGGGAATGGAGAGAAATTAATAAAGTGACATTAGGACCAAAATGACTATGATCATTATTAACACACATAGTACCCTCTGTGTCAAATCTGTCAGTGCTATCCAAGGCAGCATTCACTGCTGCTGAACACTAACTTGTCAAGTGAAGTGAAATTTTACAGGGAAACAAATTTTAAAAAAATGTTTTTAGAAACAGACCTTTGATAATGACCATGAGAATGAGGATTCTACACTAATCATGAAACAGGGTTTAAAAAATAGGAAATCCCTCAAGACATTTTATATTTACTGTAGCATTTATTTATTGAATGATGGGCAACTGTAGAGCTTGGAAAATTAATCACCATAAGAAAATAAACAGTTTAATTAAATCATTTATTATTTTCAAATGAATTATATTTGCAAAGTGGTTAATATAATTTTTGTATTGTTCTTTAGACATCTACCAAAAGCCTAACTTCTTAACTAATACAATGTTATTAACTTTCTGACTCAAAATTTAGATATTAAACTCAGCAGGTTATGGCTTTTCATCTGACGCATCAAATCATAAATACCATGTAATCATTGATACCATTTTAGGATACTTCATTATTTGATAAGATAATTTATCTACCACAACTCAAACTTTCCTATGGCTTTCATTGATGAAATGGAAGGGAGGTAAAAAAAATAATAATAATAATTTTAAAAAACAACCCGTAAAAACAGAGTTTTTGACTATAAATCCCTTATATATGAGACATAACTAAAAGTATTGATTATGTTCAATATAGTGTGCACCGCGCAACAGACTAACATAAACATTTTCAGATTGAGCGTGCTTCCTGTGCTGTAAAATATTAGGATGTGGTCATCGAGGGCTGGAGTGAACCTCTATTAAGGTCAACTGTAGCATAAATTTAATTTAATAATGTTACATTCGATCAATATGAAATTTTGATACAATGCATAGTTAAGTGACACAAGTCTATGTGAAATATTTCTGCTCGATAGGATCATGGGAAGTGGGTCATTTTTTACTTTTGCTCTTCAACGGGACCAAAAGATCATGACAGCCAGGGGGAACCACAAGACAATGGAGTTAAAGTAAGGGATTTTAAAAAAAGAACTTTCTCTAAACCATATAACGAGCAAGCTTACCTCATACAGAACACCACCTATTGCTGGGCCTGCCATTAGACCAATGCCAGAGGCTGTCTCCAGAAAGCCCTAAGAGATGAGGTTCAAGAATTCACTATAAAAAGTGTTATCATAGCATTCGTAGTATTATAATAATTATAATATTTTGAGAGAATATATAGCACAGCACCCCTAATAGCAGCCTGGCTTACCATGCTTTACATAAAAATAGTAACACATTTATTTAAATATGCATGAGTTAAAACATTCATGTAGATCTGCTAATCAAACAAAACATATAATGACATTGTAGTGCACGCAAGTTACAATTATGAGTCAGAGAAGTTTTTTATTGTTAATTTTGAAAGATGTCAAGACATTTTTAGAAAAGAACTTTATTCTACATGTATTTCTCTTTGCCCCTACTGCCATTCTAACTTCCCAGTCATTCATTCATGAGTTAATCATAAGCAGGAAATATTACTATTTCGGCATGGGAAGTCATTCAATACAAACAGATAAAGATAAGATAACATTCTCACACCATTTATTTAAAGGCTTTATTAGACTTAGGTACATTAAATATATCATTACAGCAATTCAAAGAAAAAATGTTTTAATTGGTTTACTTTCAAATCATGATGCAAGCCAAATATCGGGAAGTGAACCAAAAAAGTTCTTTATCATTACTCACAAAAACTGTAGCGACATGGTTGGGAAACTCATTGGAGATAATGGCCAGAGCTGATGTGATGAAAGCAGATAATCCGAGTGCTTCAACACAACGGCAGACAAAACAGATGACAATGAAAGGTGTACCAGGTGGACACAAGTATAATGTGCTGGAAAATGGCATGAGTTTTAGTAGCTAGTTAATCATGAGAGAAAACAAATTAATAAAGAAAGATTCTCAAAAAGACCCTTTTTTATGTACACATAAAAAAAATACTGAAATTAACTTTTAGAAAAGTTAACAAACAAAACTGAATACATTTTTTTTAAATTTCTATAAATATTTAAGAGCATTTAATTGCAAATTAAAGTGATCAATGATTGCAATGTGATATTTATAAAATGACATTTAAAAAAATACCCTTAAAAAAAAGGTTTAATACAGATAAGACTGTAAATTTATTTTAAATTCCAAGATTCAAGATGTTTCTTTCTCATTGTGAAAAATGGCTTCCCTACTCAAGTCATCCATGAACTTACCCAAATAAAACAGCACATGTACCACCAACAAATATCCCTGAGACAAACACAAACTTGGGGCCTATTCTTGTGAGCTGAGGACGATAAGTGGGGTGAGGGGAAAAACAAGTCATAATATCACTAAATCCCTGATAAAGGCAATTTTAGTTCATTACTCAGTTAATTTCATGAAGTACATAGAAAGTCTTACATAATTTCCATAGATAGGTGATGACATGAAGATGACAAACTGGAAAACACTAAAGATGAGACCAGTCACTGTTGTTGACACACCTTTCTTCTCAGCCTGTAAATAAAAGCAGATGAATAGGTAGCACAATATAATATATAGCAGTTTTAATAAAAAAATATGGATACCAAATTTAAAAAATTCTCTCCTTACATTAATGAATGTTTTTTTTTTTTTAATTTGAATTATGTATATGAGCTTAAGTCTGTTATTTTTAGCAGGTGATACTAGTTATATAACTAGCAAGGGAAACCCACACGCTATCAACACACAAAACTCTCATAAAAATTCAAAACCATGGATAAGCGTAGGATGCAATAATCTTCTTATAGGAGTGTCTATAATGTATAAGATAAGATTTATGGGCACCAAGAAAATTCCTCCCTGCCCGCAAATTAAAAAGATTTATATAATGATGCAATAATCCCACTCAGTATATAGTAAATATGAACTATGTCTATTTCTATTACAACAAAATTAAAGACCACTTCAATAGAAACAGTGTATTTTGAAAATAAAATTGTATTATAGATGGGATAAGGAAGGGTAAGAAAGCCATAATATGTAAACAAAATGAGGGGTGAGACTGCAATCAGGCTTATAAAGAAGTAAATGGAAAAGAGGTAAACAGGGTAAGGGTTAGCCTGACAGGACGGCTGTTTTGTTTTGTCCTGTCAGGCTAACCCTTACCCTGTTTACGTCTTTTCCATCTACAATATCATGTAATATGAATGACTACTATAAAATGTACCTACCTCATTTTACTTAGCTATTTACTCACCTCTTGGGGGAAAAATGGAGCCAGTAAAGAAAATCCACAACCAGTGAAGAAGTTGGCCAGACCTAGGAGAGCTAGGACAAGTTTATTCTGTCTAGACAACTGGCTAAACTTGAATTTCTTTGCAGCATCCTCGTCTTTTCCACTCTTCTCTTCAATTGCTCCTATATTTCCAAATCTACCACTTAATGAAGATGTGACCTTAAAATCTACCTCTGTTTGAAATAGAATCACTTTATAATTATAGAGAGAACAAAATAATTGACAACATAATCTGTATGAACATGTGCATGTAACTAGTGTTTAAAATAAATAATACTTACTTTTTTAAACATAGCCAATTACTAACTATAAGTATAGCAGCGCACTATTTTTTAAGCATAACCAATTACTAACTATAAGTATAGGAACGCACTATTTTTTTAAACATAACCAATTACTAACTATAAGTATAGGAACGCACTATTTTTTAAACATAACCAATTACTAACTATAAGTATAGCAGCGCACTATTTTTTGAGCATAACCAATTACTAACTATAAGTATAGGAACGCACTATTTTTTAAACATAACCAATTACTAACTATAAGTATAGGAACGCACTATTTTTTAAACATAACCAATTACTAACTATAAATATAGGAACGCACTATTTTTTAAACATAACCAATTACTAACTATAAGTATAGGAACGCACTATTTTTTAAACATAACCAATTACTAACTTTAAGTATGGCAGTGCTCTATTTTATTAAATAGTCTTATTTAAACAATAACCCAAGTGGCCCCAACATAAAACAACAGAAAGCAACTAACCATCCTTGGGGTGGATGTCACCAGATTGATGATTGTTATCACCAGATAATAATGGTGAGCTTTCATCCATAACCCTTGATGCCTAAATCTGAAATAAAACCAATCCAATTTTAAATGGCAACAATTTATTATTACTATTCTTCATGAAACAAAAAACAACCACACATCCCAGCCTGGGCTGTTTATCCTGTTTTTAATTGAAAGTTAAGAATTTTTCAACATGTTTGGCCGTATAAGATTATGAGCAATTTTTCAATGAATATAGAATTTTTTCACATGACAGTGATGGCTATTGAAATCTCAATTGGTACTGTATTAAATTGATGAGCAAACATGTGAAAACCCATTGGTCTGTTCAAAACCTGAGAATAGTAGTATTTATTGTATCATAAATGGTACAGAAGATTTGGTAGAAACTCAGCATGGATTTATTGAAACTATTCTTTACAGTGACAAGAAGAAGGGGTTTGGAATGTCCTTAAATGGAAACAGCATTTGTTTCATACTTCAGTGGGATTTTTTTAATGAAAAAGGGGCAATTAAAAGATTTTCTGGCATCATGTGATATGTACCCCAGTGATGCCCCTGATTCATTAATATGGCACTGATTGACAAAAATACATTGAATAGTAAATTATGATTTTTAAAGTTGTTTGTTTTTTAATTATTATTTAAACTACAAATTAACTGTTTATATCCACATATTAACTATTAATGGTCAACAACCAAATGATGTATTCTTTGTTAATTTTAAAAATGTGGCTTTATTTCGCACTAAACTTATTAAACTTTTTATCAATAGACAATATTTATTTGCATCAATTGACTTAAAACAGAAAAATGTATTAATAAAATTAGCACAACTAACATCTAAAATGCTTTCAATTTACCACCTAAATCAAAGTATATAAGACAAGAGTGAAAAATGTATGAAAATTGTATTGTAGAAGGGATATTTTATTTTAAAGTTGCAGCTACTCAAAAGTAAAGATGCTAAAATTACATGGAGTGAAGGACCTTTTTTATTTTAATTAGCCACATCACAGCTACAAAGTTGTCATGCATTCTAAACCTAAATTAATGAATGAATTAATGAATGTGAAGTGATGTGAACCAGCTACTTACTGGGTTACTGCTCCAAATAAAAATTATTTTTTAAAATGGCTTTTTTTTTCCCTCTGAACAATTTTTAAAAATGTCATTTTACAGTTTTGAGAGATATTAAGAATTTATTTTACGGAGTGATTATTCGCACAGCTGTGGGAATAACGTCTGCGTTATAGACACAATGACGCATGCGCACTGGTGTCCATTTGAACGATAAAAATTTATGACCTTAAAAAAACGCTAATTTCTCATGAGCGTCGGTAGAGGGATGGTCAGAACCAGTGTGTCTTATTTTTGAGGTGGAGGTGGATCGAATCCATGAGGTGGCGCATAGTTTTTCCTTTTTTTTTATTAAAAAAAAAACAAACAAATTATTATATTTGTAAACCACAATGAGTTTTTATTACTTATGCTATGATGATATTTATTAATTTTCCCCAGGCATATCAATTTTTATACCCTCCACATCTATAGCTGTCAAATAAGGAAGCTATGCTACATAAATTATAAATGACTAGCAGTAATAGTAATAGTAATACATGATGAATTCTCATATATGTATTGTCAAGCGGGGGGAGGGGGTAGAAGATTTCATTTTATGACTGAGTTAAAAAGATAGCCAAATGACCGTACTAAGATAAGGGCCCATTGTTTAAATGAAGTCACGCACCTAGAGGGGAAACGGTCAGACATTTATGACGAAGGTTGGGAGGGGGTAAGTGTTGAAGAAATGAGGCGTCACATCAAACAGCACAACTTCAAATAATATTTGTTCTTAAATATTGGATTGTTTACAATTTGTATATTGACGTTTTACATGGATTCACGAGTGTTATGTTATTAGAGTGCAGACTTACACTTAAATACATAATTACATTACAAAAAAGGTACTTGAAATATGCTCAGTTTCAAATAGAAAAAAAAACTGCTTAAATTGGGGATGGGGGAGGTGCCAAACTTTTTGACGACTGGTTGAGACTTGAAAAATCAACAAAAATTGCGTGATGTCATTTATGGACGACAACGTAAACTATACTATAATAAATTGGAATATTTTTTGTCTAAATTCTAAAGGTTAACAACACTAAGACAAGTAAAATTAATTTTTAATTGAAAATATAACTATTAAGACGACATTATTAATATAATGATTTATGATGTTCATATCACTATTTACGATTCAATATCAATAGCTATTAGCCAAACGACCTATAGATTAGTATGCTTTTAATTTAAAGTCAGTATAACTATCACATTTTTTGGCTGTGTGAATAACGCTGGCAATATTCACACACCTGTGGGAATAACGCTTAGATTATTCACACAGCTGTGGGAATAACGCTCACGTTATCCACACAGCTGTGTGAATAACGCTTGCCTTTATTTTATCTTAACTTCTATGTATGTTTTTGGGCACACACAAACAAACAAAAAATTAAATCTCACCTCATGATATAACCTATCAGTTTTATTTAATGAGGAAGATTTACTATTGAGCAATCCACTAGACCAAAGTATAATGTTACAATATTAACTGAGGCTTTAAATAACTTTGAATCATAAACACTATTGATTTATCAGTAACACAGTTTACCAATAGGTTCTTAATCTTGTGAGTATCTCAGTAAGATAATATTTGGTATGTGTTTGCAATAAGTGACTTTTATTACATCCATTCTATCTATAAATATCCTTTTTTAAATTAAAAGTTGTTTTTTAATAAATCATATAAAAATTTTAATAAAATAGTGAGTTAAATGTGTTTTTAAAATTTCAATTTTACAATATAGTATTATTAAATACCTCCAAAAAAAATTTAAACATCTTATTTATGCATTTACTTGCATGATTGCAAAAAATAAAAATAATGGAGAATCAAAATAACAAATTTGAGATCTGGTGATGAAGAAAATGACCTTGTCATTTGATGCAGTATCAAAAATAATTTCCACGCTTGTGTAATAGTTGCACTTGTCACAGATGATTAAGAGATACCTAGAAACCTTATGGCTGATGTCAGTTCATAAATACTTTGGGTAAATTTGCCTTCCTTTATTTTAAATGTACTTTTTAACAATTCATATCAGAGATAACAAATGTTAACTGTAAATTATATGCAACATTAGCAGAGGTGAAACCAATATTTCTAAAATATTTCTGCTTCTGGTACTTTTCAATTGTTTATGTTGCTCCACAGCAGGGGCGTCAGTGGCGTAG
>MUZC01004809.1:48829-74672 GCA_002072015.1 Radix auricularia | reverse complement strand
TTCAAGATAAGTAATAAAACAGACAATTGAATTTTTTTTAATTGAGTTATTTTTAAAACATAGGTAGCAATAAAAGTAAGTTTAAATAACGCATTTAAGTTTAGGCACTAAGATGAAAATGTCAAATTAATTATAAAACTATAAAAGTAATACAGCTGTATAGAAATAGTTTGATGATTAACAAAAACATAAAAATCATCTTTTATCCCAAGAGGTTCAAAAGTTATGATTTTTATCCTAAGACCTCATAAACACTTTTTCCATTAGGTTGTTTTCCTTCACGTTTTGTGCCTCTTAAATCATTTTTAAAAATGCCCATAACTTAAGTATTTAACGTAATTTATTTTTAAAATATAATATTGTTAGCAGATATATTTAAATTAGGGCTGCGGAAATTAACGATTAATTTCTCGATTAATCGGTAAAATTTTTTATTGATTAAAATTATTTTAATCGATAAAATAGCGAATAAATTGAAGAGGTTGTTTAAAATAATGTTTCCGATTTATTAATCAATGAACAATTATATATAGTTAATGGTTTGCTTTCTTTAACGTACAAACTTCTCCATTTAAAAAAATAGTTTTTAGGTGTAAACTTTAAAATAAGATCTTATATTTATATTTAAAAAAATGTTAATTGCCTGTTTTTGTTACTTCCCTTGAAATTTTCAGTTTTAATGATGTAATACATCTTATTTTTGCTTAGTAAAAATTATCTATTAATTATTCTGTGATTATTCAAAAAGTTAACGATTAAATTTAAATTAATCGATAACAGCCCTAATTTAAATACAAGCAGTTCAAAATAATGCCAATGATTTTAAATTTTGTTATTGTTAATTATTAAAAAACAATGTTTTTTTAAAAAATAGCATTGTCCGTATAAAACAGGTTATTTTAAAGTATACACATCTACGTTTTCTAAATGGAGTAGTTTGTATGTAAAAAAACAAACTATTATTAATTATTTAATAATAAATCGAAAATTAAAAAAAAAAATTTAAAAAAATGTTTATCACTATTTTATCGATTAAAATAATTTTAATCGATAAAAATTTTTACTGATTAATCGAGAAATTAATCGGTAATTTCCGCAGCCCTAATTAAAATATATTAAATATACTTATAAATTTGGTAAGAATGTTTTCAACAATTGCTATCAGTGTATCTAGTTGTGAAAGGAGGTTCTCCAAACAGCAGTTGATAAAAAAAAAATTAATTTCGTTCCACAATTAGTGATTTAAGACTACAAAATCTTGCAATATTGTCTAAAGATATAATAAGACACTAAAAATAATTTAAATTTTGATAACATAATACACAATTTTCTATTATGAAAGTTAGGTAGGTAAATGTATAAATATGTTTACATACTAATGTATAATTTCTTTGTTTATAAAAGATTTCATATATTTATAAATCAAAAATAATTGTTAAGAATTTTGGGTGTAAATTTATATGTTTTTTGTTTCATTTAAGGGGGAGGGGGATTGTGGGGGGCCTGCGACCTCAAAAACTGTCTTGTGGCCTTTAACAAAAGCATCTTATTCAGCCTCTTTTATTAATGCTTACATAAATATGGCATGGAATGGTTAACATGTTCGACACCTTTTATTTGTACAATTTACTTCCTTTCAATTACAATTATTTATCAATGTTTATTAATTTATAAAAACCATCATACGATTGACTTAAGTGGCCGTCCTCAAATGACTCAGATGATTTAGGCTGATAATTCACCCCCTGCCCCCCTGGTCACACGTCGTCACAAAAACTTAGACACCTTCTTCAATGTAACATCACAAATCTTCCCCCCCCCCCGGCCATAGAAGCCGTATTATCTATTTGAAATTGAGCATATTTCCAATCATTTTTTTGTCATTTAAATATTTGTTAGTGTAAGGCTGCACTCTAATATCGTAACACGTGTGAAACCATGTAAAACTATATTAAAATAAAGTTTCGGTAATCATATATTAAAGTGGTACTTTTATTTAAATTTGCGAGTTTTGATGTGACTTTAAACCCTCTCCCCCCACATGTGTGACGTCATTTGTGGACTCCCCTAAAAGGGCGGAAAAAGCTCTAGCTACGCCACTGAGGGGCGTCCAAACTTTTTGCATGGCGGGTCATATTCCTTTATTTATAGATATTCGCGGGCCGGATTTGAATAATATTATAAAAATGACAGGTATAGGTATATGAGTTTTTATTGTAAAATTTTAACATGAAGGGTGGAACTGAGATCTCTTGAATACAGTAAATAGGTGAGGTAATGGCTCAATTTGATACGAATGTTATCATGTCGGTGAGAGTCACTTCTTATCGTCCTGAGTGGTTCTTCTTAAAATTCAAAACTGAAAATGTCTGCTTTCACAAGTATGTCGAGCCAAACAAGCTGAGCATTTTCTTAAACAATGTTTGAATATTTTTTAATCTTGCTTAATCAATGCAGCTGACTGTAAAATTATAATTTAATGTAAAATATCTTTCATTTTAAGTTGCATCCTTTTAAACTTTTTTCAAAATATTAGCATTGGGCAAAACAAATTTTTTGAAGCCAAGTATTAATTCAAAATTAAAGGGTTTGTTTATTGACACTTTGGATGCTTTAGATATCAATCATGATAGCTCACGTAGCTAAAATTTATAAAAATATTACTCTTTTCAATAAATCATTAGCTTGGTTGGAAGGGGCTCCACTGTCACTGGTGATAGACAGTGAAGTAGTTAAACCAAAAACTGGACTTTTTTAAAAAGATTTACTTAATTACTGAGGACCACCAAGTTTAGAATCGGCAGAGTGTTATATGTGTTATCGTGGATGAGGGTGGTAAAAATTTGGGCATGGGTTACACTAACCATTCAGATAGTTAAATACTTTATTTTAAGCCTACCACACTTCTTGACCCCACCATGCTATTAACTATTAACAGAAAACAGCTAAATGAAATTTAATAGATTAATAATCGTTTAGACTTACTCTATTCTTACAAATCCATTTGAAATATTAAATGCAAGTGTAAACCCTATGTAAATGTGCTATGCATATTCATATGGTCCTCTTTGCGCTATTGAAAATTAATTTGATTAACTTTAAAATTTAAAAAGTTTTGAGATCGATGCTGACATCTAATATACTAATAAATAAGGTTTAGGCAGTTTAGCCCTAGGCCCAGTGTATTAATTATCAATATTAATTGTATAATAGTAATAATTTAATAAATATACAAGTGACGTTAAAATCCGAGTTGACGTTCCCACCTTACATGGTCGCCATCTTTGTTGTTATGCCACGTACCAAAGAAATTGGAAAATTCAACTATTAAAATTCTAAAATTAAACCAAACCCTAACTTCACCATTATAACTAAACCTAACCGTAACCCAAACACTAAATTAACAAATAAAAATTATAAATCTAAACCTAAAAAACAAAGGAAAAGAACACAGAATTAATTGCTATACTATATAACCAATTTGGGAAGTATAATCGGATTCAGCCCAAGTGACATTTGACAATGACAACCACTTTGGCCAATTAACAATTGAAGCTGTGCATGAAAAATCTGAACTTTTTAAAAGTTTATAATATTGACTTTTACTTAGTGATTTTGATTTTGTTGATTGATTTTTGACTTTTTGCCTATTCATAATTAATGATAATTCATTATCATTAGTTAAACTATTGATTCAAAAGTAACAGCGTTCCATTCTATCAGCCGCATTATTTAAAAATTTGGTATACCACCAAATGAACTTGAACTTGTTTTTGAAAATTTTATTATCCGTGTCACATGTCATAAGTCGATGCAATCACCATCACAACTATTATTATCATGCAGTGATCAAAAGTGTAGCAGTCTATACAAAGTATCCACTGACGGACTGAGGTATTAGTATCGATACCACATATTCTGTGATCGTGACCTTTGCTTATTCAAGCTTTCCTAAAGATTTTAAGAGAAATAAAATATTCTAATTAAAACTGTTTAAATATAACTGTATCAATATTTAGATGAGTGCATTCACTTACTATTGCCATTGCAATTTAAACTTGATCGTGAGATAGAATTCACGCACAAATTATTAGCCAAATACTCAACAGAAATTAAAAAACAATACTTGAATGTTTATAAACTTTTTAGCTAAAGAGTAATAATCTTATAATAAAGCTTTCGCCTAAATATATTACATTAATATACACAGTTACACAAGATACATTCAATTCAAATAAGAGTTTAATGAACAATCAGAAGGAAGATCAGGCGACAGTAGAAATATATTTATGGAGGCATTGTCGTTCAGAGACCGAGGCAATCAAGAAGTTGTTCAACTCAGTCATGGCTTACTTAGTTAAATTTTAGAGGTTCAAATTTGATTTATTCTTCCACTCAGGCTTGAAGCCATAGTCATAGTACTCATAGTGCATTTGGAAAAATCAGAAATAAAAGTTTCATCAAAAGTTATTCAATTTATTAAAATTTATTACTCTGAATAATATATAGCAAAAGCTAAGATACTTTATTTGTTTGCTTAAAATCTTTTTTCTGTACGTTCTTTTCCCCTTCACTTGAAACGTACTAAATGATACGGTAGTGTATTCCTGCTGAACAAGCCGCATGCATAGAGCAGGGATTATAAATCAAGTGTTTGTTTCACTGTCCTCCAAACATTAATAAGTGCCAGTTCCCTGTTCTAAAAATAAATATAAGGGCCTACTGTGACTTTTGGCTGCCAAGCTTAAGTGATAAATCTCTTATAGCCTATGCAAACCTCACATATCTTTTTTGCAGAGCCAAAAAGAACAATAAGATACCATATGTTAAATGAAGAACAATATTTTAATAAAGATCAAGTAATCAGTATTTCAATAATGAGAGACGTGGGCTTATGAGATTAATTTCATTTAGGCTTATTTTTATAAGGTGTTCAGTCCAACACTAGTCGAGTGCAGTGTCCGAGTTTTAGCGTACCCGGTTAAGAGACTAATGTCAGTTGTATTATTTATTAATTTTATATTTGTATTATTAATAGCTGGTACTGGTTGCTGGCATTGAGCATCATTGTATATTAAAGTTTTACAATGTTTTGATTAATGTAAATGAGCTTTAAAAATTATACAATCTAAGAATTATTGAATAATCCCAGAAAGAAAAAGTGTATTTCTTGAATGAAAACTTTTGGCTCCACATATTATTCGAATTCTGTGCAAATCTTAGTCGTAGCAGAAGCCTACAGGGTATGCATTTAAATTACCATCTAAATGGGGGTTAACCAAACGTTTTATCACACGCGCACCCAATTCATTTTAATGCCCCTCCCTTATCACTATCATGTGAAGAATTTTTTTTAAAAAGAAAGTCTCCATGTTGTCCAAGAATATTTGAAATGCAAAATTAATGCCTTTTTAGACAATGCTGGATGGATGCTTCAATAAGTGAAAGGTATTGACATTGCAACAACTCAATGAAAATCACCAACATTTAATAAGTCAACATAAAAATTCTGTTTAAAAGAAATTTTGCATTATATGTAATTTGTGTCAGTTATTGCTCCACATTATTGATACCAAGAGGTCATAAAGAATTTTTGTTTTAGGAGATACTCAAAGAAATTTTTAGAAATAAAAGGGGTGTTGCAGATGGAGACCCCACAGAGCTAGTGGTGGTGGTGATGGGGGCACATTTTTTCAGAGGTAGAAAATTATTTGTCTGCCCAGGGAAGCACTGATTCAGCATTGTCAATGAATATTCATATACATTGATACTTTTTTCTACAATATTAAAACAGACATAGGAGCATCAGTATTCCCATAGTATTTTCACTATCCTGATGCTGTGCCAGACATTTCAGTGGGGAAAGTTAAAGACATTTTTTATTCATAGAAAAGTTTTTCACAGCAAGGTTTTAAATTTTTTTTAAAAGAGGAAACAAAAAGAAACTGTTTTAATGATACTTGAATGTCTAATTCATATTGTTTATCAGTGACCAGATCAACTGGTTAGAAAGAGATTCCAATCTTAGTACTCAAGGTCCATGAATGAGTTGCTGAAAACTCAACCAAACAATGGCTCTTTGAGTTTAATTAAGCATCATATCCCTTATGACACTTATGTTGTCAAAGAATCATCCTTGTGAGATATCAATCGTAAGAATTGTGCCTGGCCATGATCTGCAATCTAAAATTCAAACAAACCCAATTTTTGGATAACTCTAATGTCTAAAGAGGATCATTATCAACTCTTCTGACAATAACAATATTTTAATAAATTTCAACTAGACATTTTAAATATGAAAGCAAAGTCAAATTATTTTCAACTCATGATTTTTTTAAATAATAAAATGAGCTTTTAATTGTAACATTAATGAACTTTATAAAACAAAATTCAACAGAATGCAATAATAACAACATATATTTTGCTAGTTTTCAAATGTCAGGAAAATTTTGTATAAATATATATTTCAATATGTGTACATATGCCTCAACAACGAAGCTAGGTAAATGAGCAATGAAATTAATTGATTTATTAACATTGACATGTCTCAAACGTGATCACATTTTTATCTTTATATGAATTACCTATATATTACATAACAGTTGTTACATCAAAAAATGGTTTATTTACAATATATTACAACAACAAACAATTTTTTAAAAAGAACCACAAAAGTTTTAATTTTCATTTGCTTTCAACATGCACTTTCTAACTGCACACAAACAGGTTCACTAATGACAGATATTGATTGTGTTGCAACTCAAATAACATTAAGAGAAAAGATATTTTTAATAATGGACAAAAAATTGTAGTGAAAAAGGGTAAGTCGTGAGTAACAATAAGTGATCTGGCACAAGACAAGAGTTAAAATAATTGAAGTTCAATAAAAAAAATTATGTACAGTTGTCCTTGAGTTTAAATTAAATATAATGTATGGCATCTCTTAACCACAAATAAAAATAAGGAATCATGAAAAAAAAAAGAAGTAAAAAATTTACAAGAAAGTTCAATAAATTACTGCCTCCTTTAAACATCCAGTAACAACTCAGAGTTTGAATTCTCTAATGAAGAATTACTTCTGTCATCATCATCATCCATGGCAACTCCATCTCCAAGGGAGATCATCGGTAAAGGAGAAGCTAATGTGATATCATTTTCAAAATTTACCTCCTCGAGATCATCATCATCATCATCGTCGTCATCATCGTCACTGGCGTGATGGTAAGTATCTTCGGCACTCTGTTGGGCAGACAAAAGAGTGGAATCCTTACTCCGTGATATGGACATTTTTTCCGTAACGTCCATAGTGGTTTCCCCTGATAGGTCCTTGCTCCTACTTGACGGGTTGTCTGCATTGATGCCACCAAACTGCATAATCATCATATCTGAATCTGACTCAATCAAGGATGATTGTCCCTTGTCAGCTAATCCCAAATGCATATGTAGACTTTCTGAATACGTCTCAGGGTTCATTTCGGAGTCAGAATTCTCTGCATTGCTGATCATATCCAGGCTAATGTCTTCTGTTTCTCCACACAAATTACTTCCGTCAGTGCTCCTGACACCACTCTCAACCATATCCTCTGAAATTCCTTCAACAACCATCAACCTTTCCTCATCCTCTTCTTCAACGTCCACCAGGAGTGTGTCTTCTTGAACTGATTCTCCTTCTGCCTCTAACCCTGCCTCCAAACTTAAGTCATCCTCTGCTTCCTCTTCAGAACCTCCCCTCCCTCCCACACATCCATACTGACTCAAAACCATTTCCGGGACTTTGTACAACAAAACTCTCGGGGATAAATTAACAAGCAGCGGCAGCGCTCTTTTCTCATTTCCTTTAAAGTTCTGCTTCATGGTCTGGTGTTCAGTACCTAGTTCTAAAATCTTAGCCTCTAGACTCCCGTGTTTTGATGAGAGATGCTGCTCAACAGTTTGCTCATCATCAGCACAAAAATCACAATAGCCGCACTGCCAGTATTTAGTGTGCGTGTGGCCCTCCATGTGAGAATTGTATTCCGCTTCAGTCTCAGCGAGAAAGGAGCAGAGCACACACTTCAAGGGTGAGTTGGAAGAGGTGTCACACATCTTGTGCTGAAACTGTTCATGTTGCTGGGCCATGTGAAGACGGAAATGGTAGAGGCTTTCCGAGGCGTATGTGCATTCACTGCACAAGTACGTGATTACTTGGCTGTTATTTCCCGCAGCTATTTGAACAACAAAGAAAAATATATTTTTTTAAATACGTTAGTATAAACCATTTTAAAAAATTGATTTTCATTAAAATCTTTAATATCAAAACTTAAATGTGAAGAAATATTTTTTTAAGAATAAGATCAAGCATCAACAAAAAGACTTTACACAAAAATAATGGTTCAAAAATGTTAAATATCAATTCTGTCAGATTCTTGAATGAAAATTACTTTAAGTGTCCACACCAAAGCACAATTTTTAAAAAAAATCAAATCTTCCAATTGCACTCAAATACTTTGTAGTCAATTTGTTTGCTAATGTTAATTAGATATAAGTACAATAACTTACATTTTTCTGGGCTTGCAGTTTGAGTTTCTAGGAGACGTGCACCAAGGCCAAATGGCTTTATGTCTGGCTCTTCTTTCACTTTCTTGTAGGCCTTCCCCTTGGTGGTGTTAGTGGAGCCAACAACTCCTGATTGCCTGAGGTGAATCACCCAGAGTGGCTGTCCTTTATGTAAACAATATTGATGGCGCATGAGTTTTTCCCTGAAAAAAGGTCAGAAAATTTATTTGAAAGTAATTTATACAACAAATTAAAAGGTTTTGATAACCTGAGTGCAATTTTTATTTTGAATATGTAGATAATCGATTATATCTTAATTTTAAAAAGAATGTTAAATGGAGCAAATGAAACAAAATATGAAAAAAATATATATTGAACGATGAATTTTTATGCTTTACTTTTTCAATGTTGAACACCAACTCAATATTTGTCAAAGAAATTAGATATTTAGTTACATTACAGTAGTTTTGATTTTTCAAAGCATAATAATCATTGATAAAGGCAGATAACTTACTTTCCTGAAAATGAACGACTGCAATAAGGGCAGATAAATCCCTTGGGTTGATGTGATTTCAGATGAGATTTCATAGCTTGAATGACGCAAGAAGAGAAGTCACAGGTCTTACACTTGAACCTGTTAAGGCCAAAATTAATCTTTTTATGCAAACAACAGCAGACAGCTGAAAAGATTAAGCATCTATGATATATTACCAAACAGGATTTATCTGTCTGTTGTGGATATTAGTGATTTTGGAACAGTGTGAGAAATTAACTCTTAAAGTCGCAAAGCATTGTAATGCGTCTCTTCCCGCTTTCCGTAAAGCGTCGTAATGCGTCCCTAGATACCACTCTCATTAGAAATGAGATCTCGGAAAGTAAAAACTCTTCAATGCTTGACTTCCGGCAATGGCGGCCGTGTCCCGCGCTAGTGTTATCGCTCGATTCGCGATGTTTTTTTGTAGTTTTAACGTTTTTTTTCCGAAGATACGCTTTTGCTATACTTTATTACTAAAATAATAGTACTAAACTACAAGTCTTTTGGATGCGTAAAATAACCATTCTTAGCCTAAAAAATGAAGTCAGTATGACAATAACATTATAAATGGATTTTACGCAAATTTTTTAATTTCATAACCGGTTGATCGTATTACGGGAAATCCTACGGGACTGAGGTGGAAGTTTATTGAAAATCCTTATGCGACTTTAAGAGTTAATGAAGCAGGAAGTTAATGACGTACCTCATAGGACTATTTCCTGATCCCAGGGTCATCCGCGTTGTGTATCCAACATCCAGAGAACAGCTCGGGACAGAATCGCTATCCGGAAGAGCCTCACCAGATCCATCACATGTGAAGCCCCTGTCCAGCTCGGTCCAGAGAAATTTCTCCCCGTCGTGAGCCTCATTATGATGAGTTTTCACGTCGTTGACGTTACTGGCGGTGAAATCACATCTGTAACACTTGACGGTCACGTCCATTTCTATGCCAACAGCCTGAGGGGATTTGCCATGCTGCAACACACCCTCATAATATAGACACTTCATTTGGAAATGAGGGATCATGAACTTAACTTTAGAGAGCATTCAACAAACAGGCAATCATAAACACATCAATACACACTAACAGAAGGTAAAAACCAACACACAGAAAAAAAATTATTGTTAAAGAGATGCCCTTAGCAGGAAGATGGTTGTTTATTTTTTCACACTCGCCCGATTGGCAATGATCCATTCAAGAATAGGCGTTCAGTCCTCACTTATTCTTACGTACCGAGGAATACAGAGGCAAAAGGTTTCTCACTTGTTTCTTAGCAGCGCTTCCTTCCCCTACAGTCCCATCATCCCCTGCAACACTGTGGCTCCTAGACTTCTTGGCGTTCTTGCTGCCTGTTGGCGCGCTCCTCTTCAAGTTGACGCTGGTGTCCTGAAACTTGGCGATAAAAGAGTCCGTTTGGCCAATGTTGAAGTCAGCGTCTTTGGCCGCCTCTTCCTGGATCTTCAGAGCCAGCTGCCGTGTGCCTTCTAACAACTCCTCAACTTTATTTTCTTTCTTGACATTTCGTACATACATGTACTGCTCCTCATGACCTGTGGAGATTGAAGGATCATCTTAGGTGTAAATGTGAAATTGTAATGATAGAAACAACCCATACTACACGGTAGCTTAAGTATGTAATGGCATTGATGATTTTGTGATACATTATGATTTAAGCTTACCTTGTGATCTTGAGTGTCTCCGACATTGGTCGGGGGAGGGGAAAAATGCACCGCAGTTGGTGCAAGTGAATGGCCTGTAATTTACGTGGCGGTTCAAGTGATACTTCATCTTGGAGGTGGCCATAGTCTTCACGGAACAGGACTTGCAGATGAAGCGCCATGCTGGTATTTTCTTGGCCTCAAAGGGCAAACCAGGGTGGTCCCAGGTCATGTGATCTTGTATCCGACTCATCGATGTCTCACGGGAGTCACAGTAACCGCACTGGATGAGTTCATCCCCCTTTTCAAACACGAATCGCTTTCTGCGTTTCACAACCCCTCCACTCTCATCGACGCTGCCCTTGATTTTTCTCTTCACTGCTTTTTTACTGCCATCCCAGCATGCTGAGGAGTGATCTTCAGATTTGATAGCAACATTTGGTGCGCTTTTTGCAGGGGATGTGCTTTCTTCCCTCTGTGAGTGATTCTCCCTGGTGTGTTGGAGAATGTCTTCCTGAGTGTTTGTCTCATAATGACAGTAAGCGCACGCGTACTGCTTGGGCCCTTGACTAGCAGCGCTGGCACTCACAGCTTTAACAGGTGCCAGTTTTTTGCTGATAAGTTTCTGTCGATTTCGCTGGAAGCTCAGTGGGCCCATGAGTGGTTTGATTTTACTGGGTTTCGAACGCGGTGGATTTAAAGTGAAAGCATCCTCCTTGTAATCCACTCCTGGGTGCTCTTTGTCAACATGCTTCTGCATCAGCATGAGGCTCAGTGTTTGATAATTGCACACGGGGCAAGTGTGCGTCTGGTACTTCTCGTGAATTTTGTAAATGTGTCTCACAATATTGGAGCGATGGAGTGACGTGAACTTGCATTGCTCACAGTAGAATTTTGTAATGGGCCCTTCTCTGGCTTTGAGGACCTTAATTTTTGTAATGACATCCAAGGCTTTCGGCTTGCCCCCTGCTGGAGAACGATAGGCTCCAGGTGTATAAGACTCTTTAAGGGGCCGCCTTAGTGTGGAAAATGACTGTCCAGACTCGTCAGATGGATCGTAATTGCTTTTATCTGCCCCTGGATCATCATCCTCATTGTAATCATCCTCATTGTAATCATCCTCATGGTTTCCAATGAAATTATCAAACTCTTCAATTTTGCCTTCTTCATATTGCTCCTCATCTATTTCGGTCTTGACAACAAATTCCTCCTCAGGTGCTGGTTTTTTCTTCTTGCCAAACATGGCGACAACCAGTCCTTTTTGTGAACTGCTGGCTGCACTTTTCATCTCGTCATCATCATCTTCGTCTTCCTCATCATCCTTCTTCTCAGTCTTGGGCACCACCAGCGGGGAGCTGTCTCTTGAGGGAGGCCTTCTGATCAGATCGTTGACATTACCCCCCAGGTTGGCCAGGTCACTCACAAACTTCTGCACCCGCCCCCTTACGTCTGGCTGGGAATACTTGATGTTGATTGGCTGGCCGGCATGCTCCTCCTTGATGTGGGCGGAGACGTTGTATTTCTCAACACCTTCAAAGGGGCAGTAGGGACATCCGACAAGGTTCATCTTGAGATGCTTGAGCATGACGTGGCGATGCAGGGGGTACTTCCTCGGAAACTCCCACCGGCATATCAGGCACCTGAACTGACCAGTAGGCCTGAGCTGATAGAGTGACCCAAGCTCTCTGTCCAAAGCATCACGACCCAACATCAAAACATCTGGGTCGACTGAATTGTACTTTTTAGCCTTGACACCAGCTGGGGGTTTATTCCCAAATCTGAAGGCAGCTCCTTTGAATTTTGCCAGCTTGTTGGCCAGGAGTTTTTTTTTCTTTACTCCCGCCTGAGTTTTGAAGACGTGCTTAAAGCTGTTGCCCATGTAGCTGGTGATGTTGTCATTGGACGACAAGCCCCGCATGATTTCATTGATCTCTGATTGGTCAGCATCCCCGGAGCCACCTGGAAACAAGAGGAGATAATATTACAATTGTAATACATTAGTTTCATTACAATAATATTCATTTGTTCACACTATTATCAGGTAGTCTTTTTTGTTTACCTACATCATAAAATTTTCAAAGTTTCTTCTTTTATATCAGATCATAAAATAATTAAAAACATAAAATTTGTTTTCAATTAAAAAAATTAACCCATTATCAACATCTGCTTACACTATAAAACCTCTATCTAGCCAATAAAACAATAGTAATTTATTTTCAGATACCTTCAATTTTGAGCTAGATTATTTATATTTATTCTGAAGGCTTACAAAGACTAAATTGTTTTTGTTTTTTTAATTAATCATTGAAGCTGCGAGTTCTAGGAGTTTATATTTTTCACTAATCTTTTAATTCATCTATTTTGCTGGAAATTGAATGACACCTGTTTTGCATTGTGTATTTAAAGTCCTTAAGGTAAAGTTGAACACAAAACCCTCACAATGTCATTTAGCAGAAGTTTATAAAAGAAGACACTTACTGTGAAGTTCACCGGCTGCTACTTTGGCCAGGAATTCTGACACTTTCTGGCTGAGATCCACATCCAGGGTCTGGATACTGACAGGTGAAGATTTGTGGCATGCCAGGATGTGATCAACAAGCTGATGTTTCTCCACACCTTCCAGTCCACAATACCCACATGCCAGGAGGGCCACCTGTAATGAAAGGCAGGTTACTGTATTTGATATAAGCAACATAAGAATAGGAAGATTTGCTCACAAAAGATTGCCTCTAAACCTCCAATTGACACCCTAGAGATAATTTACTAATAATAAATTTACTTATCTCATTAATATATATAATAGCCCAGTGGTGTGGGTATGTTTGTAAGTAACGCTGTAACGCAAGCGATGTACGACAGTCTACAGCAGTTAGTTTAGTTGAAAAATCTGTGTGTTGATGAGCGCTGTAAAAATATTTAATACGATGACGTCATTGTTTGGTGTGCATCGGTGCGCAAAATACAACCCCTATTATTATTATTAAATAAATACTTTGCGTACATTTCATAAAGTTTAATAATTCGTATTTATCAAAAAAGGACAAGTTAGTTGGTCTTTAAAAAAAGGTTGGCGCCGTAGGCGCCCAAAAAACGGGGGCGCCGCAGGCGCCACGGCGCCTGGCACAATCTAGTATTTATTAATCTCTGAGGATGGTGGGAAGTTGTGTATTGCCACTGTTATTATTGGGTTTTTTTTAAAGATAAACTTTCTGAATTTTTTTTTTAGTTATGAAATGGCAGCACTGCAGTGAAGCTAAGAACTATTTTTCCACCAATGTTCCCTTTAAGCTGTGTAGATATCCGACCTATTCCGTGCAGCAGCTCGGAGTTACCCACCCAGCAAATTTTGTAAAATATCGCACACAAAAATGAATGCTGTGCAACTCTGCACACGAATTTTTTTACTTTGGACACGGACCAACGAACCTAAGAGAGAACATTGCTTTCCACCCAAAACTAACAATCCTTAATAATTTTATCTGCATAGTAATTAGAAGGGAAGAAATCAAACTGCATTGATATTGAGTGCCTAAAGTCATACACAAGTGATAACCAAGACCCACCTTTAGATGAGAGATGATGATGTGACGATGTACAGCAAACTTGCGCTGGAACTGATTGGAGCAGGCGATGCACTTGTAAAACACCCCATCACTGTAATCATAGAGAAATCTGATCTTTTCATCGAGTTCCTCACTGCCCAGGGAATTAGTGGAAGTCCCAGATGTTTGCCCAGGCCCGGGGGATTTTTGACGTGACCTAACGCTGTCGTTACTAGTCTGGTCCATAGAATCATCGTATGACATGGAAGAGTAAGACACATCCCTGCCTTCGTCCAGATTGGCTTTACGATTTTTTATCACGTTGAACTGTTGAAGAAACTGGGCCACTTTTGTTTCAACATTAACCCTTATGTACCTGACACTCATGGCTTTGCCAGGATGGATTTTCTTGATGTGGTCCACCATTTTGTATTTCTGAAGACCTCTGTGGGCACAAAATGCACACTTCCACAGATAAATGTTGAGATGACGCAGAATGTGCACATGTATGAAAAACTTTTTCGGTCTCTCTGTACCACAGATCAAGCACTTCATCTGGGTGCCATAGTTTTCATACAAACACCGAATTTTAGCATCAAGGCTGCCACTGCCCACAACACAACTTTCTTCCATTAATCCTATTTTGCGGCCCATAGTGGACACCTGGACAGGATAGGAGTTACGACCCATGACGGATATATCGGGATGGCACTGCTGCAAGTGGATTACCATATCACGCCTCAGCATTGTAGAAAAGTTACACCTGGAGCAGAGTGAGGCCTCTTTGAAAACTTGCTCATCCGGGACGATCAGTACCTCCTCTTGGCTCGTGAGTGAATGTTTTGTTGGGCTCTGTGAACTGGAGCCAACCTTGGCCTGTCTAAGGTCCTCCGAGGTGGCCTTGGCCAACTTGTCAACATCTTCATCGCTGCTAATGACCTTGACCTCAGAGTGAAAGGAGTTCACGTGCTGGACTATCTCGGTTTTGTTGTGTGAGCTGTAAGAGCACTTGGGGCACTGGAGGGCAGCACTAAATGTCTCCCCGCCTTCTGGTATCACAAACAGCTGCTCAAACATGGTGGCAGACTTCTGAGGTTTAGAAGGAGACGAGCCGGGCTTCTTCAAGCTGGTCATGATCTCCTTGTTCAGGGATTCCTCCAGCTGGTCCAGAGACTCCTCCATGGAGGTCTCAGCAAATGACCTGTCCACTTCAGTCGTGTCGATGGCCACAATTTTTTTGACCAGTGCAATCGGCTTGCCTGGGTGTTTCTCATTTAGATGATCATAGAGCAGTTCCCGGGCGGTGGACATACAGCTGCAGTACTTGCACCTGAACATGGTCAGAGTAATTTGACCTATTTCAGAATGTCTCTTTACATGATTCTTCAGATCAGCTGCCTTTGGTAGGAGATATTTACAAATAGGACATTTAAATTTTCTCATTTGATTTTCAAGAACCTGGCCTGGTTGGAGGGCTGCCTGTTGGCATACCATTTTATTGAAAAGTTCATTCCTTTCATTTATTTGTGAAGGGGTCAAGTGTGGCATGTCAACGTTTGACTTTTCTTTGGCTTTTTTGGCACTGCCTGAAGGCTTGGTGAAGTCAAAGACAGCATCACAGGAACTGTTGTCTGGAGACTGGAGACTGGAATGAAAGGAAGGGGAAGCCCCTGAGTCTCGCGGCGAGAGATCATATGACGACAAGGGCGTGTCTGTGGGTGTGAGGCTCTCTATTGTGAACTCTCCTTTGTCCCTGAGGATATTGTGCTTCCGCTGGTAGTGAATGGCCATGTGGATTTTATGCCTGGTCATGTAGTCGCATCTTTCGCATTCCAAGACCCTGGACTCTAACGACCTGGACACGACAGAGTACTGGTCCTCGACAGGACCAAAGCCCCGATGTTTGCGGTCCCTGTTGCAGGTGATGTGCTTGACGATAGTGTGCTTCTGATTGGTGTCAAACTCACACTTCTTGCACCTGTAGAGCAGAAATTTGATGAGGCCAGGATGACAGGTTATGTGCAACCTGAACTTCATTTCACTGTCGAATCCCTGGGGGCAGAACATGCACTTGAAGCGTTCTTTCCTCGTCGGAGGCATTCCGTGTGACCTCTCGTGGCAGTTAAGGCGTTTCAGGTCTCTGGCAATGAAGGTGCAATATCTGCACTTGTAGTTTTCCGCCTGGCGCTCACT
Organism: Radix auricularia; assembly: GCA_002072015.1. NCBI lineage: Eukaryota > Metazoa > Mollusca > Gastropoda > Lymnaeidae > Radix > Radix auricularia. Next base: position 58,208 of record MUZC01004809.1, on the reverse strand, counting down.
CATGGGCACATAGATCCTCCTCCGAATCCCATTTTCATCAATAGAGTAAACGGTTGTAGCCTCATCTGTAGCCCCTGATCCCTCAAGCTCATCCTCGACATCATCATCGATCTCATCCTTGACCATAAGCGAACACAAATCAGACCCTTCAGAATTCGGACTCTTCCCACTTTCAGGAGTTCCAGACTTCTTTCTGGTAGAAGACATTGCCATTCTGGAAGAGGGTGACGGAGAATCGCGAGAGCTTGTCCCAGCACTTAGAATCTCAGATAAACAACTTCCACTACCCGCCTTTGATGAGTCATGTCGACTGAGAATCTGATCAACAACAGAGGAACATCCATCGCCAGCAAAGCCTGGTGCTGGGGTCAAGGTCGGAGGCTGCATTTCCTGCAGGTGTTTCATCTGCTCATAGCCATTCACTTTTCGGTCATTGCAAATGAGCTGCTTGGCAACCGACACCATTTTGGGTTTTCCGGGGTGAGCAGAAGTTATGTGATTTAAAATTACTCTACGGTCTGTGGCCTTTGATGGACAATGTGGGCAGTTTATGCTGTGGATGACATTGTCTTCAACATGGTTCTGTAACATATTTAAGTCAGCGAAAACAACTCCACAAGCGTAACACAGGGGTTCTAAAATCTCCGGGTGGGTGAGCTTTATATGGTTGATGTAATCGGTGAGCATATTTGTACCGAATCTGCATCCATCATTACCGCAGACATACAACGGGGAGGATTTGTTGTGTGTATGTGTATGGTTGGAGATGTGTCTGACAAGGTCATTTTCATTAGGGCTCCTGTGGCCGCAGTAGTAGCAAGGGAAGTAGGTCTCGGATGAGTGGAAGTTGATGGTGTGCTCCTTGAACTCGGCTGTGCTCAAACAGCTAAACAAACAGTTGAGACCACAAATGAAGAAATTTGAATCCTTCACCTGCTGTTTGGCCACCTGACTGATACTGGATGCAGAATGTGAATTGTTGAGATGTGACGGGGCAGGGTGTAATGGAGGGGGCGGCAACATAAGACCAGGACAGGTCAGCTCGGTTTTGTACATGGGCTGCTCCGGTCCAAGAAACGAAAGCAGCTCTGGTTCTTTCTCCTTTTCATCAGAGGATGAGTCTATGATAAAATTAGGCTCCAGGTCAGCTTTAGGTAAACTGGGGTAAACATTCTCAGGGTCAATGTCCTGAGCCTCCTGAAGGGAGTAAGAAGCAACGATCTTTAAACCTGACTCATCAACAGAATCTCCTTTATTGGAACCATCCTTCCCTTTAGGGCTGGGCTGGATGACAAGTTCAGAGGCACCAGAGGTAAGCACCTGCCTGAGTTTTGAGAATCCCTGAGAATGTTGTTTCTGTGCTGTTTCAGCTTTAGTTGAGTTGACAACACTGTCCACAGCACTGTCCACAGCACTGTCCAACACATCATTAGCTGAGCTTTCTCCCACACTTAGACTAGGGGCAATTTTATCACCTGATCCATCCACTGAAACATTGCCAGCATTATTATTCAAGGATGACTTTTCTGAGATTTTACTTCCATTCATATCCACAGCTGGGTCATCATTATTATCCAGGGCTTTTTCTTTGGTTTCAGCACTGGGAACAATGTCTGTCTTCTTCTTTCTCTCAGGATCTTTCTCAAGAGGCACCTTGCCGGCCACCTTGGCCATGAAGCTGAGAACCCCTGACTGGGTCACTTCCTTGATGAGAGCTTTGGCCTTCCTTAGTGCTCGCAGGGCACAACTCATTTTTGCGCCATTGTGCGACTTATGAACATGTCTGCTAATCTCCTTGCGGTTAATGAAGCACTCCTTGCAGTAGAGACACTGGTAGGGGCGCACCATGAGGTGGCACATGAGGTGCTCTTCGAAGCCGTGCCCAGCGCTGGAGAACTCACACTCTTGACACATGAACGACTTTGTGTCCTTGTCCAGCATTATCGTGATTTTGACTTTCTCCTCATCTGTCTCATTGTCGCAGGAATGATTGTCAATGAGCCTCTTGTCCTTCATCACACACAAGCACTTGGGGCATTTGAATTTAACGGGCCTCTCTGCGTTCTTGTTTGGCGTATCACTAGCATGGCTTGTTGAGGGCTGGTTCACTGGGGATTCTGGCTGACCACTGTCCAATGTTTCTTTTTTGTCTTGTTCGCTAATCTGAGGAGCATGTGTTTCGACGGCTGAATTGAGTTTTATTCCAGGAGAAGTTGGATTAGCCACCAACTGTGGCACAGTTTCATCTCCTTTTTCACCAGAGGATTCAAGCTTATCACGAAGCTGAGGATCTGTATCAGTTTTGGCATCACAGATTGTATCCAGATTTTTATCTACAGCGCTGTCTGGTTCCTTCCCTGAGACATTGTCATCTCCAGATCTGAGTAAATCATCAGTACCGGGTAATGTGATCTTTTCATCAGTACCGGGTAATGTGATCTTTTCATCAGTACCGGGTAATGTGATCTTTTCACTGCCATTTGCATCAGTTTCAGAAGGCGATTCTGAGTTCAAAACACGCGTTTCGTTTGAACAGTGTGAGTTCAGCAGTGTTGACTCATTTGTTGATGCAGTAGCCACTGCTGCATCTTCTCCATTTAAAATCAAATCAGAACAGTTGCCCGGCCTCGCACATGTCTGTTGTGGCTGGAGTCCTAACTTTGATGTATCGTCTGCTGCTTCCATTGTTGAATCTTGCACTGGATCCATTGCTTTTACTACTGTCCAGACCTGTAGTAGGAAAAAAAAAGGTTTTAGTCATGCCACATACAATACACAGTTTAACCAATGTATTTAATAGTGAATGACTTTGATTTTTGAAACTCAATTTAAATTCAACACAGTTTTCATCAGTTAAAATTCTAAAAAAAACAGCGTGTATTCTATGTACATACTTTTTTTTACATTAATGTGCATATATACTTTTCTTTGATTTTGACCATAATGTTCGTGACTGAAAACTGTCACACATCCATTGAATACCCATGAAATATTACTTAAAGCCCACATAAAAACACTGGCTGCGGTTCTGGTTGCAGTCGGTGGACCAGGCCAACAGCTGCACAAAACGTTTCGGAGAGTACGGCCCAGAAGGAAACAAGTTTGTGTTCAAGTGTTTATGCCAACCGCTGGTCAGAGGCAAAAAAAAATATACACTTAACCCAGGGGTTTCTCTGTCTCATTTTTTATTTCTTTTACGTGATATCAAACTCAAGTGATAGTGCATCATCTCATTCAAAACCGTCTGTGATCCCGTTGTCAAGGTTCTGCATTACACTTTGCTGCTTTTATAAATATAATTATTTTTTTCGTTTAATAAAATATTTTTTTTTTCTATAAGGTAAAATGTATTAGCTTCTGAAAATCAAGCTTTGTTAAAACTTTCCATTTAATACACAAAATGTCTATATCTCAGACACTCCAAATCTTAATCACTAGTAAACTATTGTTCAAAGAACAGTGCAAAGTAACTGACGCGGTAGTATGATAGATAGAATACATAATATATCAGGGGCGGATTAGGGCGGGAGGACTAACTGGTATAAAACCAGGAGCTCCGAGTCCCAATGCTTTAAGGACCCCAAACTTATTATATTGTATAACAAAGTGGCTGAACCGGGCCCCGGGTGGCATTGCAGCCAGGAGCCCCGGGTGGCATTGCAGTGAAGGGCCCCGTTCAATCTTAATCCAACCCTGTAATTCATATACTAAAAAATGAGACCCACAAACAACATCTCATAGTTGTGCTGTTAACAACGAGCGGGAATAAAGGGGCTGAGCAGCAGAGTGACTCACATCGAACAAAGCCTGGCATACATTGTTGTGGGGTTGGGGGGGTATAGTTGAGGACGTAGATAGGAGACAATAGATAGTGAGTGACTTTAAACAGAGCAAGTCAATGAAATGTGTATTTGATAACCTGCAGGTCCTGGGACCATGCCCATGTCATGAACTCGTCAATATTCGATGGTAGGTCTTTAGCAACAGACTGGTGGGAAGTGATTGACAACTGAAATTTGAAGGCATCTCATTTTCAACTGACCGAAATGATATGTCAACGTCAAAAACATCAGTGTCTTTTGTGTCACATAAATACACGCATGATGCACACTCACTCATGACGCACAGTCACACGCATGATGCACACTTATTCACGACACAAACACTCGCATGTTGCACACTCATGACACACAAACACGCATTGATGCACACTCACTCATGGCACAAACAGTCACACGCATGTTGCACACTCATGACACACAAACACGCATGATGCACACTCACTCAGGGCACACAAACGCGAGCTCGGTGCACACTCACTCACAACACAAAAATACACAGTGATGAAAACTTCGAGGTTAAGCTCATCATTTAGCCTCAGTTTTGTACTATTTCGTCATACGATTAAAAATACTTAAGTCTTTCAATTAATTAAACTCACAAATAAGCAATATTTTTTTTCTTAAATAACAGGCATGTGCTGCATACCACTCCCTTCCACTTACACAGTTTTTAAACAATTTTTCAACTCTGCTGGCAAGTTCTGGCAAGGCTTATTAGGGAGTAAGGACACAAGAGGCATTGTTGGCGGCCTTGTTTTCCTCACATCATACGCCTCGCTTCCACTGTTTTCCCCGGTGTTGGCCTCTAGCCTGTAAGCCATCTGATCAAGTAGGCAGTTCGACCGGCCTGGCAAGCAAAGCCCAACCAGCACATGGGAGCCTGCCCCCCCAAGGCCTACATAGGGAACGACCGACGACCTGTTTAGCAAAGCCCGGCCAGCACAGACCACCAGTGTGGGCCGTGCGTCCCCTTTGTTGTCTTGTACCGACCTCCGGGAGAATAGACAATAGTAATGACTTGGTCCGGCATTTTTCATCGGCGTCGCCTGTGTGTGTTTGACCGGTGGTGAGCCGTGTCCAAAAATGTCTCCCATGGAAGAACGCTAACACTAACAGCATAGAAACACAAGCGTGATGCAATGATACTATCGGATGTATTCTCTAACTTGGTATTTCATTTAGTCCTGGGATATGTCCTAACTTGGTATTTAATACGGGGTTATAGGCTAACTCGGGATTCTCAATCATGGGAAAGATGTTTAATTGTAAGTAAATAATGGGATATGTGCTAACTTGTATTTAATCCGGGATTATTTGCTAACTCGGAATTCAAATATGGATTATATGTTAGCTTATAATTTAATCATCGGCCAGGGCCGGCTTTAGGAATAGGCAAACTATGACTCCGATTGATCTCATCATTAGTTTGGGCCTCACATAAGAATCTTTCCATATTTATTAGATTTTATTGTAATAACAATAGGGCCACCAATTCCCTTCGCCCTTATGTCGGACTTGCCTCGAAAGTTGTTTTTCCGTCTTGATCGACGCGGACCAATCTCATTGTGGGATATCTGATTAGGCTTAGCGTTAAATCCTAATATGCTTACCCTGAATCCCCTCCCGCCCTCATCTCGTTGGAGCAACGTTGGCCTGTGAGCATGTAGCAACGAATGCCTATGAGCAGGTAGCAACGAATGCCCGTGAGCAGGTAGCAACGAATGCCTGTGAGCAGGTAGCAACGAATGCCTGTGAGCAGGTAGCAACGAATGCCTGTGAGCAGGTAGCAACGAATGCCTGAGAGCAGGTAGCAACGAATGCCTGTGAGCAGGTTGCCACGAGCAGGTCATAGATGTACGAACACTCCCAGCGTGCCGCCTATGATATGAGTCATTTTCAATGACATCGGGGTTGTGGGGAGGCGGGCGAGCAGAGCAGATTTCTGTCCTGTCCACCCAGCTGACATCACCGTGTCACAGTGGGACATCCCTCAAAAAGTGGGACACACGGTTTCCTTCTGCTTCCCCATGAAGCGGGAAATGTGTTACTTTACAAATCAAATGAATCGTCTTTCTTTCTCAAATGAAATGAAAATTCTGACAGGTTTTGCGAACAAAGTATGAGTGAGACTGCAATCAGGCTTATTGATACAGAGGCGTGACAACGATATTGGCATCGGGGCAGGTGCCAGGGGCGCCGAGGGTTAATCCTTCATTAATCAATGAATTCTGCATAATTTAGTATCTTCCCTATCTCTCAAAAGCGCCAAAGATGAATTAGCCATCGGCGCGGAAAACCCAGTTACGCTTCTGTATAGATGAGTAGATGTATAAGATACAAACAGGGCCGGTCTAAGGCCACTGCAACCTATGCGGCCGCAGTGAGCACAGCGCTAAGGCCCTGCCTATCTTAATTTTCACTTATTATCCGTATTAATTCCTCATCCATACCCCAACTGGGCCCCGCGCAATCTGTTTCGCATACTAAGCCGCACAGGGTCCCGCAGTTGCTAAGACCGGTCCTGCATACAAGCAGGGTATGAGTGAGCCTGACAATGACAAGACGTCACAAAACTTCCAACGTTTCGGAAAAGAGCATTCTTCAACGGACAAATGGCTCACTCACTCACTCACTCACACCTTGTTTGTATTTTATCCATCTACTGGCCAGGGTTTGTCCCTGTAAGTGACTAGTATTTTATCCATCTACTGGCCAGGGTTTGTCCCTGTAACTGACTTGTATGTTATCCATCTACTGGCCAGGGTTTGTCCCTGTAACTGACTTGTATGTTATCCATCTACTGGCCAGGGTTTGTCCCTGTAAGTGTAACTGACTTGTATGTTATCCATCTACTGACCAGGGTTTGTCCCTGTAAGTGTAACTGACTTGTATGTTATCCATCTACTGGCCAGGGTTTGTCCCTGTAACCGACGTCTTCATGTGGTCAGTAAGAGCCACCGTTTATTATTATTTATACTGTATACCAACGATGGCGAACCTATGGCACGCGTGCCACGGTCGGAACGCGAATAAAATATTACTCCTTTACAAAACCTCCATTTTCGGGTTGCGTTGAATTGTTAGCACATTGCTGTTAGCAGGTAGATTTTGGTTTGAATTGTTGGCACATTGCTGTTAGCAGGTAGATTTTGGTTTGAATTGTTGGCACATTGCTGTTAGCAGGTGGATTTTGGTTTGAATTGTTGGCACATTGCTGTTAGCAGGTGGATTTTGGTTTGAATTTTGGGCACGCGGACTCAAAAAGGTTCGGCACCACTGATTTATACTTTATTGATTTTACTTGGTGAACCAAACTAAAAAGGCAGGTGTCAAAGTTTACCCCTAGGACTTAGCACATCATTCTGTAAATAACATCGTTTTGTCCGCTGCCAATTGGAATAGAATATTGACCTGATTGACCTCCCAACAACTTAACTACAGCCTTTTGTCAAACATCTTGAAAAATCAGATAAACTGAAAGCCATTGTACGTTTAAATGTTTTTAAACAAAATCTGAGCGCCTGCTGAGTGGGCATATTTCTTACATCACCCATCAACCTTAGTAGGTGCCCACTCGTTTGGCCTCAACTGTAGGTTCCCACTCACTGACAGTATACTTTAGCCCATCTCCCCCGCCCGTCAACTCTAGCTGTCCACTCACTGACAGTATACTTTAGCCCATCTCCCCCGCCCGTCAACTCTAGCTGCCCACTCACTGACAGTATACTTTTACCCATCCCCCGCCCGTCAACTCTAGCTGCCCACTCACTGACAGTATACTTTTGCCCATCTCCCCCGCCCGTCAACTCTAGCTGCCCACTCATTGGCACCAATCCTAGTTTCCAGCTCACTGGCAGCGTCCATTCGTCTATCCTCGCCCCATTAACCCTGAGCTAAAAGCCCACTTCCTGGCTGTGTAATTTTGTGCCATAGCAGCCCTGTGGGGGAAGAAAGGAATCACTGCCGAGGTCAGCTGTATTATTATCACTTCAACTCTGGGTTCACTTGAAATTAAACCGGTGGCCATGCAGGGTCAGTGCCGCCCCGTGGTATGACAAGATCAGAGGCGTCACTAGAGTGATGCAGACCGCACCGGGTGACACCAAAACGTTTTTTTTAAAAGTACCCGTTCCCTTTATTTGGCACTGGCAGGCTGGGATGAAGTTTATGGGGTAAGTTTTGAAGGGTTGACAGTTGACATCATGTGCTACCGAACTGGGTGACACCAACCCTAGTGACGCCATTGAACAAGATCCCCCAACATAACAACTACCCTCATCATATGGACACGAAGTTCCGCCTCTGCCACTCCGAGGGATTTACTGCTCTTCCTTCATAAAAACTCCAAAAGGACCTCGGCTTTAATCTCCTCTGAGTTAATTGTCATACTTTGCCAGCCCGAGAGAAATGTCAGCCGCAAAGCATCCACACCAACAACCTCCACACATCCGCACGACCAGCACATGGCTAACACACCAGAGACTTGATGGAGAACTTTTCTCCCACACCGCTATAATAATCAATGAAATATGTTTGGCGAGCCTGGGCCGGGGCTTGGCAGATTGGCTTGATAGCTGGCAGCTCGAAGTGGTCGGGCCCCAGGCCCAGGCTGCAGCCGGCAACCACTGGCTTGCTTGCATTCTTCCCCCACGGCTCGAAATAGATTTCTCCCGTCAGCCCGGGCTGTTCAAAGTGGCGCGTTCCCTGGGCCTGCGGCGGCAGCGGAGATAAGCATTGCTACGACGTCAAACCGTGTCGCACTGTGTTCGCATGGGCGTAACGTAACGCTAGACCTTAATACGTCTCTCTTTTTATAAGGGGGGGCGGACGTCTTTTGGTGGTGGTACGGAGATAATTTCCTTCAAGATCCATTTTCATCAAATAACTGAAGTGACGGAAGGGGAGCGATGGACATTGGTGAAAACAAAATGATGAATGATTACACAGGCTGAATTTATTGGTATCCCTCCGTCATAAGTGACATAAGCCAAATAAGCAGAGGGGATGTTGGCTATGTTCGTTAAGTTAAATAACATACTATGTGATGCTGGTGACTGAAGAGCACTTAGTCCCTCTATAGGTGACTGGGGAGCCCAAATGCCCACTTTAGAAGACCGAGGAGTCCAAAAAGCCCAATATTGGTGACTGAAAAGTCTAAAACTCACTAATTGTGACTGAAGAGTCCGAATTCCTACCATTGATGACTGAAGAGTCCAAATTCCTACCATTGATGACTGAAGAGACAAATTCCTACCATTGGTGACTGAAGAGACAAATTCCTACCATTGGTGACTGAAGAGTCCAAATTCCTACCATTGATGACTGAAGAGTCCAAATTCCTATCATTGATGACTGAAGAGACAAATTCCTACCATTGATGACTGAAGAGACCAATTCCTACCATTGGTGACTGAAGAGACAAATTCCTACCATTGATGACTGAAGAGTCCGAATTCCTACCATTGATGACTGAAGAGACAAATTCCTACCATTGAATCATTTGATGACTGAAGAGTCCAAATTCCTACCATTGGTGA
>MUZC01004809.1:15084-34951 GCA_002072015.1 Radix auricularia | reverse complement strand
TGGTGTTTGAGCAATGTGTCATTTGGGGCAATGGTGTTGTGGAGGTGGTGTTAGAGCAATGTGTCATTTGGGGCAATGGTGTTGTGGAGGTGGTGTTAGAGCCATGTGACATTTGGGGCATTGGTGTTGTGGAGGTGGTGTTAGAGCAATGTGTCATTTGGGGCATTGGTGTTGGGGAGGTGGTGTTAGAGCAATGTGTCATTTGGGGCAATGGTGTTGTGGAGGTGTGTTAGTGCAATGTGTCATTTGGGGCATTGGGGTCGGGTCACCGGTATCGTCTAGACATTGATGTCATTTGGTGTAGTAATATATATGATCAATAGACCAATCGAGAAGATCATACCAATATATTTTTGTTTGAAAACTGTGGTTTAAAAGAGCGAGTTTAAAAAAATAAAATTTAAATTTAAAATCTCCGAAAAGCCAAAAAATTCTAGTGTAGGCCGGAACGCATGAATTAATTATGTGATACCATTCTTTTCAATTTAAGCTCACAAGTAAATAACACGTGTTTTAAATCGTAAAGGATTGAAGAAGTTGACAGATGAACAACGGCACTTTAGACTAATCGAACGTAAAAAGAGCGATTGGGCAAACCAACAAGGTGTCAACAAATCGCAGTAAGACCTGTGTGATAATTAGATGGAGCTAAACTCACTTTTGTAAAGTTAAACTTCAAATATTTAGCTGATGTTTGGTTCAACGTGTTTGGTGGAACGTGTTTGGTGGAACGTGTTTGGTTCAACGTGTTTGTTTGGTTCAACGTGTTTGCTTGGTTCAACGTGTTTGCTTGGTTCAACGTGTTTGTTTGGTTCAACGTGTTTGTTTGGTTCAACGTGTTTGTTTGGTTCAACGTGTTTGTTTGGTTCAACCTGTTTGTTTGGTTCAACCTGTTTGTTTGGTTCAACCTGTTTGTTTGGTTCAACCTGTTTGTTTGGTTCAACGTGTTTGTTTGCTTCAACGTGTTTGTTTGGTTCAACGTGTTTGGTTCAACGTGTTTGGTTCAACGTGTTTGGTTCAACGTGTCGAGGGCCATCTAGAACTGGAAGTAACGATTTTTTTTTTAAAAAGAACAAATATTACAAAATGTAGTCTAAAAATAGAACATTACTCATTAAGCTATGACGTTTTCCGGTTTTACAATGGCAAACCCTATTAAGCATTGATTAACTTTAAAAACTCCATAATATTGGTAATGCTGGACATAGCTCTGTAGAACACACAAAAAGTGTAGAGAAAAATTACAAAGATAAATTTTTAGAAGTCAACGTAAGCCGTAGCCTAAAGGAATGTGTTGATGAAAATATAATAGTTAACAAGACATAATGATAGCAAAGCCTTGACCCATGATTCCCTTATAGTTGACTCAGTCCGTGGATTGATGTTGACAAGGATGATAAGACGGTGTTGTGATGCCAGTTCCTGTTTTCTTTTGAATGTTTAACTCCAGATGGTGAGGTGGGTGGTGCCATGTGAATCTGCTCCCTGCAGTACAGGTGCGCTTCGTTGTTGGGTTTAAGTGTACCGGACATCCTCTGATGTTTAAAGTGTTTCGGACACATCACTGCGGGTTGAAGGTGTGACGGACACACCAAATTTGTCTTAGTAGTAGATGCGTCGGACACACACAGTTTGTCTTGTAGTAATGTGTCGGACACACCAAGTAGTAGATGTGTCGGACACACCAAGTTTTTCTTGTAGTAGATGTGTCGGACACACCAAGTTTGTCTTTAAACAAACTGTCAACCGATCAACTAGACTACCTTGTAACAGACGTTCTTTCATTTCATTTGTATACACTTCTCTACACTTCACTACACTTCTCTACACTTCACTACACTTCACTACACTTCTCTACACTTCACTACACTTCCCTACACTTCACTACACTTCACTACACTTCACTACACTTCACTACACTTCTCTACACTTACACTTCACTACACTTCACTACACTTCACTACACTTCACTACACTTCTCTACACTTCACTACACTTCACTACACTTCACTACACTTCTCTACACTTCACTACACTTCTCTACACTGTCTTACACGCGTTACTTAATCGTACGTAATATTTTTTTCAACGATTCTAGCTCGAATTCATCATCAATATTATGTAACTAGATTGTGGCGGGGTGCCGTGGCGCCTGCGGCGCCCACTTTTTTTTTAGGACGCCTACGGCGCCAACCTTTTTCAAAAGCCCAACTAACTTGTCCTTTTTTTGAAAAATACGAAATATTAAACTTTCTGAAATGTACGCAAAGTATTTAATAATAATAGGGGTTTTATTTTGCGCACCGATGCACACCAAACAATGACGTCATCATATTAAATATTTTTACAGCGCTAATCACCACACGATTTTTCAACTGCTGTAGACTGTTGTACATCGTTCCTCAGCGTTCCACATCCAGTGACTTGGACTATTATATTATTTATTTGTTCCCACTAGACCGGCTCTAGCGTGTTAAGTATACTATGCTTTTTAAAGTTCAATTTATTTATCTCTTATATTATTATTATTTTTTTTAATTTTTAAAATATGTTTAAAATATCTTGTAATGCTAGAAAGCCAACGACTCCCCATAACATGTTTTGATCAGGAATTTTTTTCCTGGCTACAGAGTAAAGCAGCGACTACACTGCGCAGATATAAATAACAAGGCAGCTTGAAAAAGTGTTTTTTTTTCACTAATTGACTTCGCTATCGGTAGTTGAACCTGCTTTCTTCTGATCGCAAGCTCTGCATCTTACCACTGGACCACGATGTTATACAATGTTGATGTAACGTTCATGAACTAAGCTTTTTTTTTATCACGTTTGTTCATTAAAAACTACAGTGCGATGTTAAAGCTCAACAAGTCTTGAGTTTTACGGACGGAGAGAAGCAGGTGGTTGAAGATTAGGATATTTTTCCCAATCCCTCTGTTCATTTTTTATTGGAGTTTTAATTGTGTCAATAATTTAACGTCTACATAACCTTACATTCGCACAAAATAATCTATATATTTATTTTTTAAAATTGTTTTTGATTTATTGATACATGTGAAACGTGGCGTAGCTATGCTGTGGGTTAGGGACAGTCAGCCCCTGCCACACTTTTTTCGTTGCATCTCTACTATTCAGCTGGGGCCACATTTCTGGTTCCAAAGACTGGAGCAGTACTTTTGTCAAGTACTGCTAATTACCATTCGTCATTGAGAAATATAGGAACTCTATTTATTAGCGGCATTCTATTCTGTGAATATAGTCGTTTATTCAGGTCAAAATTTAATTATTATGGATAAATGAACACAATAGAATAATAAGTTTAAATACGCCTGGGACTGGCCCGAAAAACTCAAACTTTTCGGAAACGTTGACCAAGAGAACGGTCATAACAGCGGAGTTGTTAAAATTGTGTTTTCTTTTGATGACGTAATTTGCACGTTTCCAGATTTGCTTAATGAAAATATAGGATCGCCCTTAACTGTGGATCATATCATCATCATCATCATCATCATCATCATCATCATCATTGCCTGTCGTCCCATCTGGGGCATAGGCCACGAACAAAGGCTCTCCAGGCATCCCGGTCCTGTGCCAATCTCTCTAGCTGTCCACAGCTGTGCCCACTCTTTTTTTGGAGTCTGTCTTCAGTTCCCTTCTCCAGGTCATTTTGGGTCGACCTATTTTTCTCTTGCCCTGGGGGTTCCAAGTGAGGGCTTGTCTCACAATGCTGGATGTAGGCTTTCTGAGGGTGTGGCCAGTCCATCTCCATCTGCTCATCGTGAATATATGCGTTAAAGGTCTCAGGAGAAACTGCCGTTTGATAAAATTGTCTTTCTACTTTATTTTCATCAAAAGTCTAATATAGTCAACCACTATTACATTTTAGATACTATTTCGACCCTTAGATTGTTAGTCTTCACATACCCCCGGCCCCCCTCCCCCACAAGTTCTTAAAACCAGAGGCTACAGTTACATAATTGATGCTCGAGTGCGAAGAGTGAAGTGAAGAGGAGTCAGTACTCAGCTCCGACTTAAATTACATCAACGAAAAGACTAAAAGACTTTCAGACCGCTTCTATATCCACTTGGTGGTCCTTCTCCACACAGGTCATTCGAAGGACCCAGTGATATCTACTTGGTGGTCCTTCTCCACACAGGTCATTCGAAGGACCCAGTGATATCTACTTGGTGGTCCTTCTCCACACAGGTCATTTGAAGGACCCAGTGATATCTACTTGGTGGTCCTTCTCCACACAAGTCATTTGAAGGACCCAGTGATATCTACTTTGTGGTCCTTCTCCACACAGGTCATTTGAAGGACCCAGACATATCCACTTGGTGGTCCTACTCCATACAAGTCATTTGAAGGACTCGGAAATATCTACTTGGTGGTCCTTCTCAACACAGGTCATTTGAAGGACCCAGACATATCTACTTGGTGGTCCTGCTCCAAATAAGTCATTTGAAGGTCCCAGACATATCCACTTGGTGGTCCTTCTCCATACAAGTCATTTGAAGGTCCCAGACATATCTACTTGGTGGTCCTTCTCCTCACAGGTCATTTGAAGGACCCAGACATATCTACTTGGTGGTCCTTCTCCTCACAGGTCATTCGAAGGACCCAGACATATCTACTTGGTGGTCCTTCTCCACACTGGTCATTTGAAGGACCCAGTGACATCTACTTGGTGGTCCACCTCCATACAGGTCATTTGAAGGACCCAGATATATCTACTTGGTGGTCCTGCTCCATACAAGTCATTTGAAGGACCCGAGACTTATAAAGATCTCTTTTGTCAGGGTCAGTACTGGTGTATCAACCTCGGAAAATTTGAATTAAAAGTATTAACGAAGTTTGAAGATATTAAATAAATAAATGGTTTTTTTTAACAGTTTACTCTTAACACCTGTTTGTAAAAAAAAAAATCTTTAAATTTAAAAAAATAAATATTTAAATACTTATAAAAAAATAGAAAAGCATTCAAAAGCAAATCCAAGCATTTCGCTATTTTTCTTAGGTAATGTGGATACAAATAACTAAATTTTGGTATGCGCCGAAATGAAGTCTTGTACGTTGAATTTATCAAACTTGTTTTTGTTGTAGGTGAATCAATAAGATCCTGCACAGTTACCTCGCCACACCTCACTTCGCATTAGGAGACTTTTATGTCCTTAGATTTTGGTGCCCTTAGACTTTAGTACCCTTAGACTTTAGTGCCCTTAGACTTTGCGCCATTAGAAATAGGTGCCCTTAGACTTTGGTGCCCTTCAGTTTAATTTCTTACTCGATCCATTTTATTACGATGAAGTGTACATGCCAGAAACATCACTACTCCAAGATTAGTGATTTTCATGTTTCATTATTCCTCAAATGGACTATACTCATGACCGCTCTTGGAATCATGTTGGATTTTTGGAATCATGCCTGGCCCAGTCCTCTTTTGGTGCCACTGAGAGTTAAAAATAGGATTTTCTTTCTTTCAAATGGCGGTGACTGAAAAAATCCGAGAATTTTTTTTAAAAATATTGCGAACTACCAGTGCACACCGAGTTACAGACTATTTTAAGTTCACCTACAGATTTTCGCACAAGGCGGCAGCTATACTGAAATTAACCCGAATAATTCATTAGAACCAAGGCCCATGGCACGCCGTTCATCGGAAGACAACAAATCAACCCAACATAACATTCTGTCAACCCAACAAAACATACAGTAAGCCGAACATAACATAATGTCAACCCTACATAGCATACTGTCAATCCAAAACATAACATACTGTCAACCCAACATAACATACTGTCAACCCAACATAACATATTGTCAGCCCAACATAACATACTGTCAACCCAACATAACATACTGTCAACCCAACATAACATATTGTCAGCCCAACATAACATACTGTCAACCTAACAAAACATAGTGTCAACCCACCATAACATATTGTCAACCCAAATTTACAAATTGTGAACAAAAAAAATTTCTTTTGTTAGTTTCTTTGGAAATAAATTGAATAAAGAAGTAGAAGACGATGACTTTTATTTTGTAAGAGGTAGCAATGGATATGAAGAAGTCCTTCTCCCCTACCAACACTTACTCGCTCCATGTAATTGTAAGAGATAACAATGGATATGAAGAAGTCCTTCTCCGTACCACAACTTCTCGCTCCATATAATTGTAAGAGGTAACAATGGATATGAAGAAGCTCTTCTCCCCTACCAACACTTCTCGCTCCATATTATATAATTGTAAGAGGTAACAATGGATATGAAGAAGTCCTTCTCCGTACCACAACTTCTCGCTCCATATAATTGTAAGAGGTAACAATGGATATAAAGAAGCTCTTCTCCCCTACCAACACTTCTCGCTCCATATTATATAATTGTAAGAGGTAACAATGGATATGAAGAAGTCCTTCTCCGTACCACAACTTCTCGCTCCATATAATTGTAAGAGGTAGCAATGGATATGAAGAAGTCTTTCTCCGTACCAACACTTCTCGCTCCATATTATATAATTGTAAGAGGTAGCAATGGATATGAAGAAGTCCTTCTCCGTACCACAACTTCTCGCTCCATCTAATTGTAAGAGGTAGCAATGGATATGAAGAAGTCCTTCTCCGTACCACAACTTCTCGCTCCATATAATTGTAAGAGGTAGCAATGGATATGAAGAAGTCCTTCTCCGTACCAACACTTCCCCTCGCTCCGTATAATTAAAGACTTATAAATATAATGGTTCCGTCAAATTAAGGCAGATTGTGTCAACTCTAAAACGGAGGACTCATATTGTTTTCAGCCATGGACCCTCAATATGAACATCAATGTGAGCCACGGTCCCGTTTCAGTCATCATAACCTAAACGTTAATCTTTACAATGTCTGCCCCCGTCCTGCTGCGGGTCAAATGAGGGACATATGCAGGACAAAAAGGCCTTGGGGCATTAGGCATGTTAACTATTCGGCTGCTTTGCGCGCCTGTCTCTACTTCAGGTGTCGCTTTATTTGAATACTGAACAGGTTATTGCATATTCACGAAGACCTGCAACGAGCTAATGTGCACTGACTAAAAATGTACCGGCCATTTTTTTTTTCATTTATCCAATATATTCTCAGGCATCGAGAGGAAATAAATTATCTAAAATCATCTATTTTTCGTATTAAACTTTTACTAAAGACACACCTGAACATTATATAGCTCTGAAAGTGAATATTTGTGTTGAATGTTTGAGCTGTTGACTGTCAATGACAAATTGACTCTTGAAATCAAATCAAATTTTCATGATGGCTGATGGGACGGGAAGACTTCCTTTCTTTCGCGTAAGAGAAACGATCAAATCATGTCAAATCCATTGCCAGTTATGCATGGGAAACCGATGTAAAAATGTCGGTGTCTGATTTAAATCCGTGGTTCATAAGTTAACTTGTGCGGCAAGGTGATTTTTGTTAGGATGTTACCGGATAGACTCCAAATATCTGTCGGGTTTATCATGACGGCAAGACGGAAGCATTTTGTGTAATGATGTTTTATTTTTAAATTCTCCTATAACACGAACAAATCCCACCCGNCAAATCCATTTCCCATGACTGGCCTGCCTCACTGGCCCCCTAGGCTGGCGTTGTTTCGTCAAAATAACCACAACCTCCCCACCGCCCCGCTTTGCTCTCGTTCCCCGCCCCCCACTCTCCCTCCCCCTCTCTCTCCCCCAGCGCGTCTTTCGCCGATTCAGTGAAGCAGCAGCATTCGCCACCACCTCATCTCCAGCCCCCGAAAGGTCCCCAGTCAAAGCTTCAGCCAGACGCAGCAAGTCAGTGCGTGCTTCAACACGGCCTGGCGCAGTTCTCCTTGCCCCGAGTGGCTCCTTCCATCAGGCCGTTGTTCTGAGCGGCAGTCGATAAGCAAGCCTGAGGGGGGGAGAAGGAATACGGGGGAGGAGTGGCGGTGGGGGGAGTGCGGAGGCTGGGTTCAAATCCCGAAGACTGGCTGCCTGCAGGGAGTTAACGGACAGAAACCCCGTGTCTGGGATAGACAGACCGTTCACAGACCTGGCTCAGGGTAAAGGAGTGGATCAAATTGATGCGACGGGAAGCCATGAGAATATTTCCAGTTCCCGACGAGTGGTGACGACGGTGGAGAGCAGATAATCTTGGGTTTCGGCCGAAGTAAAGTCCTAGTCCAAGGGTCAGTCTTCTCGGTCAAGTTGATGGAGTGCGGTGAAGTTGTTTTAGCGTATGTGGCCGGAGGATAAGTGATAATTAGTCCTAACATGGCTGGCCTGCTTAATAAGTTTCACCTGGCGGGATGGTCGGGGATTTGATTTTTGGAACAAAATTAAATTAAACTTTAACAACAAGGAGCACGCTCTAAATATAATGGGATAACGAGAAATTTTGACTTCATTACTGTTTGACGAATTAAGACAGTGCCTGGAGCGGGTAGCCAAATGACCACCACGACCAATCTTTAGGTGGCGCCTGAATCTGGTTTTAACATGTTGAGTCTTATCTTATCTTAGATATACAGACGCTCCTTCTATGCAGAAGATAATTGCGTCCACAGACCATGAGAGATGATCTGTTGGCAAGTGATGCAGTGGTCACAGGCCACGGCTATAGGGGTTCCACGCATTACCCCAGCCGCCTAACTATTGTCTAGTTAGGTACCCATTCGGAGCTGGGTGACTCGGGGACTCCCCAGGCCCCGAGAACAAATCCTCACTTTCGTGTGGATTCGAACTCGTGACCATCGGTATGACAGTCAGCGTACCAAGGGGAAGTGATTGTAAGAGGCTGGTCATTTGGAGGTGTTGTTGGTCAGGATGTTGACGAGATGTCTTGTTTCTGGTATAAGGGGGGGGGTGGGTGTCGCGGATTCAACTTGGTCATCACCTGTGATGGGGTGTCAAGTTAGTCACCGTATTTCATAGGTGCTCGTGTGTTCACGTGATTTTTGTTACGGCGTTTGTGTGGTGGTGGCGGTGTCTTTTTGGGGACATTGTATGATGGCGTTGTGTTGTTGGGGCGTTGTGTTGTAATGTTGGGGCGTTGTGTTGTGGTGTTGGGGCGTTGTGTGGTGGCATTGTGTTAATGGGGCGTTGTGTTGTAATGTTGGGGGCGTGGTTTTGGGGCCTTGAGTGGTGGCGTTGTGTAGTGGTGTTGGGGTGTTTAGTGAAGATGTATCGACCTAGTGTGATTTAATATTTTTACTTTGACTCTTAGTCTAGCTTTAAACATAATGTTTTTAACACTGGCAAATCAAAGAGTAATTCAATGGAGCAATACTTTACCTGGTTGTCGCACGATGGTACATGGAGATGGTATATGAAGATGGTACATGGAGATGGTACACGGGGATGGTACATGGGCAAGGTACTTGGGGATGGTACATGGGGATGGTACTTCGAGATGGTACTTTGAGATGGTACATGGGGATGGTACATGGAGATGGTGTATGGTGATGGCACCTGAAGATTGTAAAAGCTTTATTACCTGATCCAGGTGCGGACCAGGTGTAAATGAGAGCTTTTCACCGGCAGAGCCAATACTTGTTTCAGAAATCAATCAATAAACAAAAAATGGCGACGAGAACGGGGAAAGTGATGAAAACCACCAAGAAATCAGTGCCAGGACCAGCAACTCCGTCTACCCAATGATATGGAATCTGGGACTAAAGAATAAAGTCACGATCTGAGTCAAGTCTTAGAGGATAAAATAGCGTTCTTCATTTCTAAAACCGGAAAACGTCATGGCTCATTTAATAATGTTCTATTTTTAGATTACATTTCAGCGGAACAATGTTTTGAGGCATAAATACAGTCAAATCACTATGTTCTCAAAATTGTTAGCTTAGTAAAATTACGAAATTGTTTGTTTTTTTTTAAATTTTGCAAGTCCAATCAGCTGTCTTAAATTAACGAAGAATTACAAATTAGCTGATGAGATCGATCATTCTCAATATACCTACATAATACACGTATTGACGCGTATCTTTTATTAATTTTTAAAATGAATTTTGTCCTTAAAAAGATAAATTTAGATATAATATTTCTATTAATAGATTTCCGCCATATTATGAACATCCCTATAACACAAAAATTTAAAGTGAAAAAGTATTCCGAAAAGGAGGGTGGGAAGGAGACACAACAAGCTGAACACGGAAGGGGAATGCACAATGAGTATGAGGCTATTGGAACGTTTTGTCTTCAGCATACGACTCATATGTGTTCTTTGTGTTATGTAGTCGTGTGAATAACACACATACACAAACACATCAAGACATACTAATTCTCTCTCTCTCTCTCTCTCTCCCCCCCCCCCCCGGAATTCGCTCGTAGAGTGGTTGGCCTTGATCAAACCAGGAAAACCAACTCGCCATCAACAGTTATAATTCTAATTTAAAAAGCGAGGCTAAACACAAGAGAAATCTCTAGATTTTTCTTTGGAAGCTGAGTGTTTATCTCGCGAGCAGTGCCAGAACACACGCTGTACGTGAATACGCACCAGTCTCATCATACAGACAAGGCTAGTACTAATGTGATGTCGCTGCTGGTTATGCAACTCGCTAAAGTTCAAAGTTTACAGTAAGAGAATATGAGTCATTGCACAAATTCATTGTTGCGTGTGGTTGAGACCGGTTTGAAAAAGTATGTGTGTGAGTGGGGGTCGTTCGATATCAAGTTTTTTTGGCATGGGAAGCAACATGCAACGTTTTATGTATTGTAATTTTGACAGCAGATATCCAACATGGTCAAATTAAAAAGTAAGTGGACAAGCGCTTGTGCGATTTCAGGCTGCGAACATTGGAGAATCCCGCATTAAATCTCAGTAAAAACATTCGGCTTGGAGGCTTTGCTGGATGTACAGAGGCGTTGCTGGATGTATAGAGGCGTTGCTGGATGTACAGAGGCGTTGCTGGATGTACAGAGACGTAGCAAAGACGTTTGGCATCTGGGATTCGTTTTCTGCCCGTCCCCCCATCCAAAATGTATAATAAAATTTATTATAAATAAAGTTCCCCCAAAGCCCATTTAACCACTCCAGCCATGTTCCCTCTACGATTCATTGGTCCGTGTGCAAAGTAAAAAAACACTCGAGTGCAAAGTTGCACAGAATCCATTTTGAGCAATAAATTGCAAAATTTGCATCGCGGTAATTCTAAACAGCTGCGCGGTGTCGGTCAGATATATGCGCGGCCGCGCAGCTTTAAAAGAAAACATTGCTCCCCAGTAGTCCGGCAACCCATGAAAACTGTCTGCCTCTGCACCTCCCATAATCGCACCTCTGGGGAGATTCAGGACTTTCATATAAAATATAAAAGTTCCAAAATTTAGAAGGAAATTAAAGAGAGTAGCTTCAAGTAATCTGTAGGCGGCTTGGTAAATATTGAACCGACAACACGTAAGCTGAGCCACATGAACATCTGGAACCTCTACGCAGGCCTCTCTTATAGCATACATTACACGGTGGACAGATATATCAATGGCTAGTGTTTACAACATACATGGATAGTGACCCTGGCTTACATGGGTAGTGACCCTGGCTTACATGGGTAGTGACCCTACCTAACATACATGGGTAGTGACCCTACCTCACATACATGGGTAGTGACCCTACCTAACATACACGGGTAGTGACCCTAGCCAACATACATGGGTAGTTACCCTACCTCACATACATGGTTAGTGACCCTACCTAACATACATGGGTAGTGACCCTGGCTTACATGGGTAGTGACCCTACCTAACATACATGGGTAGTGACCCTACCTAACATACATGGGTAGTGACCCTGGCTTACATACATGAGTAGTGACCCTACCTAACATACATGGGTAGTGACCCTACCTAACATACATGGGTAGTGACCCTGGCTTACATACATGGGTAGTGACCCTACCTAACATACACGGGTAGTGACCCTAGCTAACATACATGGGTAGTGACCCTACCTAACATACATGGGTAGTGACCCTACCTAACTTACATGGGTAGTGACCCTGGCTTACATACATGGGTAGTGACCCTACCTAATATACACGGGTAGTGACCCTAGCCAACATACATGGGTAGTGACCCTACCTCACATACATGGGTAGTGACACTACCTAACATACATGGGTAGTGACCCTGGCTTACATGGGTAGTGACCCTACCTATCATACATGGGTAGTGACCCTACCTAACATACATGGGTAGTGACCCTACCTAACTTACATGGGTAGTGACCCTGGCTTACATACATGAGTAGTGACCCTACCTAACATACATGGGTAGTGACCCTACCTAACATACATGGATAGTGACCCTACCTAACATACATGGGTAGTGACCCTACCTAACATACATGGGTAGTGACCCTGGCTTACATACATGGGTAGTGACCCTACCTAACATTCACGGGTAGTGACCCTGGCTAACAAACATGGGTAGTGACCCTGGCTTACATGGGTAGTGACCCTGGCTTACATGGGTAGTGACCCTGGCTTACATGGGTAGTGACCCTAGCTAACATACATGGGTAGTGACCCTAGCTAACATACATGGGTAGTGACCCTAGCTAACATACATGGGTATTGACCCTAGCTAACATACATGGGTAGTGACCCTAGCTAACATACACGGGTAGTGACCCTACCTAACATACACGGGTAGTGACCCTGGCTAACAAACATGGGTAGTGACCCTGGCTTGCATGGGTAGTGACCCTGGCTTACATGGGTAGTTACCCTACCTAACATACATGGGTAGTGACCCTACCTAACATAAATGGGTAGTGACCCTACCTAACATACATAGGTAGTGACCCTACCTAACATACATGGGTAGTGACCCTACCTAACATAAAAGGGTAGTGACCCTAGCTAACATACATGGGTAGTGACCCTACCTAACATAAAAGGGTAGTGACCCTAGCTAACATACATGGGTAGTGACCCTACCTAACATACATGGGTAGTGACCCTACCTAACATACATGGGTAGTGACCCTACCTAACATACATGGGCAGTGACCCTACCTAACATAAAAGGGTAGTGACCCTACCTAACATACATAGGTAGTGACCCTACCTAACATACATGGGTAGTGACCCTACCTAACATACATGGGTAGTGACCCTACCTAACATACATGGGTAGTGACCCTACCAAACATACATTACACATGTTTCCAATTTAAAACGTCGTCTGATTGCTTGAGGAAGAGTGCAAACTCGAAGTTACGTCAGCAATGATTTCCTTAGTACTTGAGGAAACTGTGTCATTTTACCAGCTCACGCCATCAATCTCATCATGAAGACAATCATTTCCATTGCAACCTAACTACAACATTCCCTTCACCGAACCCACTTCGTAGCCCACCCCTGGTCTCGACCGCACAATATGACAGGACAATCCTCTTCTCCCCCCTCCCCCTTCTTTTTTCCTTCTGCTAAATCCTCACCAGCCATCGCCGCAGGAACCTGGCAACCTCGATTCGAAAACCCTTACGCCAAAAATCATTGAAAAACATCCCAGCCATCTTCAAACGAACTAGACTAGCCAGACCCAACACAGGCGTTTTGGGACCGATGCAGACGTGGCGTCGGCCTGCGAACGCCAGATGGATCCAAGACTCCCCGCATAGCAAGCGGGCCTCGACCCACTTGAGCTCCGGGTTGTAATGGATCTAGTTCATTCTCTCCTAGCGCGAGCTGTGTTCTATTTTTGGCCACTCCGGTCGCTGGGCTTGCCACGAAACAGCAGATGTGTCCAACACATTGGATTCAAACGGCTGGACCGAGTCGTGCTCGACAAAGTTGCGGGCAGACGACAGCCGTACTGATAGATCTGGTGGATTTTCCGAGGCTTGTAAGACCCTGGTGGCTATGGGCTATGGCAGTGAGTCACGGCGTCACGGGCTGTCTTGCCTTGCGAAAGCAGGACAATAGTTTGCTATCCATAAGACTGACTCCAGCATGCGTTAACATATGCATAGACTCACACTGAAGCTGACAATAGAATTGAAACGGCTTGGGGTTTCATGAATACTTAAAGACATGCCAATGGTTTGGTAGTTGCCAAATCCCTTAATGTATATGCTCAAATATCGGTCTCTTATAAATGTTCAAATTATATTAAAAAGGTCACAATGCGGAGAAGTAATTTTAATGAGGGCTATAGAATAACAGTGTTGTTGCTACGATGACCTTATAACTGTTAAATCTTAATATCCTCAAGTGTGGTAACTAGTGAATCTTAATCTTGATCTACTCAACTGTGATAATTAGTGGCTCTTAAAATCATAATCTACTCAACTGTGATAACTAGTGGCTCTTAATCATAATCTACTCAATTGTGATAACTAGGACTTGTAAGTTGCTTCAAATCTTGGCAGGAGGGGTTGTAAACATTGGAGAAATTGAAAATTTTAATGTCTAATAAAATTGCAAGACTAGACAAAAACCATGGATGGGCGTAGGACGCAATAATCTTCCGTGTCTGTCACAGATAACGTGAGGACCGTACATTGACCTTCGACTCTCAAGACACACGGCAGATAAAAGAAAGACGCCACAAAAGTCTCGAGACATTGTCGCTAGGCTCGTTGGCAGTCCAAAGAATTAATGGATGATCTGGACGCGTTTTGGGGGTAGTTCCAGTGTCAGTGAAATCAACGATTGCTCTCTGTGTACTGTATAGAGTTTAGTAACTTCATTATTTTCACGTTAATTTATTCCAGCCGAATACAGTTGCTCACAGACTAGTATCCAAGAGGTTGGGAAAGATGAGATGAGAAGGGATAGAGGTGTTAATAAAGACTAGGGAAAAAAACGGTTTTTGCAATTAAAGAATTTGCGAGGGGGTGGGTAGGGGCTTATATTATATGTGAATCTTGTAGCCAGGCTCCAAAATGAGCCACGCCAATGTGATCAATGTCTGTGTCAATGTCAATGTCTGTGTCAATGTCAATGTCTGTGTCAATGTCAATGTCAGTGTCTGTATCAATGTCAATGTCAATGTCTGTGTCAATGTCTGTGTCAATGTCAATGTCTGTGTCAATGTCAATGACAATGTCAATGTCAATGTCAATGTCTGTGTCAATGTCTGTGTCAATGTCTGTGTCAATGTCTGTGTCTGTGTCAATGTCAATGTCAATTGTCTGTGTCAATGTCTGTGTCAATGTCTGTGTCAATGTCAATGTCAATGTCTGTGTCAATGTCTGTGTCAATGTCAATGTCTGTGTCAATGTCTGTGTCAATGTCAATGTCAATGTCAATGTCTGTGTTTTCCCCAAAGCCGATCCTTACGCCCCAGTTCACCGGGTATTGTAAACACCGTCCTCACTGTCAACCCCAGGTCATGTTGTGCTTGACCTTCTCCCTGGCCACTGCAACCCCCGCGCCCACCCCCACCTCCATTTACTCCGTAACATCATCTGATCAGGTGAGTGCTGGACTTATTGATTTACCTGACGCTTTCGTCACCTTAGCTGATACAGTGGAAGTATTCGGTTCGATTTTTTGACTCTCTCCCGAGTCTGCTATCAGAAAACATCTTCTTAGTCTGCTATCAGAAAACATCTTTTTAGTCTTAGTCTGCTATCAGAAAACATCTTCTTAGTCTGCTATCAGAAAACATCTTCTAAGTCTGCCATCAGAAAACATCTTCTTAGTCTGCTATCAGAAAACATCTTCTAAGTCTGCCATCAGAAAACATTTTCTTAGTCTGCTATCAGAAAACATCTTCTTAGTCTGCCATCAGAAAACATCTTTTTAGTCATCTATCAGAAAACATCTTCTAAGTCTGCTATCAGAAAACATCTTCTAAGTCTGCCATCAGAAAACATCTTCTTAGTCTGCCATCAGAAAACATCTTCTTAGTCTGCTATCAGAAAACATCTTCTTAGTCTGCCATCAGAAAACATCTTCGTAGTCTTAGTCTGCCATCAGAAAACATCTTCTTAGTCTGCTATCAGAAAACATCTTCTTAGTCTGCCATCAGAAAACATCTTCTAAGTCTGCTATCAGAAAACATCTTCTAAGTCTGCTATCAGAAAACATCTTCTAAGTCTGCCATCAGAAAACATCTTCTTAGTCTGCTATCAGAAACCATCTTCTTAGTCTGCCATCAGAAAACATCTTCTTAGTCTGCTATCAGAAAACATCTTCGTAGTCTTAGACTGCTATCAGAAAACATCTTCTTAGTCTTAGTCTGCTATCAGAAAACATCTTCATAGTCTGCCATCAGAAAACATCTTCTTAGTCTGCTATCAGAAAACATCTTCTTAGTCTTAGTCTGCTATCAGAAAGCATCTTCGTAGTCTGCTATCAGAAAACATCGTCTGTCTGCTATAAGAAAACATCTTCTTAGTCTGCTAAAACATCTTCTAAGTCTGCTATCAGAAAACATCTTCTTAGTCTGCTATCAGAAAACATCTTCTAAGTCTGCTATCAGAAAACATCTTCTAAGTCTGCTATCAGAAAACATCTTCTTAGTCTGCTATCAGAAAACATCTTCGTAGTCTTAGTCTGCTATCAGAAAACATCGTCTTAGTCTGCTATCAGAAAACATCTTCTTAGTCTGCTATCAGAAAACATCTTCGTAGTCTTAGTCTGCTATCAGAAAACATCTTCTTAGTCTGCTATCAGAAAACATCTTCGTAGTCTGCTATCAGAAAACATCTTCTTAGTCTGCTATCAGAAAACATCTTTGTAGTCTGCTATCAGAAAACATCTTCTTAGTCTTAGTCTGCTATCAGAAAACATCTTCTTAGTCTGCTATCAGAAAACATCTTCGTACTCTGCTATCAGAAAACATCTTCTTAGTCTGCTATCAGAAAACATCTTCTTAGTCTTAGTCTGCTATCAGAAAACATCTTCTTAGTCTGCTATCAGAAAACATCTTCTGTCTGCTATAAGAAAACATCTTCTTAGTCTGCTATCAGAAAACATCTTCTTAGTCTGCTATCTAAAAACATCTTCGTAGTCTGTTATCAGAAAACATCTTCTGTCTGCTATAAGAAAACATCTTCTTAGTCTGCTATCAGAAAACATCTCCTTAGTCTGCTATCAGAAAACATCTTCTAAGTCTGTTATCAGAAACCATCTTCTAAGTCTGCTATCAGAAAACATCTTTTAAGTCTGCTATCAGAAACCATCTTCTAAGTCTGCTATCAGAAACCATCTTCGTAGTCTGCCATCAGAAAACATCTTTTAAGTCTGCTATCAGAAAAATCTTCTAAGTCTGCTATCAGAAAACATCTTCTAAGTCTGCTATCAGAAAACATATTCTAAGTCTGCTATCAGAAAACATCTTCTTAGTCTTAGTCTGCCATCAGAAAACATCTTCTTAGTCTTAGTCTGCCATCAGAAAACATCTTCTTAGTCTGCCATCAGAAAACATCTTCTTAGTCTTAGTCTGCCATCAGAAAACATCTTCGTAGTCTTAGTCTGCCATCAGAAAACATCTTCTTAGTCTGCCATCAGAAAACATCTTCGTAGTCTTAGTCTGCCATCAGAAAACATCTTCGTAGTCTTAGTCTGCTATCAGAAAACATCTTCTTAATCTGCCATCAGAAAACATCTTCTTAGTCTGCTATAAGAAAACATCTTCTTAGTCTGCTATAAGAAAACATCTTCTTAGTCCAGTGTTTCTCAATATGTGTGTCGCGACACATTAGTGTGTCGAGAGAGATTTCCAGGTGTGTCGCGAGATTCAGTAAAAAAAAATTAAAATTGCTAGGGTCCTGAGCTCTGAAGTTATTAAACTGTGAGGTCATCTCTTTAATTCACGTCACATCCGCTTAATATGTCCACGAAGTCAGCGTAGATTGATACCCAGTTTTAAATGGGATTTACACAACCGATAATTGGGTAGAAATAACAACAACAAAAAACCCTACCTTATACTTATAGCGAATTGTGTGGGTGTACGTGATTGAGCGAATGTGCGTGTTTCTTTGCGTGAGTAAGGGCTCGGTTAAAGTCACGTGACAATGTGAGCAGTAAACATTTAGTAGGTCCAGCTCTGTGTTCCGAAACTAAAATATTTTGCATGATTCTTTAGAGAAAGTCTGATTTCTAAATGATTGCACCAAGATTTGCATTCCAATGTGACCCAGGTTGTTCAATTAGTGAACTTCAAAAAATGTTATTTTTAAAAAAAAAAATAATTAAATTTATTTTTTGTGTCGCGAAAATTTATCGAACAGTGTTAGTGTGTCGTTGCACAAAAAAAAGTTTGAGAAACACTGATATAAACGCACCACTGCCGGGCAGTGGCGGCGTTAGGTAAGCGCGGGGCCTAGTGCCAGCAATGACCCCGCGGGGTCAGAGTACTAGTAAAGATCGCTAAGCACCAGTATGCTATGGTATTTAAAAATATGAAATATCTTGATTATTGTGTAACCTTTTTATTAAATTATTACAAGTTCATTATTTTCTCTGGTCTATAAACAACGGTTTATAAAGGGGATTGGCTGAATGGTACATCTGACCTATTTTCCTCTAACGGTGTAATGCTTTCAAAGACGTCTATAGCTATGCTACGGAATTGGACCTTCAAAAAGGATTACAAGAGTGCCTCTTTCGTTTCTTTACAATCGTTTCCAGCATACGTTCTACCATCCACTCTTTGGTTCTACATGTATAGGCTATTAACCAGGACGAGACATGTTAAGGACCGAAACGCGGGGCCTACCTAAGCGCGGGGCCTGGGGCAGTCACCCCAGTTGCCACCCTCAAACGCCGCTCCTGCTGCCGAGTCTGGTCTCAGAAGACTTCTTCAAATTCTCATTAATTTTCAATGGATTCTCATAGAAAGAACCTGTAACCGGAAACCTGTTTCATTGATATCTCCGCAAAGAACTAGAATAACAAACTATAAAATTTTATTTCATTAAATTACCGCACCTAAATTCTGTTTAAAATCTTAGTACAATTAGTTAATTAGAGTGCACTTGTAAGTTACCTTCCTAAAAGTCAAAAGTGTTGCTTAGCTCTATAGTTGTTAAACGATAATCGGAAATCCAAATATCGGTTTTGAAAGCAATAATCGGATTTAAAATTTCACAAAACGATTATAATCGAGTGTTTTTTTTTAATTTTATTTTTTTAAAATTAAAATTTCCGTTATGAAAACTTTTTAAAATATTCGAACAAAATTTAATACCGCATTTGTTGGCAATTTCATTCATTATGGCCACCTAGTTGTGTTTATTTATAAGTTTTGAGAGCTCTGTGCAGTGTGTTTGTAATTTAATACATTTATTGTTAGGCGAAAAGTTCAACGTCACTAAGTTCATTAATGTCAGAAATCGACAAAAAATGACGTAATAAATTATGTCTCTTTGTCTAATTCATGATGTAGGGAAGACATAAATACAATTCCCCACATTACGTAATGCGTGTGACATCATTTCATTAATTCCACCGGTCCACACCATCTTTGCCAGCCCCAGAAACAGCTCTGCGTGGGACGCCATTTTCTTAAATCAAGGAGAACTGTGAGGTCATCTCTTTAATTCACGTCATATCCGCTTAATATGTCCATGAAGTCAGCGTAAATTGATACCCATTTTTAAATGGGATTTATACAACCGATAATTGGGTAGAAAAAAATAAATAAATAAACCTACTCTATAGCGAATTGTGTGGGCGTACGTGATTGAGCGAATGTGCGTGTTTCTTTGCGTGAGTAAGGGCTCGGTTAAAGTCACGTGACAATGTGAGCAGTAAACATTTAGTGGGTCCAGCTCTGTGTTCCGAAACTAAAATATTTTCCATTCTCACTTTCTGATGGACGAAAGATATTGTGGACAAAGTACCCGATGGGACGCCCCCCATTCACCACCGATAGGACGCCCCCTTTCACCGCCGATAGGACGCCCCCTTT